>JADLZL010004077.1:0-105507 GCA_015844335.1 Chrysopogon serrulatus
TCAATCCGATGGGTGGCGATGTGCTTGATGATTGACAACTTAAGTTACTTTGGAGGTGGTATTGCGAAAACGTCTCACATATCACTTTTTCCACATTTTCCAAGCCGCCAGTGTGAAGAGAGAGTCCGCTCCCCTTCTCTTGTCATCGTTTCACCGTGTCTGTATCGATCCCTCCAAGTGCAATGATAGGATGGACTCCATCCCCCCTCCGACCTGTGATGTATTGGCCCCGAGGACAGCTAGGGTACTCCACCACACACCTGCTGGGAGGAGCAAGATGCGATGATGATGAGGTCGATGGTCGCACAGGTATCAGTGATTTGGGACGTCTAGGCCAGGCCATCGTCTCCTATCAGCTGTCCAATGACGTCTTCGTAGTGTAAGCCAGAGGATGATCTTGACTCTCAACTCTTAAAAGGGTGCACGAGTGTCCGATCCCAGAGCCTATTACGACCAGGAATTAGGTGCGATGCTAAGCAAAGCACCCTGTAAGTTGAACGCATGGAGTATGTCCCATCAGCCGTCCACCGCCGCCATCCGATCCTCGGAATCGTTCAGCTGGACATGTCGCAACTGATCCTAGATACACGGAGGTATTCTCTTCAATCACCGGGACCGTGTGAGCCCTCCCGTGATCTCAGCGATCCAAGAGCGGTTGTGGAGCGCCGAGGCCACCGCGTCGTGCCGCGGATCGGATGTGCCTTCGTCGTCAGTGTCGGCGCAAGGTCTTTGATGGCCTGCCCGTGCAGCCAACGTCCTGTCAAGAGGCTCGCTCGATCATCGGTAAGATATGTTTCGATACATTAAATGCTATACCAGAACAAGGAAAAACTGCAGCTGGGCTGACGCAGAATCCTCGTGAGGATAAAACTAGCATTCCTCAACGTGCGGGAGACTCGACTCCACATACACATAGCCTCCTTGTTTGCCAAGTTCAACTCCTCGGTAAGATTAATAAACAAGCATAAAACCTTATTGGCAACGTGGATCTCCTTATTGTTTTTCTTGCACTCTGCGCCAGTATTTCGTGTGAAGTGTACGCTTAGATCGATCGACGTGCAGCTAGCTGCAGACAAGCAAAGGCTTGCGATTTGTTTCCTTTTCCCAAAAGTTGTGATTTCTGACACCACGTGCAGTAAATCTGATCGTGTGAAGCAGTGCAATGATTCAGGGGGTGTTTGGATTCTAGGGGCAAAAGTTTTGCCCTGTCCCATCAAATCTTGTCACACATACATGAAGTATTAAATATAGTCTAAAAAAATAACTAATTGCACAGGTTGCGATAACTTTACGAGACGAATCTTTTAAGCCTAATTAGTCCATATTTTGATAATGTGGTGCTACAGTAAACATTTACTAATGACAGATTAATTATACTTAAAAAATTTGTCTCATGATTTCCTGACGAGTCCTGTAATTTATTTTTTTATTAGTATCCAAAATCCCCTTCCGACATCCCTCCGACATTCCGATATGACATAGGCAAAACTTTTTCCACACCATCCAAACACCCCCTCAAGCGTGCCGTAGTACGTAGTCAGAAATTACGAGCAAGATGAAGACATCGTTGAACATTCGTAGCTAATTCAGAGATCGGATTTACATACAATAACCGGCACCGTCACCTGAACGTATCTGCCTGCATTAGAAAATACATAAAGAGGATTATTAGCTGCTGTAGTTTGTGGTGTTGAGTGCCGAGAGGAGAAAAACATTTAAAAACATGAGAAATTTATTATAGTTGGAAAACATAAACTATTCATTGTACGAGATTATAATTGAGAAATAGAAGGTACCTAACTGAAAGTAGTATCTAAAGATATTAAATTGGTGAGAATAGTACTAAATTAGATGGAGTCAGTACCATAATATATGGAGCAAAATCTATTTATCATTTATATTTTATTTTTAAATAAGAGTAAATTAGTCATTTTAGGGGCAAAATTAAGATTTCCCATGTCTTTTTTTTTTTTTTTCCAAGGGGTAGTAGGTCTCTATTGCTGGGCTGGACGCCACACTCCAACTTCGGCTTGGCATGCTCACCTCGTCGTTCTCCGCGCCGGCTGCCTGCTCGCGGCTCGTCGTACCGCCCTCTGCCTTGGCCACGCATGCTCGTCAACGACGTGCTGCACCGCAATTCTTTCGTACCTCGCTACCATCCTCGCCTCCCTGCGGGACATGGGAGTCGAGCAGGCCAAACATATGCTCGCCCGCGCCGCCCTCCACGCTCGTTGTGCATCCCTGGCCGAGAGCTCCCGCAGTCGCCCACTGCGGCATCTGTGCTTCTGCTCGCCACACTAGTCGCGCTGTGGCTGTGGCAGAACCTTCCAAATTATATGGCCCACAAGCACACGACATTGTCCCTAAGACCTCTCGGCCATACTTGTGTACCACATAACTTGAAAAGTTCGTCGGGTGAAACCCCGATGACACCACGATCCTCCGGGATCCACTTCTTACAAAGAACTTGCAGTATTACAACCATTTATACAAACATAACAGAGTAGCGGAAGATTTACAAAAGAAGATTACAACACTTGATCAGAGTTTGATTAAATAAAACTTAAGCGAGTTTACGGAAGCGAGAAAAAGAACTTTGTAGACGGAAGATATTCGATCATGCCAAGCCCCTTTGGTATGACCAAAGTCAGCAACACTAGTCCACACCTGCAACGAGGGGTCAAACAAACCCCGAGTACAAAAATACTCCGCAAGACTTACCCCGGACGGAAAAGAGGGGAGAAGACTCAGGAATCTTTGGTTGATAGGAATCAAGGTAAGGCTTTAGCAAGAATCAAGGACACCTTTTTTGCGGAGAAGCGACTAATGTTGATCCTTACTATTCATTCTTATCTCGATATTTTCATTAAGCATAAGGCTATCCATCTAGGTTATCCTAGTCTAGAGCAAACACTTGTCAAGCAAGATCTCGATTTCCAAAACTTTCCATCCTCAGCAACTTTCCTCATTACTACGATCCCGGGACTCGGATCAAGTCTCCCGTATATCGTGGAGCACCGACGATTCGAATCGCTTTTATATACCCATTTGGGGCTTCCTAGCCACCACGATGTATGCGAGGACCGAACATACATCTCGGACCGAACGGGTCCTAGCCACGAGAGTACAGTACACCATCTCCCTACGCCGTCGGTCACAACCGTCGACGGTGCGCTCGTGAGTGTGGGTACATGCTACTTCCCGTCCGGTGTCCGTTTTCGTATGGATCGCATACAAGGGAGCTTACCGCCATTAGCATGCGACTAGTACTATCCAATAACCTCATGATCCCGGCGCCAAACAACGGGACGGTCCTTAACCGACACAAGTGGGACGACACTACACCCGGGGCACTAGCCCTTCCCGATGCAAGTCACTCCACCGGCGTCTCAATTTACTCATCATCATGTTCTTATTGAGTATCCTTGACCCGATCGAAGTAAAGGATAAACAATAAGCAACATCAGGTTTTAAATAAATGCCCTCAACGGGGATATTGTTTTCAAACTTTGAAAACATTTTATTTGTAAAGCTTATGCTATCGGCAAGACTAAGCATATACTAAATATTTTCAAATCAAAACAGGTTTCGAGGGATAGTATATCAAGGTACGGTAAATGCATCAAGATAGGATATCACTCAACTCCTACACCTAATGCATCATATCATCAACATAAAATTATAAAAAAAACTTTCAAAATTCAAGAAAGGGCTTAATGTATCCGGGGCTTGCCTGCGTTGCAGAGAAGGTTAGTTGTAACTTTTTGACATCAACATCTTCGTGGATTCACCTTGTCAGAGTTGGATCACCGTGAATCTTCTCTAAAGCTTGCCTTCTGCTATCCTTCGCTCTCACGTGAACTATGCGTAAACAAAAGGATGCATGCTTAATGACATGCTTGACATGATGTGAAATGCAAGACATGATACGAAGGATGCCTTAACTCTTTATTAACTTGAGTACAACTTTCCTTCACGGTAAAGTTGCATTAAGAGATCATAACTAACATCGATGACAACGGACTAATGATGCGAGAACAATATATGTTGCCGAAGGTCATTAGGGTTAATGACATAGGGTCATCACTCAATCCTAAAGTCAAGCAACCCTAATAGTGATTAAGGTTAATTACTAATTTATTAACTATTTTTACAGTTGTTGAAAGCCGCTAATTAAACTTACTAGTTGAAGATTAATTAACTACTACTACACAGGTGATGATAACTATCACTATGCAGCACACATGTGATGATGACTACTACTAATACTACACAACCAAGCTATGAACCATTGGGGTGATAATGATTCTTGGTCTTCAAGCAACATCAAAAGCAACCAAATCTAAATGAATCCTATTCTTGCTACTTAAGTCTTTTAATTATTTATTAAGCATGTGAACAACATTATATATAACTACACAAGATCATGCCTTAGACCAGGGATGTTTTGCTGATCTAAGGTCTCCAAACAAAACATAAATCAAACAACATTTAATTAGAAAACTAATTAGCTAATGGTTATTTTATTAATCATTTTCACAGGCTTTAAACAAGGTGTAAATTATTCTATAAAGCAAACTTGCTCAAAACAGTGCCTAATTTTTAGTGGAGGTTCGTTTTGACATCAAAAGGTTAACCCTAAATTTTCATAATTTTTGGATTAATATATTACTCTACAAAAATCAAAGACTTACCATTTATTAATTAAAAGGGGCAATTATTAAACATAACAAAAGTGATTAACATGCTACACACAAATTTTTCTATGAAACTACACATCATGAGGATCACAAATAATTTTAGTTCATATATTTCTGAGCTCAGATTAATTAACTATGAAATAAACAAGAATCAGTTTTTTTTTTGAAAAAAAAAAAAAAGGACAGAACCTTCTTCTTCCTCATGTCATTCCAGCAGGAGAGAGCTCTGGAGCTGGCCATGACTGGCCGGCGGTGGCAGGTGGGTATCTGGTCGTGGCAGAGCTGGCTGAGATGGGCTCCCAAGCAAGGCGAACTCGCCGGTACCCTTTTCTCGGTCCGAGGTGGTCGGTGGTGGCCTGGCCGTGCGAGCGACGTTGACGGCGGTGTTCTGCTCGGCCATGAACCGATGACGAGGCGGCGTTCCCGTGCGTCTGGAGCTTGGCAAGATGGCCTGCCCACGGTGAAGTGGTGCTCGACGGAGCTCCGGCCGTGCGCGAGGAAAATGATGTCGCACGGCTGATTTTGGTGGAACGAGGCTGCGTGGGCTGGTTCAACGGATATGAAAGAGCAAGGTGAATATGGTGGTACCCTCAATTTGGCCTGGGATGGCTCGGTTGCAGTGGCGTGATCAAGCAGATCAAGGATGCTTTACGATGGTGAAAGGAAGAAGAAGAAAAATGGTGGCCGGCGTTGGTCTTTAAAGGACAGGGAGACGAATAGGGACGTGCCAGCAACTGCTTCCCAGTGCCAGCGCCTAGCAGCAGGTGGCAAAGGATGCACGGAGAAGCGGCCAGAAGCTCGGCGGCGACGGCAAGCAAGCAGCCGCGTGGCTCTACTGCTACGGTTGAGCTGCTGCTGGTGGTTGTGTACTAATGGATATTTCCTCCTTTCTTCATCTTTTTCTCCCAAAAATACATAGCAACTTGAAAATCTCCAAAAGTAAAAGTTGCTCAACTTTTCAAGCCCTACAACTTTGCTTTTGGGCTCAACTCCAAAATCTTGCTAGATTTTGAAATTTGAAAAAGGAGATAAAAAGGAGCTTGAAATTAAGGATTGGAATTTAAATTCAAATTTGATTTTTTTTTAAAAAAAAATCTGATTCTGAAACCTCCCAACCAACTCCAAACTGAAACTTCCTCACAGCCATTTCATGATTAACTCATAATTGCATAATTTGAGCTCAGAGATTAGGGTTGTTGAGCTAGATTAATTAGCAAGCATAACAAGATTAATTACCATCATTAGGCTACACTCAACATGTCATGGAACACTTAAAGCAAGGTAAAATACATGATTAGCACTCCAAAACATAGTTTAATGTTAGCCAAACACTCTTGCACACCAAGGTTGATTTTATGTTAATCACCTTTAAAACCTTAATTAATCATTTAGGTGAAATTTAAATGGTGTACACATACAATATAAAAGAGCTCAAGCAAACCCTAGAAATTTGTAAACTTATTTTAGTTATTCATGTCATGGTCCTCTAATCATGAATGCTCATGCAATGCTTATGATGACATGTGGCGGGTTTAGGTTAACGTAAATAAGGGGTGTTACACGAGCTCGAGGAAGCGAGATGCTGATGTGTACAACTTCTTTGGTTGGAACGTCACTACAGGAATTCAGAGCTTTGCCGAGTGCCCGAAGCACTCGGCAAAGGGCCGAAAACACTCGGCAAAGGCTTTGCCGAAAGTGTAGCTCTCGGCAAAGAGCCGTCGGCAAAAGCTGGAATCGGCAACGCCCTCTTTGCCGAGAGCTATTTCACGGGCACTTGGCAAAGCCTTTGCCGAGTGACAACGGAGGCTCTCGGCAAAGTAAAGTGGCCGTTAACGGCGCCAGATCTTGACGGCGGCTTTGCCGAGTGCCCGTAACGCGGCACTCGGCAAAGAGTTTTTATTTTTTAAAAAAAAGGTTTGCCGAGAGCCGTCCGGCACAGGCTTTCGGCAAAGAAGTAAATTCTGTTTTGTTTAAAACAATCTTTGCCGAGTGCTTAGGCCATTGCACTCGGCAAAAAGGTCTCTTTTGCCGAGTGCTTTGACCAAAGCACTCGGCAAAAGAGTGAATCTGTTTTTTTAAAAAAAATTCTTTGCCGAGTGCTTTGGCCATTGCACTCAGCAAATATGGTCACTTTGCCGAGTGCTTTGGTCATTGCACTCGGCAAAGTGACCATAGTTTTTTTCAATTTGTTTTTGCATTAAATCACAGCAAACACAGTATATATATCACATCCACAGCACATATATCACATCCACAGCACATATATCACACATATCACATCCACAACACGTATATCACATCCACAGCACATATATCACAACCACATCACATATATCACATCCACAGCACATATACGGTCACAGTATATCACAAATTCGATCATAATTTCATATGGAATGTATCAAGTGTATCACAAGTCTGAAAATCTCATAAGGGTCAAGTGCATTATTGAAAAAGAGAAACAGACGGCCAACTCACCATCCACCTCGCTAATCGGCCACCCCGTGCGTGTGGGTGAAGGCCGTGGTGACTGGCGTCGTAGACCAAACCGGGTTGTTCGAACCCGCCGACCGAGGCTGCACAAAAAAGAGACCGGGTTAGTGCGTGTGATGACCAAAGTTCGAGCGAAACCAATACACATTTATACTTACAGGAGTCCCAAAAACAGGAGGCTGAGGCTGAGGCGGAGGCACTACTACTGGAGTGAATAGCAATTGTGGGATCTCCATCCCCGAGGTGGCACCCATCTGGCTGACGAACTGGATGAGCTGCGCCATCCTCGCCTGCTCGGCCTCGAGCCGGGCCGTCACCGCCTCGGTGCCGCTCCAACGCCTCCTCCTTTTCGCTTCCATCTTCGCCGCCGTAATGCAAAGGAGGAGTTAGAATAATAGAAACGTAATCAACCGAAGCTTACAACAACAGGACTAACCTCGAGTTGGTTTCTTTCTGCTTTCAGCTTGGCCTGCAGTAATGCAAAGGTGGAGTTAGAATAATTGAAACATCATCGACTGAAGCTTACAATAATAGGAATTACCTCGAGTGTGGCGTAAGCGAAGCCGTCGGCCCCGGCCGTGGGCGTATGGGCACGCTTGCGCCCGTGCTCCGTGCTCGTAGGCGGGAGAGAGTGAGAGTCGAGGCCGTGTCGATGACATTAAGTCGCCCATCCGATACCGCCCATGCTTCTTTCCTCCGCCCACCCTCATGACGATCTCTCGGGTCAAGGTCCCGGGTGCTCGGGTCGTAGTCTTCGCCGTGTACCGCGTCCTCCCCCGCGGACGTGTACTCGGCCGAGGCGGCTGTGCACGCTCAAGTTGGTGTGCGCCGGGGGGCGGGTCCTCCGGGTTGTACGAGACGTCGGACGTCGCCTTGCCCTTGTGCGCCATAGCATATGCCTTGAAGATGGGGCAAGGCGCGCCACCATAGGCCTGAGACTGTAAGAAACAGAGTTAGTAAAGAAAGAATCACGAGTTAGAATCACAAGTTAGTAAAGGAAGAATCATCGATTTAGCTTACCCAGATGTTTGCGTATCCGGCGAGGTTGCGGCCGCCTTGATGGTGCACTACGCCGGGCATCATCAAGCGGCACTCCCGTTTAGCGCTGTGGGTCTCCTCCCACTCTGGACCGCACCACCTGTCCACGATCTTCTCCCAGCAGTCGCGGTGGGGGGAGCACCACCAGGGGCAAGTCTGCACGTCACAATTTCACATATAAGTAGATCAAAGTAGACATGTGTAAACTGAAAGGTAATATTATTTATATACCGCGACGTACTGGTCCCGGGTCAGCGTCATCGTCCTCGCTTGTATTTTGTTGACCTTCTGCCCAAGGGTGAGGCCATAGTAAGTGACGATGGCCTAGAGACGCGCCTCATAGTGCAAGTCGGTGACGAGCTTCTTGCAGGACCTGGTGACGCAGGCCTGGGCCCTCTCCTCGTATCCCTCCTCGCATTTGAAAAAAGTCTACACACAAACATGAAGGATCAATTTATTATTTGAAGATAAGTGCAATGAATGTGATGCATTAAGTTTACTAGTACTGGGTGAAAGACTTACCCAGAACTCCCGCAAGACACGCACCGCCTTGCTGCCGTGATCCGGATCCGCAGCAACGGCATAGTGCTCGAAGGTCCAGGCAGGCTCCTCATTCCCGGCGTACGTCACCAGGCCAGGGTAGTGCTGCTTACAAAAAATACACAGGATGTCCATGGTATCCTTGCATTGCCTTTTCCGATTAGCACATCTACTGCAGGTACACAGAACTCGACTCGCTCCTTTAGCAGCCTCGCCAAATGCTTGCTCCAAGAAGGAATGTGTATTGTCAATCCATTCATCTGTGTAATCACGATCACTTGGGCGGCCCGTGTACATACAGTCACAATCATCCATCTTCTAACATATACATTAGCGAGAAACATAAAAATCAAGTTTACCTGCACCGGCCTCCTACTCTCTAATAGGTGAGGATAGGTCCTAATCCCACCCGCGTATGCGTTGTTGGGGCTAGTTTCCGTTGTCTGCTCCGATCAGAGACGAAATTTCGGCAGCACCTCTCCGCTGTTCTCTAGGTACACGCCCTGATAGGGAGATCGTGTTTCCGGAGAACAACAGGGGGAGGTGATGCTGAAGCTTCGCCTCCGATCGGAGCGCATAAATGTAAACTAACCCCCAACAACACATACGCTGGCTGTCCAAATAACATGGACAATTCGAAACAGATACGGTTTTCGATATGCAAAGATCCGCATACCTCCGGCCGTATCTCTTTTCGAATGGGAGACGCCTAACTAGGTGACGTGACCTACGACTACGATCCGGAAAGAGAGGTTATACCTTAGATGATGGTGTGCGATCCGGGCTAAGCGGGGCCGTGGCGAAGTCGGTGCGATGTGGCGAGGCGACGCCGTGCGCATGTAACCACAACGGCGGCGAAGACGATCGGGGTCAACTTCGAGCGGCTCCAATAGGGTCTTTCTCGCAAAATAAAGGTACACACATATAATTAATTCAAAATTTGGACAGCACCTCCCCTGCACGGTGACAATACCCACACCTGCAATAAGACACATATAACGGCTCGATGGCCAGACAACCACATCGACGACACGATGGCCGAACAACCACATCGACGGCTCCATGGCTGGACGGCTCCATGGCTGGACAACCACATCGATGGCTCGATGGCCGACAATCACATACGCTAAACCCATGGCACGGCTCTTTACCTTCGGGCAACGATGGTGACAACGATGACCCTGACGAGGAGCGGCGCGGACACGGACGGGGACAACAGCCGAGCAAAGGTAGCGGCCTGCTCTTCTTCTTCCTCCCATCCTCCCTCCTTCTTCCTCCTTTCTCCCTCCCTCCTTCTTCCTCCTTCTCCCTCCCTCCCTGCTCTTCCCTTCTTCTCCCTCCCAGCTGGCGGGGAGGGGCTGCCAACAGCCTTGCCGTGGCCCGCCGCCTGCATGGCTGGCCGAGGGGCCTCCCGCCGTGGGGGGGGGGGGCCGGGCCCCGGCTTGGGTGGCGGCGGCAGGGCCGGGGCCGGGCCGGTGGTGGCCGCGGAGAAGGGCCGCCAGCGGGCGGCGGCGAAGCAGCGGCTTTCGGCCATGGCGCTGCACCGGCGGCTGGGCGGCTAGGGCCGGCTTCAGGCTAGGCGCCCGGGCTGGAGGCGAACGGCCGGTGGGCGGCGTGGCGGCTCGAGGGGCGGGTGTGCGTGTGTGTGGGGGTAGCCGGCTGGGGCGTTAAGTGCTGGCGCTTTGCCGAGTGTCCCCGATCTGGCACTCGGCAAAGAAAAAAAATTTTTTTTGGAAATTCAAGCCTTTTTTGAGAACCCACGCCGACAGGGGCACTCGGCAAAGAAGAAAACAAATTTTTTTGGAAATTAAACCTTTGCCGAGTACCCCGTCGGCAAGGCACTCGGCAAACAAAAAATAATTTTTTAAAAAAAATTTAAAACCCTCTTTGCCGAGTGTCCTCCTCATAGCTCTCGGCAAACAAGGTCTGCCGAGAGCAAACCCTAATGCACTCGGCAAAGAGTTACTTAAAAAAATAAAAAATAGCAAACAATTTCAAAAAATTGCCAAATTTTTACAATTGTCCTTTATACTGTACTTCACTCATGAAAAAAGTATTGACATCTAAATCAACCACGAGAAATGCTTGAAGTCCGATTCATTCGAGCTACTTTAGAAGTTTATGAAACTTCTTCGGGGATTGTCGGATTCGAACGCAACGTATGTGAGAACTTGCTCGAAACATTGTCAAATTTTTATCACAGCCTCGGCGCATGAAATGATGACACGGTGACAAATTTCATGATTTTCTGAATTCATATGCTTTTTTTAGAATTAAAAAACAGTGAGCCCGCACGTGGGTCGTCATGTTTGGTGACTAAGGTCTTTAAAATTTTAGGTCTCATTTTTAGGACACCTCTAAAATACCATAAGTAACGTTAATATCGCTTTTTTAGTCACTAAATTTCATTATTGGATGCACGTGCAGTTCAAATTTGTATTTTTCCAAAAAAATGTAATGAAATGAAATAAACTTCTAGAAAATAGCAAAACACCTGAAAAATAAGCTATATTTGAAAATATAGTATAATATAATGTCAAAACACCACAGAAAAAATTGGAAGGGAAAAATTAAAAAAAAATGCAAACTTTGCCGAGTGTTGGGGGAAGCACTCGGCAAAGCCCCTAGTTTGCCGAGAGCTAGGGTGAGGCTCTCGGCGAAGACCAAATTTTGTCGAGAGCCTAACGGTTGGCTCTCGGCAAAGATTAACGGCATAGCCTGGCGGCAGCCTTTGCCGAGGGCATGTCTTTGCCGAGAGCCAGCAGGCAAAGGCTGTTCGTTGCCGAGAGTCATTGTGTGCCGAGTGCTTGGCTCTCGGCAAACCTGCCTTTGCCGAGAGTTTGTTTTTGCCGAGTGCGGCTTTCGGCAAATGGGCCCTTTGCCGAGTGCCCGATAAAAAGCTCTCGGCAAAGAACGGGATTCCGGTAGCGCGTTCGCTCAACTAAGAACGGGTGAACGCTCGCGGGAATGGAATTGGGCTCTCAAACCTTTCTTCATACTTGCAAGCAGCTGTACTGAATTATTAATTAATTCTTTGTGACTCAGCTCCGATCGATCGATCAGATGTTGAACTTGAACATTGGAACACGTGAGTTGAGTAGAAAGATTGGGCTCCCCGTCCCAGTATTAAACAAGCGCCAAATGCCACTGGTCTAGACGCTCGATCACACTCTCCAGTGTCCAGTAGTCCAGAGCA
The DNA here is from genome assembly GCA_015844335.1 of Chrysopogon serrulatus. NCBI lineage: Eukaryota > Viridiplantae > Streptophyta > Magnoliopsida > Poales > Poaceae > Chrysopogon > Chrysopogon serrulatus. The sequence continues at coordinate 11,968 of JADLZL010004077.1, forward strand.
CAGTCGTGTGGTCATCTGGTGAGCGAGAGACGAAAGAGCAGACATGGTTCTTCTGTGCTTGAAGCTCCTCTTTGGCCCCACGGCTGCCATCTTCCTCTCGGCCGTCGTCCTCCTCTCCTGCTTCACCAACGTGCCGTACCTGCAGCTCATCAGCTACACCGACGAGGAACCCAGCAGCCACTCCTACGTCGCGCCGGCGCCGCCGGTGCCGGTGCCGGTGCCCAAGTGCGACATCTTCAGGGGCGAGTGGGTGCTGGACCCGGAGTCGCCGCAGTACACCAACGAGACCTGCGACTTCATCCAGGAGCACCAGAACTGCATGCGGTACGGCCGCCCGGACCTGGAGTTCCTCAAGTGGCGCTGGAAGCCCGACGGCTGCGACCTCCCGCGCTTCGACCCGCACAGGTTCCTCCAGGTCGTCGCCAACAAGTCCATCGCCTTCGTCGGCGACTCGCTGGCCAGGAACCACATGCAGTCCCTCTTCTGCCTCTTGGCCAAGGTCAGCCAATACTGCAGCTTGCAAATGTAGTTATTAGAGAGTTGGAAAAAGCTGTCTCATGCATGGGCATCATATGGCGATGCGTGGATTTTGCAGGTGGCCAAGGCCAAGGACGTGTCGGTGACGGACAGGGCGGACCCAAACATGATCTTGTACTACGAGGGCTACAACTTCACCATGTACTTCTTCTGGTCGTCGTTCCTGGTGAGGTCGGAGGAGGTCGCCGACGAGCCCGGCGTGTTCAGGCTGTACCTGGACGAGCCCGACAGCAGGTGGCTGTCCGTTGCGTCCCGGTTCGACTACGTGGTCCTCTCGGGGGCCAACTGGTTCACGCGCCAGTCCTACTTCTACGAGCGCGGGCAGCTCGTCGGCGGTATGTACGTCCCGCTCAACTTCACCAGCGACCTCACCAACCAGTACTCGCACCGGATGGCGTTCCGGACGGCGCTCCGGGCGCTCGCCGACGCCGACGCCCGGTTCCGGGGCAAGGTCATCCTACGGACGCTGTCGCCGATGTCGCACTTTGAGGGCGGCACGTACGACGCCGGTGGGGACTGCCGGCGCACGCGGCCGTACAGGGCCAACGAGACGGCGCCGATGGAAGGACTGGAGCTGGAGTTCTACACGTCGCAGCTGGAGGAGTTCAGGGAGGCGACCAAGGGCCTGGACGTGGTGCTCATGGACTCCACCACCGCGATGCTGATGCGGCCCGACGGCCACCCCAGCCGGTACGGGCACTGGCCGGACGAGAAGCGGACCATGTACAACGACTGCATCCACTGGTGCCTGCCAGGGCCCATCGACGCATGGAACGACATGCTGCTTCACTTGCTGTCATCAGATTCTAGTTAACACAACACAAATTGAGGTGGTTTTGTTTGTGCTCACTGATTGGTCTAGTTTAGTTTTTCTCTTTTTTTTTTTTGTTTTTGCCTCGATTTTATGCAATGTCCTCTACTCCGTGGATCGTGTTGGATTCAGCACAGGTTTAATACCCACTCAGCAAAGTTGTTCCACTTGTAAGGCACTCATTGGAGCGCAAAGCGTATCCGATTGTCTATTACATACGATTTTCTTGCAGCCAATTTCTGGTGTTTGTTGTATGGGGTAAATCAATATGTGTTAGGCTTATCTAGAAGATAACAAAGCATTTCAAGGAGCATGAAATTCTCCCTATTCCCATCCTAACTCTCCCATCCTAACCCTCACTGGCTTTATTGTTGCCACGTGCCTCACAACAACACCATCCTCTATGTTGATGAGCCCAATTCTCTCTGGTTACACGATCACCACTGTCTCCACCGCCGAGACCTCATTCTTGACATTTCTTTCTCCTTTCCTGCTCTTCTTCAGAGGTTTTACGCTTCTAAGTGTTAGAAGTATACCATGACTAGGATAGTGCGAGGACTCCACCACGGCAGTAACTCAACAATCACAGAAGGATCCCTGGAGGCGCCATCTATGAACCTAAATATTTGGTGGATGCAAAGAAGATGTCATAGAAAGTTGCAATCGCTACATAAAGCAACGCGTAATTTAAATGTGATATGTAATGCTCAAGTTGCTACTACCTGTTAAGTGAAAGCAGTTAAGTGACCAAATAGACATATGAATAGTTGAAGTAAAAGTTACACAATCGCTCTCATTGGTCTGAAACTAGAAGTAAGAATAGCCGGTATCGTCCGAGGGACGCTTATTCTTTTGAAGAAAATTTTTGCATAGGTGTACAATTGTATCCACACAAGAGCCTATGACGAACTTCCATGTCTGTGCCTACATTAGAGTTGACTCAAGGTCCCAATCCATTAACAGTATGATGACGAACCAAGGCACTATCGCTTTCTAGCTACCCCGTTCTATATCCCGAATCAAATCCAAATGACTAGTGAGTCACAGCTAAGTGCTCCCCCTGTCCAAAAAAAAAAAAATATCGTTTTTTACTTTTCAAAAAACTATATTTGACCATTTATCTTATTCAAAAATTTTATGCATACTATAATTATAAAATAAATAAATCATTAATAAAGTATCTCTAATAATAAAATAAATCATAAAAAGATAGAAGATGTTTGGTCAAAAATATTCTAAAAGTCTAAAAACGACATTCTTTTTGGGACGAAGAGTATACCTCGCTTGTCACACCTTTAATACACATATTGTCTCTGTCCCAAATTAATTTTTATTGTAGGTTTTCATGCTATATATTCGATTTGATTCAGTAGAAAATATATATAATATTTATATCTCTAAATAAACTTATTAAAAACTAGATTAAAAGATCTTACTGATGATATTAATTATGATAAGTATTAATAAAAATATATTTAGTCAAAGTTATTTTATTAGAAAACAAAAACAACAGTTATTTAGAGGGAGTATACTTCTGGAGGTGTTCGTATCCCATGTATCCAATATCTAATACGTATTGGATACGGATACAGATGCGCCTTAGATATGCCTCCGCTATGTATCTCTAGCCGTGCTTTCATCGTGTGTTTTACTCGCCGGGAGGACCTCGAGCTTGTCCTGGGTACTCCAGTGTCGCATGCACCCTTCACGCTGGTGTGGCGTTGTTGGAGCCGGCAATGCATGGCGTCGCCAGGATCCTTCCGCTTCAGGGTGGTGGTGGGAATGCTGGGGGTGCCGCACCACGTCCGCAGTGCGGTGAACGCCCAAGCCATTCTGGGCTCGTCCTGCACTTGGGTTGAGGTGGCGCCGCCAGAGGCCCTTGAGGATCCAGATGATGATCGTGAGTTCTTTGTCGCGGCCTGGTGTATCCACCCCAGGCTCATTCCAGAAGAGAAGATCATTGCCGTTCCGGAGCCTGACGTCCACGACCCGGTCGGACTCTTCCTCCGCCCTCATGAGATCATCCACGCACATCAGCCGGCTCTTCGGTACCTTGTGCAGCTCGCGTGGTCGAGTTCCAGGATTGGAACACTCCCCCAAGCTTCGCCGGACGACGGCGACGGCTGGGACCGCCGCGACAATGACAGTGATAGCGACGACAGCAACTGCAATGGCTTTCATCCTGGACTCGATGTGGCGCCGTCGATGTCGAGGGTCGCGCCAACGACGACGCGCTTCGGCAACTCCGGCAATGGCGGCGGACCGGCGCTGGGTCCGAGGTACGGGCCCACCTTTCGACCACGACAGCAATCCCTCCTCATTGGCTCGGTGGCATGTCCGCTGGGTGCATGCACCGAGCGCTGGATGCCCGTGACTCTATCGCCTGTGGCCCAGACTGTGGCGGTTGAACGCGGCGCCAGGGCGCTGGTCGCGGTCCCCGGCGGGGTTGACCTCACGCCTCCTGCACGCGCTCCTGCCTATGCTGATTTGGGTATGTCCTTCGACATGTCGGGGGGGGCGCTCTGCGGGTTGCCGTTCCCATGATTGATCAATTGGTCAGACCTGAGGTCGTTGCAGATGATACCGACCCCACTTGCGCTGTCGACCGCGTCGGCAAGATTCGTGGCATCCTGACCAGTGCTCTGGCCAAGGACATTGGCCTCCTGGGGGCTTTCGTTGGACCGCGGTCGCTTGTCCGTCTGATGGGCCGCGCATCCTGTTCTCCCCTTCTGTTTCGACTCCTACCTCGGTACGACCTTCCTTGCTGCTGGATGAGATTGGGCCGTCATTCTGGCCCAGTCTCACTGTCGTCATGTCGCCTGTTCGCCAGCCTGCTGAACTGCCTTCTGTATTGGCCTTGGAGGACTCTGAGCCTATTCCGGTGAATAGGCTCTCGCCTACTGGGCTGCTGTCTGAGGAACAGCCGCCTCTTGCTGCACCGGTCGTGCCACTCCCACCGGTCGTACCACTCTCAGCAGCCGTGCCTACACCCCTGGCGCTTCAGTTGCAGCTACAACCCGGGGCCACGATCAGCGCTTCCTAGGGGGACGCCGTCGCGGACTTCGACTCCACCACGACAGTGCTACCGCCGCCTGTACCTGGGGCCCTGGTCACTGCCTCCCAGGGGGACGCCGTTGCTGACTTCGTCAACTCCATCACGACGATGCTGCCGCCACCTGTGCTCTCCACGCCACCTTTAGTCCGAGCCACCAAGACCAGGCGGGAGATCGAGGATGGGGACGGGGTTATCCCGAAACGCAGCGCACGTTTGGCGGCCAAGAGCAGGTTCAGGGAACCAAAACCTGAGGCACAGGCACGCAAGGTCATGCTACAGAAGCTTGGGGAATCTGTGCACACTGAGGTGGCAGATCAGGTGACCTTCGAGGAGTTTCAGCAGCTCTTCAAGTCGCCGCTATCCACGATCAGGGAGGAGGGCATGCGCGAGCTATTCCCTGGGAGACATTCTCGCCGGGTGTCGGTGGAGTGCTCTGCATAGCCTTCCCTGATCCCTCGTCGTAGTCGCGTTCTAGTCCTTAATGGAACAACAAAATCTTCTAGTTTGGAATGTGCGTGGCCTCAATAAGAGAGCGCGCCGAAATGTAGTGCGGGAGTCGCTGATCCAACGTCGCGTGCGTGTGTTCTGTCTCCAGGAGACAAAGCTGGATGTAATCTCGTCGTCGGTCGCTTTAGAGATTATGGGAACGGGGTTTGACTACTTCGACTTGCCATCTGTGGGCACCTCTGGCGGGGTCCTAGTCGCGTGGAGCGTCGACCGATGGGAGGCGTCACAGCGCTTTCACCGTCGCTTCTCAGTTACTGTATGCCTCACCTCCCGTTCGTCGTCGGCGGCCAGTTGGTGGCTCACCTCCGTATACGGCCCGGTTCTGCACGCCGACAAGCCAGCGTTCCTCGCTGAACTACGCGATGTCCGCTCCACGGTGACTGGCCCATGGCTAGTCGCTGGCGATTTCAATATGATCTATCAGGCGGCAGATAAGAGCAACGACAGGGTCAACCTTCGCAACATGCGTCGTTTCAGGCGCGCTCTGGATGCGATGCAGCTCGACGAACTATATCTACATGGACGTCTGTTCACCTGGTCAAATGAACATCGCAGGCCAACGCTCGAGCGCATTGACCGCGTATTCGCATCGGCGGACTGGCTCGACGCCTATCCAAGCCACCGTTTGTCGTGTCTGTCATCAGATTGTTCTGATCATGCACCCCTGTTGCTTGAGCTTTGCACTGAGCCTTGGGCTCGCCCTCGGTTTTGCTTCGAGGCTATCTGGACGCGTTTCGTCGGCTTCCTTGATGTCATGCGCGCGGCTTGGCTATGCCCGTTCTAGAATGCTGATGCTTGTCGTGTACTCGACTTCAAGCTAAGACGCACAGCCAGGATGCTAAAAAGCTGGTCTGCTACACATATCGGGAGTGTCCGACTACAATTATTCATGGCCAGAGAGATCGTCGCTCAATTGGATGCAGCACAGGACTACCGTGTGTTGTCGGATGGGGAACACCAGTTGCGCCGGGATCTCAAGTGGGAGACGCTGGGCCTCGCATCCCTGTCGCATACAATCGCTCGGCAACGCTCAGGAATTTGGTTCCTGGCTGAGGGTGACGCAAATACTAAGTTCTTCCACCTCCAGGCTTGTCACCGGAACAGAAAGAATATGATCCCAACACTAGAACATGAGGGGCTCTAGGTTGCAGAGGAAGAGGCCAAGTCTGAGCTGGCGTTCCAATACTTCAACGCTATTCTGGGTACCAGTTTCACTAGGTCGCATGGCATCGATCTACATCGCCTGGGTCTGCCGCGACTTGAGCTCCAGGGAATCGATGACCCGTTCTCAGAAGATGAGGTTTGGGCTACCATCCGAGAGATCTCGAGCGATCGCGCGCCAGGGCCAGATGGATTCACCGGGCTGTTCTACAAAATCGCGTGGCCAGTGATCAAGCCTGACATCATGGCCGTGTTTCAGTCGTTGTGGGAGTCGGACTTCAGGAGTTTCCATCTGTTAAATGACGCCCTCATGATTCCCTTGCGGAAGAACCAGGCACCGACGTCGCTGCGGGACTATGGCCCTATCAGTCTTATGCACAGCTTCAGCAAGCTCTTTGCCAAGTGCCTGGCAAGGAGACTGGCGCCACATCTTGCGGCCATTGTGCGCATCAACCAAAGCGCCTTCATCCGTGGCCGAAGTATCCACGATAACTTCAGGGCCGTTCACTTGTCATGCAGATGGTTGCACAACCGGAGAATCCCGAGTGTCCTTGTCAAGGTTGACATCGCCAAAGCATTTGACACCATCGCTTGGACGTTCTTGATGGATGTCTTGCGCCACATTGGCTTTCCCCTCAGATGGACCGACTGGATCTCGGCCCTCATGTCCACGGCAAGCACGCGGGTGATGATAAACGGCAGGCCAGGGCGTAGGATCGTGCACGCGAGGGGACTCCGCCAAGGCGATCCAATTTCACCCATGTTCTTCATGGAAGTCCTTAACTCCATGATTGCCGAGGCTGATAGGAGAAGGCTGTTCTGCCCCTTGCCGGGTAACGCGATTCATCACCGTGCATCCTTGTATGCCGACGATCTCGTAATCTTCTTGCTCCCGACATCAACGGACTTTCGTTGTCTGCGTGCAATCCTGGAATGCTTCGCTGGCGCGTCGGGACTCATCACAAACATCGACAAGTGTGTGGCTTCCCCGATCCGCTGTTCTGAGGGCGACACTGAACTCATCCTGGCATCCTTTCCGTGCTGGATTGAGCAGTTCCCCACCAAGTATCTTGGTGTGCCCCTGTCGCTTACACGACTACGACGTTGCCAGGAACAGGCGCTGATCGACGCGATCGCAGCACGCATACCGACCTGGAAGGCGGGTTTGCTCACACTTGCGAGCCCATCAACCTTGACTAAAGCAACGCTGTCGGCTATTCTAGTGCACATCTCCATTGCCACCACCCTCTCAAGTTGGGCCATCGAGCAGATTGACAAGCGTCGTCGGGCGTTCTTGTGGTCAGGTACGGAGACTGTGTGCGCGGGGAAATGCCGGGTCGCTTGGCCAGTGGTTTGCAGTCCCACCGTGTATGGCGGGCTTGGCATCCTGGACCTTCGCTTCTTTGGGTTTGCCCTGCGTTTACGGTGGGAGTGGCTCCGGCGCACTGATCCAGAGCGCGCCTGGGGAAACCTACCGGCGAGGCCGGAAAAGACTGTCGCTGCAATGTTTAACGCGTCCTTCAGCGTGCGTCTTGGCGATGGCGCGTCTGCGCTCTTCTGGACGACCGTTGGCTGCAGGTCACACTTTCTTCCTTCGCACCATGCCTGTTCGCAGCAATCTCGCGTGCCGGGCGCCGGCGAACGGTGAAGGACGCGCTCTCCCAGCGGCGTTGGGTGCGTGACATCAACTCAGCGCTCACCGTTCAGGTAATCGTGGAATACATCCGGGTCTGGGAGCTGCTCGACTCGGTTGTATTACAGCCCGCGCAACCCGACCGGTTCGTGTGGAAATGGTCGCCGGATGGGGTGTACTCGGCATCGTCGGCCTATCGGGCGTTCTTCATCAGTTCGTCGGAGCTTTTGAGGGCCAGAGAACTCTAGAAGACGAAGGCGCCACCCAAGGTCAAGTTATTTTTCTGGCTCTCCCTCCATGGCCGCCTGTGGACCACGGAACGTCGCTGGCGCCATGGGCTGCAAGATAGCGGAACCTGCACCTTCTGCGATCAGGAATTGGAGACGGTGAGCCACCCGCTCCTTGGGTGCGTTCTGTCCAGGCAACTCTGGTTCGAGCTGCTGTTGCCGCTCGGGCTGCAAGATCTGCTCGCCGGACCGGAGGACAACCTGCAAACATGGTGGTTACGACAAAGAGGCCGCCTGGACAAGCAAAGGAGGGCCAGCTTCGACACTGCGGTTCTCCTAGTCTCCTGGAACTTGTGGAAGGAGCGCAACGCAAGGGTCTTCAGGGGGCAAGCGGCAACGCTGCAGCAGATCCTGTCAGCCGTCATTGCTGAGGGCAACGAGTGGCTGCTGGCAGGCTTCCGGAGCCTTGGTTGTCTCTTCGCTTTGCTGCCGGAGAGGCTTGTTCCAGCTTATGTCGCACAATCCGGTCCAGTTTAGTACATCTTAAGTTTGTTGGAAGTTGTAGGGTGGTTGATGACAGGTTCACGTCTTGCAAACGTGTAATTGGCCATCCTGCATACTTCGGTCGTTTGTAAAAAATTCTCTTCTCGTTAATGAAATACGGGTACAAACCCGCTCGCGAAAAAAAAAAGAAATTGTGGATACGTGACGTGTGAATTGTAGTCTCACGTAGGGTTCCGATCGACTGCCTGTGCCACGCCATCGGCTGTTCGGCAGTCGCCGGCGTGGAGGTGTCCTCGCCTACGGCTGATTCACCACTCCAAGTGCGCCGCGACGTCGTCATCGACAGAGCTCTGGCCTGACAACGACCAGCCGCCACTCCAAGCCCCTTCGTCCGGCCGTACCCGCAATACTCTGCAGCTATCGACTCTAGGTAACGATGTTCGTCGCCAACTGTGTCTTAGTGCCTGCTGTGTGTGCTACTCATGAACCATGTTCATCCTAAGCATGTTCATAGGTTTCATGGTTTTTGTGTAATCTCTGGTTGATTGGTGTCGAGAATTTTGCTATCAGACATATTTGTTAACCAAACCCTTGATAAATGTCAATAAGCCTCAATTTCATCAATTAGGTCCATCACATTTGTGTGGGTGATTATTTGAGGTGGTATACAAGAAGTGGAATTCTAATTTTTCATAATATTATGTCCCATAATTGTCAATTCGTCTACTAATCTGGCCATCTGCAATCTAAGTTCCTGTCTGCTGTCCTAGAGTTGCAAAGCAGCGTTGGTCATCTGAATATGCAAGGCTGTATTCTTGCCTTCAGTTTCAAAAACTAGAATTGCACAAATTGGATGAAATTGATCTAGGCTCAGATTTCCTAAGATAATTTTACATGTATTGCTTGTGTGCTGCATAGTTTGTTGGTGAGATATCAAAATTGAAAAATCTAATATCTCTTTTAGGCAAAACCTCGCTAACTGAGACGAAGCACGCACATCTGGTTACTTCCATCAGCACAACTTCCATGGCAGCCTCCATGTTGCGGTCGTCAGCTGGACAAGTGTTGCGCTCCGCATCTGCTATTGTCTCAAAGCGAGTGAGTGGTGGTTCCCACGTTCTGAGGATTGATGGCTACTCACACTTGAAAGAGGCGATCTGCCATGGTGAGGGCATTGAATCATGTGACTTCGATGTTGGGGGCCACATCTGGCGTCTACTGTGTTACCCCAATGGCAGCCACACCAATTATGAGAGCCACATCGCTCTCTTCCTCAAGCTTGTCAGTTCTCACGATGAGCTCGTCCGAGCGCAATCTCAGTTCAGCCTACTTGATCAGCTTGGCAAGCCAGCGTTGCTGCGTGATACAGGGCTGCAAAAGTTTTCACCTGGAGGTCAATATTGGGGCTTCAAGGATTTCATCAGTAGGGAAGAATTGGAGAAATCGGAGTATCTCAAGGATGACCGTTTCGCTATCCAATGCAATGTTTCTTTCACCACTGTGAGAAAATGCATTGACAATTGGGCCTTCATTTCTCAAGATCTTAGATCTGGTGAACCGCCAGTCTTCAGTTTGGAATAGCTTTTTTATTCTACCATAGATCAGTTTTAGCGTGAAGCTAGAAGGGTTCTATCTCTCAAATCAAATTTACTGCTGGTTCATTTTTGTTATGGTGCACAACCAAGAGTTCTCTATGCGTCTGCTTGTGGGTCTCTTCAATATTCAGCATGTTGCTCTTTTCAGTTTCCATTTGAATTCCTTAGGTTGTGTAACCTAGTGCCTGTCTACTACTGAATGGCTGAGCTCCTGCTTAAGTAACAAAAGCATTATTGTTCTGTAGCAGCTAAGGAATGTTGACCGTTCGATTGAGATTGTTGAGTGAGTTCACATCAGTTCATATCTCGGCCGTATAGATACGGCAAGTTAGATGGGCCGGATCACCACAATGATGATAGAGTCTGTGGGCTGTGGGGGCCTGAAGTAGGTCGCTGCCGTGGGATTTGTTGGTAGGCTCGTAGAGAAGTTTTATGCAGAGTGTCGGATTCGGATCCAGTCTCGGACTTGTTCCCACATACCAAAAATTCAGAAACTTAACATATACGAGTTCATCTAAAAAGACATACTATATGGGTTACATTCAGAAACTTAAACATTGCCGTGAAAACCACTATGAAGACAGTAAAATTCTTGAAAATAATATATTCGGGACTAAAAGAAAACACACACACCAGCCTGGAGATAATAAAGCCACCAACAGCTGGCAAAACAAAAATCATGCATGTTGCTCTTGTGGAGCTCAAATCGTCGTGCACGCCACGACTTGAGTAGTTGAGTACTAGTACGTAGCTGCAGCAGCAGTAGGTAAAGATCTGGCTTCGCTTCAATTGCCGTTGTTTAGATTGCGGCAATGTTGATCATCGCCTGTCTCGCCGCACTACGCTCCACGTTAACTATCATACGGAACCACGTATATGTAGGATGAATGATTGATTGCACTTGGATCGTGCTCGTTCCAATAATGGAAAAAGGTAAATTCTAGGATTATATACCCGTTTGTTGGGTCAGGACTCAGGACAACTAAGTGGCACTAACAAACAAAAAGCCGGGAAAGCCGAAAGCAGAGATCAACGGAGGGCTGCGTCACACAGCCTAGCTGAAGCTAAACTAAACCCCATTACGAACGTGTCTTGATCATTCTGCTAATGGTTGGTAAAGCACAGCCGACCACAACACAAGGCATGCATCTTCGCCACCACCATCCACCAGCGTCAACCTCCTCAAACTCCAAACGGACAAACATTCTACCTCTGAAACCGAGCATGGCGAGCACTCCGGTACCACAAAACCAACCGATGATGGGCGCGCGCATCGGCCACGCTCTGTTTGTTCCATTTGTTTATCTTTCTGAAACGTGTACTTGTTCGTCGATTCCTCTTGCAGCAGCAGTACATGGGTACAACAAAATGCGTATAATATGGCAGGATAATCTGTTTCTGATCTGCAGGGTGCACGACCCGGTCACTTGTCAAAGACAGCTCGGCAACGGCAAGGCAAGCAGCGGCGGGCAATGGCCCCAACAGACGTCGGAGGTCTGGTGCATATAATACACAGCTCGAGGAGGAAGAGGAGGAAGCGGGGAAGGCGAAGGCGAAGGCGGAAGGCGGATAGCCGCAGGATGAAGAAGCCGATCCACTGGTTGGTGCGGTTCCTGTTCGGGCCGGTGCCGGTCTACCTCTCGGCGCTGGCCATCCTCATCCTGCTCACCAACGCGCAGTACTTCGGACTGGTGGGCGTCGGCGTGGCGCCGCCGCGCGCCGCGAAGCTGGCGGCCTCCTCCAGCTCCAAGACCGTGGTGAGCGTCACCGAGCACTGCGACATCTTCCGCGGCGAGTGGGTGCCGGACACGGAGGCGCCCTACTACACCCACAAGACGTGCCACATGATCCAGGAGCACCAGAACTGCCTCAAGTACGGCCGCCCCGACACCGGCTTCCTCAAGTGGCGCTGGCGGCCCTCCGGCTGCGAGCTGCCGCGCTTCGACCCGCTCCAGTTCCTCCAGTTCGTCCGCGGAAAATCGCTGGCCTTCATCGGGGACTCGCTGGCCAGGAACCACATGCAGTCGCTGCTCTGCCTCCTCTCCCAGGTGAGTGAGTGAGTGAGTGAGTTCTTTTATGTACTCTGCTGGCTGCTGCTCATGTGCTGCGGAGTGATGATGATGATGACAATTGGCAAGAGCATGCTGTGCTTCCTGCCCCCGATCGAGATGCATGCATGAGAGTTTGCGCAGCTGAAGCTTCAACTTCCACCGTGGTGTATACTCCCTCGGTCCAAAAAAAAAAAATACAATTGTTGCTTGCGTTTTAGCAAAACTAGTTCACGTTTGATCAAAATTTTAATAAAAATTATTTATGTTTATTATTCTAAATTAATTTATTATAAAAATACATTTCATAATTAGTCTAAGGACCCGTTTGTCTCTCTAGAATTTTTAAAATTGAATTCATAGTATAAATTATAGTTGTGGAAGAAAAATCCATGGAACCATCTACAACTTTAATTAAGTTGGAGAAGAAGAATCCATAGAATCTATTTTCCACTCACCCTAAAAATTTGAGATAGGTTTATATATGAACTTTAAAAAGTTGTGAATTTTTTTTTCCACAATTATAGTTTATGCTATAAATTCAATTCCGAAATTTCTAGGGAGCCAAACGGCTCTAATAGTATTTATTTGATACCATAAACATTAATATTTCATATATAATTAGTCAAATTTAATATACTAATAAAACATGAGATTAGGCTGGAATTGCTTTTTTTTTTTTATGGAGTGAGTACATGCTGGGCATGTGTGCTATCTCAGTCGTCTAATACTATATCGACATATGTGCTTTTCTCTATGTGTAGTGTGAAGCACCGTGGAACACTGCATAGCATAAATCTCAAAGCAATTTTGGACAGTGCAGATAGCACATGCTCAGTAGTTACATGCTACAATGCAATACGTCTTTTGGGCCTGTTTAGCAGAGCTCTTGCTCCTTAAAACAGCTCAACGAGCCCGTGATATTAATTTGTATAATGTTTCGATTCTAATGAACCAAGAATAACACGTTCAGTAGACAGAATTGTGAAGAGCATGAGCAAGAGCTCCAGGTAACAGCGGCCGACCTAGTGACTGATCACCGTGTACATACATTCATGGTTGCAGGTTGCGTATCCCAAGGACCTATCGTCCGTGAACCCGTCGGACCATGAGAACAAGGTGTACCACTTCCGGGCGTATAACTTCACCATCAACATGTTCTGGTCGCCATTCCTGGTGCGCGCCCGGGAGCCCGACCACGACGACCCCGCACACACGGGCCACTGGAGCCTCTACCTGGACGAGCCCGACGATAAGTGGGTGTCCCAGATCTCCCGCTTCGACTACGTGGTGGTGTCGGCGGGCAACTGGTTCTCTCGCCGCTCCCTCTTCTACGAGAAGCGGCACCTCGTTGGGTGCGGCTTCTGCAGCCGACATTACGGCGTGCCCGACCTGACGCTCCAGTACTCGCAGCGCCGCGCGTGGCGCGTGGCGCTGCGCGCCATCAACGAGCTGGAGCACCTCCGCGGGCGCGTCATCGTGCGCATGCTCTCCCCGACGATTGCGCACTTCGAGAACGGGACGTGGGACCATGGCGGCGACTGTAGGCGCACGCAGCCGCTGCAGGCCGACCAGATCGCCATGGAGGGGAACGACCTGCACTTGTACAACGCGCAGATGGAGGAGTTCCGCGCGGCGGAGAAGGTCGCCAACGAACGAGGGCGGCAGCTCAAGCTCATGGACACCACGGCTGCGATGTTGATGAGGCCCGACGGGCACCCTAGCCGGTATGGGCACGCGCCCAACGAGAAGGTGCAGCTCTACAACGACTGTGTCCACTGGTGCCTCCCTGGACCCATCGATATCTGGAACGACTTGCTCTTCCAGATGCTCCTCGCTTAGCAGCCAAGATAAATCTCAAATTAATCGGTCGTCGATACCGCAGATTCTTTTTTATCCCTTTTTGCACCTTTATTTCTTTTTGGATTTGCTATTTTTCACGTGCCTGGAAAACAGCAACATCTGTTGGAGCAACGGCCGTGAGCTGTGAGGCGAAGATCTAATGGAGAGCATCTCCAAGAGTTCCTTAAACCTCTTCCTAATTCTTGTTCCTATTTTTAGATCTAATGGAGAGCATCTCCAACAACTTCTAATATTAACTCCTACAAAATGAGGCCAATCAGCGTAACTTTACGCGCTCCTGTCCACCGGAGCGTATCCTTCTCTCGACGCCATTTTTCCTTCGCGCCGTGAATTGGCACGGCTTCTCTCCCTTCACGCCTCTCTGTCGTGCGATCTCTCCCATCGCTCGCTCCTGCATCGACCGGTCGTCCATCGGAGGAGCACGTGCAGCAGGAGATCGGTCATCCATCGCCCGATATTCCATCGGCGGTGGCTCCTCCATCGGCACAGCAAGGAGATCGGTCATCCGCGGAAGAGGTACGTACTCCGATTATCTGTCTTTCCAAGGGGTTACGTTGTAGCGCCACCGCCGCCTCCGTCCATGGCTCCGAGCCGGCAGCGATCCAGCGGCAACCCTGGGCACTACGTTTCGCCGGCTGTGCTGCGGCCTGGTCCGTCTGTGGCTTGGCCAGGGCAGGCCGTGGATCGGCTGCATGCCACTGCGGTGCATGGCGCTGTGCCTGCTTGGTAATTTGATGTTTCTGTGTTCCGTGTTGATGTCGAAGCAATCACCAGTCCTGTCAAAAATCAGCACTGTAGGGGTGCCTGCATGGCACTGTTGATGTTTATCCGGTGATGCCTATCAGCAGGTGCTGGTACATGCCGGCAACTATTGTTCCTGCTCCTTGACATGATTGCTGAGTGCCTGCAGAGTGCAGATAAGCTCTTTTTTTTTTTTTTTACAAGATTCGTGATTGCCGGCTCATTCTATGCTCGCGGTTGCAAAGATTTTTCCGAAGCCATTCCAGGTCCTCGATCGGAGGTGTTGCCTGCTTCCTGCGGCTGGGAGCTTCTGTCGGCCTGGGAGGTACTGCCTGCTTCCTGCGGGTACTACGCTGGCTGGGAGAAGCAGGGTTCGGCAACGATGCCGGATGGAGGCGGCCGCGGCGTGGTACGCACGACGACAATGTTTCGCGAGGCAAACAGACCGGCCGCAGGAAAAAATCACCAGGTGGACCAACATTTGATTTCTTAGAAGTTAAATATTACTTCCTCCATTTCAAATTATAAGAGTCTATTTAAATGTAATGAACTAATATAACAACTAGTTCAAATAGTTAGGTCGTCTTATAGATTAGTGAACTAGTAACTAGTTGAGCTTTAAATTAGTTATTAGTTCATCCACTAGTTCACCAGTTTAGATCTTTATAGAGTAATTGCTAGTCAACTAGTTACTAGTTCATGGAATCTAAACAGGATCTAAGACATTTGACTTTTTCTAATCCAAGTTTGACCACTCGTCTGATTTAAAAAATTTGTATAAAAATAAAAAATTTAAGTTATTCTTGAAGAATTTTTACTAATAAAGCAAGCCCACCATAAAAGAAATAATATTTTATAATTTTTTTTTGAATAAGATGAAATGATGAATGGTCAAACTTAGTGTCAAAAGAGTCAAACGTCTTATAAATTGGGATAGAGAGAGTAGGAACTACTAGCATGCATTGCAACGGGACGTATCGTTTGTTGTGTGATCACCAAACTTTTAAATTCGTCTTGGTATCAAATCCATCTACAGTAAATTATCTGATTATCTGATCGCTTATGCAACGAATTACATAAACTGACTATATATTTATTAACTCCTTCACATGAGGTACCCAAAAAATAAAAATTGTTATAACATTTTTCTCATTGGCTAAGTTCATATTTTTGTTATTATAATATTTTTTCTTTCTTGCCTAAGTAAAGTACTGGATTTTAAAAAATATATATATTTTTAAAAATGTGTATTACTAATATGACTTTTTGTTCATTCATTACTCCTCTTTTTTACTTTTCCATCCATGTTCTATCTCTATCTCACTTTTTCAACCAGATGTGGAGACCCACGTCTCCTCTGTTCCTCACCTCGGTTCCATCATTCCTCGTGGTCAGCGACCAATCTCTGCCTCGTCGTCACGACCTGTGGCCGAGCTTCACCTCATCGCTGTCAGTGGGCCCAGGTTCCACATTGCCATTGCTGTTCTTGCCCAGCTCCTAAGCTCCACATCTTCATCATGCTCAAGCTCCAAAACTCGTCCTCGTAGCTTGTGTCCTATGGGTGAGCTTCACCTCACCCTCACAGTGCATGGCTTGTGACCGAGCTCTCTCATCGTCGTCAGTGGCCCACTCTTTGTGTTGTTCAGCCAACAGCTGGCACCTGAGCTCCGTATCATTGTTGCGCTTGAGCTCCACCTCGTCCTTACGGCTTGTGTCCTACGACCGAGCTTTGCCTCGCCCTTGCAGCCAGTGGCCCACAATCGGGCTGTGCCTTGTCGCTGTTAGTGGGCCCACACTCTATGCGGTTGTCGTGGATAGCCCCCGCTGTCAGTGGACCCATGCTCTGTGTCATTGTCATGGCCCACAGCTGGCACCTAAGCCTCGCGTCGTTGTTGTGCTTGAGCTCTAACTCGTCATTGTGGTTTGCGCTCGCACCTGCGCTCCGCCTCCGTGTCACACCCACCCAGCCTCGCCAAGCACGGAGGAGCAAAATGTCTTGAGCCTACGCATTGTCCTTCCTTATAGGAGCTTGTTCAGTTCGATTCGAATCCAATTGGTCCCTTGATCTGGTTCTATTTGGTACTCCCTCCATATTCAGATTAGTTGACGTTTAGGACATGATTGTGCTTACCAAGAATTCATTAATTAGGGGTTAGTTTTCCCTGTCTGCCCCTATTAAATAGAGTTGCGGGTGTATAGTATTCAAGAAACAACTAGAGTTCAAGTGGCTAGCACAGTGAGGCAAAGTTCCTTGGGTTGAGGGTTTGAACCTTGGCAACCACAAGTTTTGCTGTTCGCTGTTTTTTGCATGGTGCTCACGACGTTTGACTGCATGTGCGCGTTTCTCGGAGAAGAAAAGAGAGCACGCGTGCAGTTATTGCGGAGGAGCGGAGGGGTAAACGCGTCCCCACGCGCAGCCCAATGATGTAGAACGTCGGGCTTTTTGAAAACCGTATAGGAGCAAAACGTCTAGTATTTTGAGTATGGAGGGAGT
This sequence comes from Chrysopogon serrulatus, assembly GCA_015844335.1. NCBI lineage: Eukaryota > Viridiplantae > Streptophyta > Magnoliopsida > Poales > Poaceae > Chrysopogon > Chrysopogon serrulatus. The sequence goes on from JADLZL010004077.1 coordinate 29,144, forward strand.
ATTCATCTGGCCTCTCTTGTTTTGGTTTGGTTTCGGTTTCGATTTATTCTAATGTCTGATTTTGGCTTAAAATCATTTCTTAAAAAAAAAAAAAAGTAAGGAAAAAAGCGATCGGGTCTCCCGCTCCCAGCGTTCCTAACGATCACGAGCGACCTCAATTTTTTTTTATCAAAGCGGCGGCCTCAATTTCTTTAGCAAACCAACGGCCGCATTAAAAAAAAAAAAAATACCAGCGGCCGCAATTGCTACACAAGCGCTGGTCCGGGCTGTCGAATTGTGCATTATACGGGTCGTATGGGCCAATGTGGGATGCTGGCCAAGACCAGTCCGGTCAGTTGATTGGCCGTCCTAAAATCTGTTTGGCCCAAGCGTTCACGACGAGCTGCGGGGCAGATTGCAGCCTATTTTTTTTGTTTACTAATTGTTAGTGCAATATGGTGTGCAAGCCTAAGCTTTGTATAGCTAATAAACAATGACCATAATCAAACCGTAACAAATGCTGAGAGCATCTCAAACATAATAAAGCAAAGAAGAAAAGGAAAAAAAAAAAAAAAAAAAGTGTGTGTGCAGGTAGATAGAATATTGGCTGCTATTTTTATTTTTATAATTGAGACGTGAGAGAAGAAGAGATGTTGAGAGACATTCACGAAGTTAGGGAGGCCCGTCTTCGATTCAAGATTCGTATATATAGAGATACTCGTATAATACATCTCATACAGTGTACTACTGCTAGTGCCAGTATATGGTACTACTTTAGTTTAAAAATTAGTTGTTTTAGCTTATTAATTGGCTTATAAGTCCTACCAAACAGGTTTATAAGTTCTACCAAACAGGCTTATCAGTTGGTTTATAAGTTAGTCGGCTTATAAATCCCGCTGAACAGGCTGGTTTCCTGCTGTCCGAATCATGGTATCTTGAAACATTAGCTTTTCACTCCGTCAGAGCATATTTCACTAAGACCCTGTGTAAGCATATGATATCTTTTACTTCACACCAGCTTCGTGGCGTTGTGTGCTGGGACCTAGCTAAGGCATATATCCCAATCTAGATGTGTGTGTTTGGTTCCATGGCCCAGCCTGGCTTTGGCTTCCTAGGCCAAAAGTAGTATGTTTGGTTTCCTGGACAAGGCTCAGAGCCTAGCTTGGGCTGACCCGTACTGCTGGAGCCAGGCCTAGATTGAACGCCCGAATCGGCCGTTTTTGTGGAGCCTGGCCCGAGCTAGCACGGGGAATCGCTCGCCTCACCTCCTTGGTAAGGTCCTCCGTGTTCGTCCCTCGCCTCACCAACCCGACGCGCAGTCCGCCGCCGCCTTCCTCACCGCAGTCCGGTGCTCTTCCATGGTTGCCCCACCCTCGCACTCGCCCTCTCCGTACTCGCACAGCGGCAGCCTCACCGGTGCCTAACCATGCCGCACCGGATGAGGACGCTTGCCATGCTCGTGAACTCGGGCTAGCGTCGAGGTCCTCCGCATCTTCTTCCTCCTGCCCTCAGCGACGACGTCCTCCTCTCCCCTTGCCGCGCGCGCATGGGGATGCTCGTGAGCTCAGGGATGGCGTCGAGCTCCCCCACGCACAGTCTCCTCTGTCTGGGCGCCTCCAACGTCACCAGCAGGATTCCTCTCCTGCTGGCGCGCCGACGTGGCTGAGGGCATGCCCGGCGCGGCGTTGGGGTTGGCGGCGACCACAACGACGACCTGGACGATGGCCATGCGGAAGAGCGGGCAGGACGTGGGCGCGCAGCCAGGTGCCGATCCAACCGCCATGGAACGCGTGGTCGTGCTACTTTCTTGCTTGCTTTTGCATTCTCGCCGCCGTGTTGCTTGCTTGCTGCACGTCCCGCGCCACCGCGCCAGCCAGGCCCATCTTGTCGTGCTGCTTGAGTGCTTGTGTGCGTGCGTTGTACTCGCTGTGTCCACCATGTTCGCCGTGACCCGTGAGTAAACTTACCTATTCAACGAAGAAGTAACTCTACACATTCGTATGCTAGCGAAGCTCACACAATACAAACAACCAAACAAACAGTCCTTAGCTTAGTGGAGCAGGTTAAGGTTGACAAGGATAAAATTCTAGCCAGGCTAGAAATTTTTGAACAAACCAAACACTTCTGATACTGCTTATATATAGGAATAGAAAAGAAGAGCCAGAGGTGAATTATATATACAAGTACTCTTCATGTGTATTGCTCTGTTTCTAAAAAAAAATACTATGAAATACATGCTGGTCAAAATTTTCAACTTTAACTAGTTTATTATAGAAAATATATGTAGCATTTGTATCTGTAAATAAGTTTATTATAAACGAATATTGAAAGATCTATCTAATGATACTAATTATGTGTTATAACTATTAATATTTTGTTATATATTTGATTAAAGTTAAAAATCACTGATTTTTTAAAAATTGAGAATGACTTTTTTAGAACGGCGGGTCGTGCCCGTTCCAATGATGGCAAAAAGGCAAATTCTAGGATTTTACCCGTTTGTCGTGTTTGGACAACGAAGTGGCACTAACTAAAATCCAGGAAAGCAGCCGGATGCGTGCCTTGATCAACGGAGGGTTGCGTCTCTCTCAGACAGCCTAGCAAAACTAAATCCCATTATAGAACGTGCGACCTGCACTGCCCATGCATGTCCAACACACGTCACGGGTTGTCACAACAACGTCAGAAGTTGCACATCCCGACCGGTTGAGTTGACTGTTGACGCACGCTGGCACTGCAAACTTCAGTCAACGAGTCGCCGTCGGTTGATTTTTGGCAGGTGTTGTTGTGCTGCCGTTAATTACCGTCGGTTGATTCGCTCGCTCTTTTATCCTAGTACGTATAGCTCCTGTCCGCACCGCCGATGCGGCAGGAACAATCAGAGTCTTTTGTCTCTCATAGTCATCTACCCAGTCCGTCAATCCCAGCCATCCAAGGGTCTCGGTACGCCACGCTAGCTAGGCGCCTGCCTGCCCACGTACGGTTTGAATGGGACATGCTTCTCAGCTGGTTCTCCGGAGTCCAGATATGTTATTTTTACTTTACCAGCAGTAAGAATACCCCATCATGATTCATGGTTCGTCGGCGACGCTAACCATTCTTTGGGATGGTAATTGGCGATGGCGATCATGGACATGACTCATGCATGTTCATCATGGAATTGGAACGGGACAGGGGGACGGCACTATACTGTCAAAACAGGGACATAGCGTCTTTTTTTTTCAACGAAAGAAGAATTATATTAGATAATAGCTGAGTACATCAACATATTATAGTTCCTCTGGATTACACAAATATCCAGAAATTCATCTAAATTATACTCACGCTGTGAATTGCTCCAGATCTCAAACCCAAACTTATTTGATGCTTTGTATGGATGACTGCACAGGCAAATACTCGGCAACAATTGTTTTCGGCCAGACAGTAGATGCCCAACGGACGGCCAACATTATTCCTGCAGGCGGAGTTGAGAAACTTCTTCTTCTTCCTTGTGTCTTCCTTTTTCTTCTTTCTGCCATCGAAGAACGATGAAGACTGATCTGAAAATTTTTCTCCGTAGTCCTTCATCGTGGCCAGATTCAACCACAACAAAACGAAGAAGGGACCAGAGAAAATTATTCCATGGCGGTAGCATCATCTCCGCCTTGATGCCGCCGTTTGGAAACACAAGTCTCCATGTCGTCATGTCGATGAAGATGCTGATGCCGTAGATGCCGTATTCATCTTCAACATGTCCGCCATAGAGAAAACGATTCCACCCCACACCCTCGCCGTTCTTTGAAGAAGAGCGGGGAGGAAAAGATAAATCTTCAATACCAAAAAACGTGGCATGGAGAAACTTAAACCTAAAGACTCAATCTAATAGAAAAAACTTACTAGAAAACAATGGATCCCCACTCCCTCTGACCTCCGGCGATATGCCGGAGGAAGAGAGAGGGGGACCAGCGGACGATGGCGACGGGAGTCACAGGCCGCGAGACACCCTAACCTAAGATTGGTTGACGAAGATAAGAGCTGGGTGGATCGTCAACAGGGACATAGCGTCGAGGTTTATCTTTTACGAGAAAATTGATAAGAAAAACTTAGCCAGTTAAGTAACCCGCCTTCTATTTCAATCTAATTTAACTGCAGGAACGGTGCAGAACGACACTAGTCCGTCCTTACACGTGCAGGAACAGTTAAACGCCAGCGGCCCCCATGTGGGGAACGAGATATCTGGCCGTCCAGTAAGATCAAACGGCTATCCACCCACGAAGCTTCCTTCTTTGCCACTCCATTCGTTCTGATGGACTCTAGCCCAACAAGAGCAACGTTGCTGAGTTTTTTTCTTGGTGCGGTCCGTAGCTGAGCGGAAGGACTCAATATATTATTTCACTTTTGTCAGTATAGTGTCTTCTAAGAAAAAATGAGTCGTATTATTTTAGGGAATGTATCTTGTGCAAACCAACTTCTCATGAAAACTCGTACAAACCATGGTAAAAAGATCGTCTAAATTCATATAAAAAATCAGATATGTAGATGATATGATGATACACAACCTTGTAAAATATCTTGTCAAAACTTGACTTAATTTGTGAGATATAAAAATAACAAATTTCTAACAAATCATCCGGATGACTTTTTGGCTTGAAATTTATTATTTTTATATCTCACAAAGAAAGTCGAGTTTGGACGAGATATTTTACAAGATTGTGTATCATCATATCATCTACATGTGTAATTTTTTGGTGAATTTAAACAATTTTTTATTATGGTTTGCACGAGTTTTTTACGGAAAGTTAGTTTGCACTAGATACGTTCCCATTTGAGCTTTTTGACAAAATTTTACTTTTACGCACAAATAATTAAGTTTTACTAGAAAGTTAAATTTTATACATTTTATACATACTACTAACTAGTTAAACTATCTGTAAGTTTAGATATAAAAATTGTACCCCACCGTCCCTAAATAAGTGTCGCCGCTTCCTAAGAAATAAATGTCGGTAATTTTAATAAATAATAAATATCATTGATTAGTATTATAATTAGTATCATCGGAAAGATCCTGGATCTAGTTTTTAACAAAATTATTTGGAGATATAAATATTGCATGTATTTTCTCTAAATTAAGTCAAACTTGTGGCATTTATCTTACGGAGACACTTATTTAGGGACGGAGGGAGTATGGGTTAATTCATATTTAAAATGCCTTATCAAGCGAACAGAGGCATTATGCTCAGCTTCTAGCCCTTTTTCTCTTGGACTTTTCTATTTGGCTGTAAAATGAGTTTCGTCAAGTATCTTGGCCCTTTCATTAGTTTGACAAGCTAACAGTGTTTAAAAAATTACTCTTTTACCCCAAGCGCCGAATGCTACATTACAACAGCCTACAGCGGAGCCATACATGCCTTTCAAACTATCCACTATCAATAAATTCCGAAAATAAGGTACAATATTTTTTTCAAGCATGGAATCATTATTATTTTAGCGCTGAAAAAATATTTTGCCAAAAAATATTGTCAACGCTAAAAATAATTTTTCCAGAATTTATTTTTCAACGCTAAAAATGGTGATTTCATACCGCTCAACATTTTTTTCTCAGACACAGTACCAACAAAGGCGAAGTATTCGATCCCTTCCGTTTACCACCCATTAGCTACCGATCGTGCAAAAAAAACCAGCAAAAGGTCTTGTTGGGCTGAGGCCCAGCACAACGAGAGGAGCAGCACAAGGGAGCCAGATGCTCCTGACTGCAGTGAGCAGTCGACGCCAATGACTGCAGAGGATCCGTTCCCCCATGTGGTGACCAACGACGGTACCAGCTCGGAAATTTACGCCGCTGCCGGGGGGAGCAGATAGCTGCGCAAGCCTGCAACCGCCCCAACCATCGAAATTCAAAACAGCCGATGTATACAGAACAGTATGGAGTGGCCCAGACCCGGAGCACACTTTCTTTTTTCCTTTGCTTTTTATTAGATGGACCTGACACAGACTACACTACACCACCAGTGTTTCAAAACTGTACTTGTACAAATACTACAGTACCTGCTGGCATATATTTTTAATACATGGCTCCTGAAGATTATAGTTTCCTGTCCAGATCTACGTATTCTGAAACATTTTTCACTCCTGTCAGAGCGTACTTCACCGAAACCTTGTGTAAGCATATGACATCTTTTATTCACACCAGCTTCGCGGCGCTGTATGACCCTCCATGCGCTGGGACCCAGGGCATATATCCCGATCTAGTAGATCCCAATTACTCACTCTATTCTATAAAAAGAGTTATTAAAAAAAAGTTAATAAATTTTAACTTTAGCCAAATATATAAAACAAAGTATTAATATTTCTGGTAATACAGGATTACTATCATTGATAGAACTTTGAATATATTTTAATAATAAACTTATTTAAAAATATTGCTACACAAATTTAGTTAAATTTAGAAAAATTTGATCAGCACAAATTCTATAATAATGCTTTTTCTAGGACGGAACACGGGCACAATATAGGAGTAGAAAAGAAGAGCAAGAGATGAACAGTAGCCATTACAACAATATTCTAATTTTCTTTTTAGAAAACTAGTTATTTTTAGCTTATCAACCGGCTAAACAGAGTCGAAGTATATTTTTTATATCTTCCTAGAAAGAAAAAAAAAAACTTACGTCGCCGTCGCATATACCCGCGTGGTGAAAACTCTCGATCTACATTGCACGACCATTGTTTGACTTTGTAAGACACCCTGCGTGCGTAGTGACCATACATGCATGCTGCTGGTGAATCATACTACCCATGTGCCGTGTACAAACATCCCCACGAGTCATTGATGATGTCTACCGCTTAGAAGTGCGGACTCTCTCCCTCTCTAGGCCGTGAGGACACCTACTAGTACTAGTACAGCCCAGCAGCGGCCAGGGGCAGCTCGCTGCTGAGATCAAGCCTGCCCTTTCGGTTCGGTTCGGTTGCGGCCTGGTGCAGCGGCGCCCATGGCCTAGCGGTGCAAAACGGGCGGCGGCCAATTTGCTCCCTTTCCTGCCTCTCTTTTCTACTACGGTATGTACTACCGCTATAGTGCTGCTTCTTGGACCGGCCGGCCGAAATGGCGGTGCACGATGGAAACGGCTCGGGTGCTAGGGATCTGATCTCCCTGCTTCCCTTGCCCAAAACCCGCGACTCCCGCTCTTTCTGCCATGTGCAGCGCTGTGGCCTGTGGACGGACGGACATGAACCTACCTGCCCCCCTGCCGCTTTGTCGCGTTTACCACATCATCGCAATCGCCATCGCCATCGCCATCGCCATCACCGTGGAGCCCTCACCTCAAAATTAACAAGCACAGTGATAGCCCTGCGTGCCGGATCCATCCATCCAGGGCTACGCGGGGGCCGCCGCTGTGTCCACGCGAGGCCCGCGCGCCATGTGCCGCCCGGCAGAGGCGACGGGGCGCGGCTCCTGCCTGCCCTCGCCGGCCCTACGGCGCAGGCGCATGCATGCACAAATGAATGGATTGCTAGCTAATCCTTCAGTTTATACTTACGTTGGTTACCGATCTGCCGTGCCTGTCTACTGCTGCTGCCCTCTCATTCACCGTAGATGATTTTTTTTTTCTCGGCGTCCGGACGCTGCCGCTGGCTTGTACGTGGCCCCATCCCGCGTACCGGTCCCGGACAGGGACAACAACAGCTGTTCCGGCTATTCACGCCACGTAGCCTTGTCTCTCTTTGTGCGGTTCTGCGAAGCAATCTTTGACAGCGAGCAATGAGTCGAGCACGGACGCCAAAGAAGAAGAAGAGAAACCATACCATACGAGTACCCTGCTTGCTTTCTTCTCTGACGACGCCACGCGCTGCACTCCTTTCGGGTCGCGTCACTCCTCCGGACTATGGATGAAAACAGATCGGATACGGACGGATATCACTGATACCACATTTGTTTTCATATTTCTGTCCGGATTCGGATTCGAAAACGGATAGTGTCATCCATGCCGGATAGGATACGATTGGACATCGACATCATAAATATGCGATTTGAGTAGTCGAATACGGATACGGATGCCGGATGTTGAATATCCGGACCGGATGCGGACAGATCTAAACCCCTCTAAACGAATTCGGTCGAACGGACGGTCAGATAAATATCCGTACCATTTTCATCCATACTCCGGACGAATGGTTGCGCCCAATTCACGCGGTTCTTGCCGTTACGCATGCAGGTAGCCATCTCTGGTCCAGGTCCAGCCCATTTCAACTACTACTACTACATACAGCTCGGTGACTTGCTGTGCTCCATCCATATGGTGGCAGTGGCACCGACCGTTATAACCTCGGGGTTAACGTCCGCCTCCCCGCCCAACCGAGATCGCCGGGCGGCCGGCCAGCCGTGATGGCTACATGGGATCTGGATCTAATCTGGCGTCATGGCGCCCGCGGTTCCTTGCCTTGCCGGTTGCCGCCCCTCGTATACGCTAAGACCGACTCCAATAAGAAGACCCAAACTCAAAATGGGTTACACACAGTGTTTTTGCGTCTTCAAAACACACTCCAACAAAGGACGTAAACACAACACGCAATTTGGGTAAGAGGAGAGAGGATAGGCAAATAAGGGTTCTCCCAGACGAGCGACCCAAATCCTTGAGCTCGGGGGTCCTATGGCCGGACCTTGGCTGGCGGCCGTGGCCCGCCATGGAAGGCGGCTCGAGCACGCGATGGAGATAGCGGGGATGGCCGGAGAGGCGGCACACGACGGCGGGGGTGGAGCGAGGGTGAAGCCGCTGACGCAAACGACGGGCGTGGGGCCGGGTCAGCCACGGCGGCGACGCGACCGAGATGCCGGGCGCAGCGCCCGCGGGCGAAGCGTGAAGCCGAGCCGGGGGCTAAGGGCCGCAATGGGGGGACCTGCGGGGCCCGGGCGCGGAGTCCGAGAAGTGGCCGCGGGCGGAGCGCGACGGAGGCAGCGGCGTAGCCGCAGGTGTGGCTGAAGCTTGAGGGGTTTTTTTTTTTTTTTTTCTTTTTTTTTGGGCCCAGGCGTTGTGTTTGGGTGGCTCTCTGGGCTTCTCATTTGGGTTGTCTGTTGGAAAGAGGAGATTTTATGTTCGTAACCTATTCTCTGTGCACGATGCAAATGATGGAATGCCTCTCCATTTTAGGTTTTGACTGTTGAAGACAGTCTAATGGTTGGTGAAGCCCTACTGCCCAGGCCGACCAGCAGAAGGCATCTTCGCCACCACCAGTCCACCGCCGTCAATCTCAGACTCCAACCGGACAAACATCCCACCTCTGAAACCGAGCACTCCCGTAACACAAAACTAACCCATGTTCTTATCGATGGGCGTGCGCATCCACCGCTGTTTGTCCCATTTGTTTATCTCCCTGATGATGAAACGTCTGCTTCCCGTAGCAGCCCGTTCGTCGATTCCTCTTGCACTTGCAGTAACAGTAGTAGTACATGGTACAACAAAAACGCGTATAATATGTAGTAAGTAATCTGTTTCATTTCCTTAAAAAAAAGTAACCGTTCGGCAGAACTTATGTTCTACTGATAAGTTCAAAAACACCGTTAAACTTGGTGATTTTTATAAGAAGAAAATACTGTTGGCTGATAAGCTGAAACGGTTTTTCAGCTGAAGCGAACGGGGTCATAATCTGTTTCAGATCTGTAGGGGGACCGGGGGCACGACCCGGTTACTCGTCAAAGACAGCTCGAATTTTTACAGCTCGGCAACGGCTAGGCAAGCAATGACCCCAACAGAGGTCATGCGGGGTGCATTTCTTATCTTAATTAATGATGATGGGGTTTACGCGATAAATAGCAGTGACAGGGACAGACATGTTCTCTAGCGAGCCCCACTTGGCAGTATTATTGAAACCGGCCGCGCACCTACTCTCCTCTCTGCTTTCACGCGGCCACCACCGGCTTAGTATTCAAGAGCAGCAACAAAAAGGGGTTTTGTTCGGCATGGAATGGATGGATAGCGCTAGAAGCCAGTAAGTAGACATCACACAGCTAGCGAGCGAGCCCGGCCATCGGCGGCGGGGCGGAGGCCGTCGTCGTCTTGCTTGCCGGCGTGCCGACGCTCGCCTTGCCCATGAATTGCTAGCCGGCCGGCCGGATGAGAGATCGCTAGGTAGCCAGACAGACATATAGGTGGGGAATTTGAGTCGGAGCTCTGGTGCATATACGGCGGCGCGCGGCGGAAGACATAGCAACAGGATGAAGAAGCTCCACTGGTTGGTGCGGTTCCTGTTCGGGCCGGTGCCGGTCTACTTCTCGGCGCTGGCCATCCTCATCGTGCTCACCAACGCGCAGTACTTCGGGCTGGTGGGCGTCGGCGTGGCGCCGCGCGCCGCCAAGCTCGCCTCCTCCACCCCCGTCGTCAGCGTCATGAAGTACTGCGACATCTTCCGCGGCGAGTGGGTGCCGGACACGGACGCGCCCTACTACACCCACAAGACGTGCCACATGATCCAGGAGCACCAGAACTGCCTCAAGTACGGGCGGCCCGACCTCGGCTTCCTCAAGTGGCGCTGGCGGCCCTCCGGCTGCGAGCTCCCGCGCTTCGACCCGCTCCAGTTCCTCCAGTTCGTCCGCGGCAAGTCGCTCGCCTTCGTCGGCGACTCGCTGGCCAGGAACCACATGCAGTCGCTGCTCTGCCTCCTCTCCCAGGTGAGTGAGTGATCTTCTGCTGGTGTGCTGAGCATGAGCAACAGGACCTAGGCTGACCACTGCCATGGCTTCCTGCACTGCAGGTGGCGTATCCCAAGGACCTGTCGGCGAACCCGTCGGACCAGAACAAGGTGTACCACTACCGGGCGTACAACTTCACCATCAGCATGTTCTGGTCGCCGTTCCTGGTGCGCGCGCGGGAGCCCGAGCACGACGGCCCCGCGCACACGGGCCACTGGAGCCTGTACCTGGACGAGCCCGACGACAAGTGGGTCTCCCAGCTGCCGCGCTTCGACTACGTGCTGGTGTCGGCGGCCAACTGGTTCTCCCGCCCCTCCCTCTTCTACGAGAAGCGGCGCCTCATCGGCTGCAGCTTCTGCAGCCGCCAGTACGGCGTCCCGGACCTGACGCTCTACTACTCGCAGCGCCGCGCGTGGCGCGTCGCGCTGCGCGCCATCAACGACCTGGAGCGCCTCCGCGGCCGCGTCATCGTGCGCATGCTCTCCCCGATGTCGCACTTCGAGAACGGCACCTGGGACCACGGCGGCGACTGCAAGCGCACGCAGCCGCTGCGGGCGAACCAGACCACCATGGAAGGGCGGGACCTCCACTTCTACACCGCGCAGATGGAGGAGTTCCGCGCGGCGGCCAAGGCCGCGAGCGAGAAGGGCCGGCGGCTGATGCTCATGGACGCCACGGCGGCGATGCTGATGCGGCCCGACGGACACCCCAGCCGGTACGGCCACTGGCCCAACGAGAAGGTGCAGCTCTACAACGACTGCATCCACTGGTGCCTCCCCGGACCCATCGACATCTGGAACGACATGCTCTTCCAGATGCTCCTCGCCGAGTAGTAGTCGCCGCAGCAAACAGAAGAAAATCTCCTCAGCTCTCCATCAATCATCCGTCGCCGGTAACCGTGCGTGCACAGATTCGTTTTGTTTTGCCTTGTTTGTTTCGTTTTTGTTTTTTTTTTAAAAAGAAAAGGGTACAACAAAATTTTTGTTGAGAAGCGAGCAAGCAAGGATTCGTTCCTCCCGGACGCCGAGATCATCCGTTCCCCCATTCTCTGTTTGTTTCCGGCGTCGGTCCGCGTGAAATTTTTTGCTGGTCGGTCGGCGGCGCCGTGAAAAGGAGCAAGCAGACAATCAAAAAAGGACCGCTCGTAGCGGTGGTGCCTTTGATTCTGTCACGCAAGCTGTCGAAAAGGTCCGGTCACGGCCATGGCCATCTTCCGATCTTGGAGTCGAATTGAAATGAAAGTTTGCTCCTGCTGTGCTACTCCTGCCCGCCTTTGCATCACATCTCGTATGGTTTCCTGCGGCGGCCACCGTCGCAGTTCCAAATCTGGGGCGCGTCCGAGAGCCAGGAGTAAAAGCGCCGCGTAACTTCGCTGGCTGCGGCTGTGCACGGCGTCCGCCGTCCGCTCCGGCGGATGGATGGTGGTGGATCGCAGTGATTGCGCCGGGGCCGGGCCAGGAAAAAGCGGTGCGCGCACCGCAGGACCGGAAAGAGGAGCCGGCACGCGGCGCTTGTCGGGGAGCGGGGCCCTGGCCGTGGAGTGGAGGTCCGCAGGGTGATGACGAGAGTGAATGCCTGAATGGGGTGTGCGCGTGAACCGTGTGACTCTGAGCGACCGACCGACAGCACGGGGAATGAGTGTGCTTTTTTTTTTTTTTTTTTTTTTTTTTGAGACAGAGAGAGTGTGCGTGTGATGGGTGACGACGCTCACTGCCCACACACACAGGCCAGTGTGCTGCTGGAGACACCGCTCGGGCCTCTGGCCTTGGTGTACTGCGGCGTTCTAGAATCATCAGGCCTGGCCGCCTGCGCGCCTGCGCTGGCGGGCGGTTATGACAAGCGCTCGGGACTCGGGAGCCTCTCCCGCGCACGCAGCGCGAGGACCCGAGCACTGTGCCTGGATCGGATCTCTCTCGCACTCTCACGGGCCGCGGCGTGAGTCCAATCTCTGGCGGCCGACGTGGCTCCTCTTCTCCAAAATCAATCAAACCGCATCGACCATCGTACGTACTACTCCTGCCTCAATTCGTTGCAGGGTACTACTGTACTACAACTACTGTACGTACGAGTTTACTCCTACTACATTTTCTCGATTTCAAACATATACACACGCCGACCGCGCGTGGGTCCTTGCTACCACATGTAAAGATCAATGCCCCATAATGAGCGGCGTGGGGTGCGGGGCCCAGTGCCTGCGAAAGTTGGAGACAGGAGTTTACAAGACGCATGGTACGAATGGGGAGCGTAAAGATTGCAATGACAAGGCAAAGATTTATCCTGAAGACGTACTACGACTACTCCTGCAACAGTAACATGTGAGCGCACACAAGGCCATGGTCCAGTCCGCTGTACAAAAGTGATGTTGTGATGGTCACGCTGCGACCCGTTTACTTACCCATGAGCAACTTAATTGGTGGATGCATGCATGCGTGCATCGATGATAACTTCACGAGCAAGAGTCGTGGACTCGTAGTACTAGTACTACTACACGGTAGTGGTTCCCTTAATTTGCGAGGCAGGCGGCTCCGGGGTCCGGCTGGAAGGAGCAAGTCTGCAGATGCGGTGCGCACTGCGGGGGGACCCACGAGTGAGTGGCCGAGTGCTCGCTCGCGTGCCACTCGATGTGCGGTTTTGCTGCGCACCGACGCTTTCGGCCGGGACTTTACTCTTTCGCCGGACGTCGGCGCCTACTCTAATCCAATCACTAAACGCCGCTCGCTCGCTGTGTTAATGATCTGCTGCCTTGGCACGGCGGGCGGGCGACTGACGCAAGGTACTACACGGCAGTCTTGATGAAGCGAGTACGGCGAGTACGAGACGCCATTGCCATCCGCGGTCAGCGTCTCTGCACCGTCGCTAGCGTCAGTGAGCGGGGGGAGGCACCGTTTCCGTTTCAGAAGAACGGAAGTTCATTACAACGACGACTAACGTAACGGGATTGCCGATGCCGGTCCCGATCCCCGACCTCCGTTCCTTGCAGGTATTGCATAGATAGGCCGAAATAGCGCTGCATTGCATAGATAGGCCGAAATAGCGCTGCAACACAAGTTGGCATGGGCCTGTATATATCATGATGAAGCCCGGGACAAAAAGGTTCCCTGGCCGTTAGCCACGTCGCGATTGCCCGGCCCACACGCCCAAGACGAGGTCTTCACGGCTGTTCGCGTCCTGATCCTGAAACCCTTAAAGATGGCGAAGCTTGCCAGGACAACATGAACTAACAATAAGAATAAATTGTGTCCATCATACAGCAACTTGATATATGGATGCAAATTAATCCAACAACTTGTAAACTGCTTACTTCTAAATGAGAACAATAACTTAACATATGTGTGCAATTTGGTCTAATAACTTGTAAACTGCTCAAATAAGTATAATAATTTGGCAATAGTGCATATAAGATCAAAACATCACTAGCATGACAAAATATATTAAGAAGTTTTTTTTTAAAAAAAATAGATTTGACTCTCGGAAGATATGAAAAATATCCAAAAGTATTGAACATTTTTAGACCATTCTAATTAATGTTAAACATGTTTCGAAAACTTTCCACAGCAAATATGCGATGCAACCACCATGAAACCAATATACATTAATGTGCATGCATGTTGGTTGCATCACGCTTTCAATGTAAAAAAGTTTCTAAAACAGCAAAAGTATGAGATGCATCCACCATGAAAGCAGAATACATTCATGTGCCTGGATGTTGGTTGCATCACGTGTTTTTAATCTGAAAAGTTTCCAAAACATGTTTCGACATTGAGTAGAATATATCGAGAATTTCTTATGGATATGTTTCATATCTTCCTAGAGATAAATTTAATTTTTAGAAGCTTTTTATACAATTTTTTTTTGTTGAAATCTAAATATTTTTTGAATTTATCGTGTCCCAAAATATATTTATAACTTCTCTTCAAATTCTGTAATATTATTAGGTATATTGTTCATGGCTTGCTGTAATTATTAAATTAAAAATATGACAAAACCAATTTAAATATAGAATTAAAGATATTGTTCTTTGGTCTACCAGAATTATTAAATTAAAAATGTGAAAAAACAATTTAAATATAATTAAGGATTTGGCAAAATCAATTTGAATACCACTTCTAACCAGGACATGGGGTCAACTTGAATGAGTTTGAGAGTTGTGGGAGACTGTCTCCAGCTTTGGAGTTGCAGAATGAGAACTGAACTACTCCCTCCGTCCCATGGAGTACTCCCTCCGTCCCCAAAATAATCGGCTACTTTCGCTTCCCGTAAAAACAAATGCCGGCAATTTTTATAAATAATAAATATTATTGATTAGTATTATATTTATATCTAGTATCATCGGAAAGATCTGCGTGAATCTAGTTTTTTAACAAAATTATTCAGAGATATAAACATTGCACATATTTTCTATAAATCGAGTCAAACTTGCGGCACGAAAACCGAAAACGACATTTAATTTGGGACGGAGTAGTATGTCGCCCGGGAAGCGTGCTTGTGAGGGGGACACGATTTTCTAACGACAAAGTCCATGGGATAGAGGGAGTACGCGATAGTTTGAGGCAAAGGATTTCTTTTTATGCGGTAGAATCTCTCTCCTGGCAGCAGTTCCAGTGGTTATGTGGATTGTCGATAGAAGGATTCACGATTGGCCATGCCAAACCGACCATTCACCATTAGTGGTCCTCACTAGTCACAAGCTAACAAACACACATTCGGCTGCGAGAAACATACAGTATATATCACTAGGAAGATGCAGTGTTTGGCACTCTCAATTATTGCGGAACTATGTAATTAAGGTTGGTGTAGTAATTCATCATCCTGACAACCAAATCCTGAAACCGTACAAACAAATCCATATTCATCGTGGACTCGTGGTGCTACTATAGCACTTAGCAGGCCTTTTTATGCGGCAAATCATCAAAGCAACGAGGCGTGTGTAACGTAATAAAGCAAGGCAAGGAAACGTGCGCGGCGCGGCGGCTGCTACTGTCCGGCGGCGAATGCCTCGACGGGGAAGGTCTTGGTGACGCCGGCGAGGCTCTTGAAGTGGATCTTTCCCGTGGGCGGGTCGTCGACGATGATCTCGTTGACGGGCGGCCACAGCATGAGCTCCTTGGCCTTGACGCCCTTGAGCTTCTTGATGCGCTTGGCGCTGACGTAGCCCGTGATCTCCACGTCGTAGCTCACCTGCTTGCTCACCAGCTTGAACTGGTGCTCCACCTTCTTCCGCTGCGCGATCCACATGTACCCCGTGGAGCGCACGAACCCGACCTCGATCACGTCCGCCAGGGGGAGCAGGCCCAGCGGGAGGCCGAACTCCTCCAGCAGCGACACCGCCATCTTGAGGCCCTCCTCGTGCCCCTTCTTCACCACGCCGCCCTCCTTCTCCGCCATGCTCTCTCGCTTGCTTGCTTAGCTGCTGGTGTTCGGCTCGTTGAGAATGAATTACCTGTGTTGATCGGTGGCTGGCTCGACGCTGTGTGGTTTGCGTGTGGCTGCTGGGGGTTTATTTATACACATGTATGGAGGGGAGGTGAACCAGGAAACGCCAAACGAACGAGTGCTGACAGGCCTCGAATTGATCGTGGGTTTTTAGAAGTTTGCCATGCGGATGTTCGAAGACGGGATGACCGAGCGACGCTACTTGTTGGTACTGCCCAAGGTTGCATTGTTGTCCTGTAGTCAGCTTGGCGCAGGGTTTGCATTGCCTACTCCGAAGGGCCGGCAAGGCAATGGCAATGCCGCCGGTGCAATGCTTGTCCCTTCCAACAAGATGGTTCAGGCTTCCCCTCTGCATCAGAATTCAGAATCGCAAGCGTTGAGAGAATGTCACAATATCTGTCATGGAAAGCGGGATGGAAAGTGCCCTTTTATGAGTCCATGTGGACCCTGATTTCATCAGAAAATCAAATCAGTCATAGACTAGGAAATCGAAGTCGAAATGTTGAGCAAAATTAGCTCGACGCATAACCTTGGCTTAGATAACGAGCCTCAGCTAGCATTCACATAAAAAGGGCATAGCGGATCAGGCATTTAGTCTAAAATAAAACCATTTATTTTTATTCTTGCAAACCACAACAGTACTACACCTAAGAGTTTACTTTTCTAGTCCTCAAACAAGAGCAATACAGACAACCTAAAACCATTTATTTTTATTCTTGCAAACCACAACAGTACTACACCCAAGAGTTTACTTTTATAGTCCTCAAACAGGAGCAATACAGACAATCTAAGAGTTCAAAAGCCCAGACATATTAGTTCTTACAAACTAACCATTGCAGCACACACTGCAGATCCATACTACAAGCTTATGAAGATTGTCGAAGCTCTGGACGCACGAAATCTGCATCAGCGGTCACTGAGATATCAACAGTGGGCCTCAGCTGAGCACAGACTTCAATGGCACCATGAACAGGGTCAGACATGAAGTTGCTGACGAGGTCTTGGTTGATTGGTGCTTTCTTGTCAACAGTCACAAACGCTTGTTGGGTCAAGACGTAATCGAAACGTGGTGCCCACTTCCTAGATCCCAAGCGAGCAGTTGTGGAGCAGTTGTCAACCATGAAGGCCACCCCACGAGCATGCATAAACGGGTTCAGTGAGTCCACAGACTCAATCAGGCTCTCATTAATGATCTCCGAGTAAGAGTGGCCCTTCTTTCTAAGGACCTCAATCTACAATGGTGCAAAACAAAAGGCTGTTAAATATTTCACTAACCAGTGCATAATGAAACCCTATTACACATTCTGAATATGGAATCGAACCTGAGCCATCATTAGTGCAACATACACTCCAGCAGTGAAGGGATGCAATGGACCAAGATCACCTTGTGGCCTGGTTGAACGGACCCTTTCACCCACCTTCCACATACGTGTTTGATCAATGTTTCCCATAGGGAAAGCAGGAAGGCCTTCCTTCTCCTGTTAAGAGAAAGGAACATACATGTAAACATTTTGTTTTTGTTTCATTGGAGAAACACAAACAGAATATGATTTAGCATTTTAGCAGACGGGAAAGCATACATAAAATCTCCTCCCAGCCAACACCACACTTCTAATCTCACTTCCAGAAGAAACGTCTTCATAGCACTCATACAATATGTCCATGCATGGGTAATATGCTGCGCTATAGGCCTCAATAAACTGCTTCTTTCCTTCTTCAGTCAAGGAGTTATACACTTCAAGCATCCCCTGGTATCATGGAAAGACACATGCGATGGTAAAGACAAAATGAGACAATCAATAGATAAGAAAAGGTTTGTGTACCTTCTTCGAAATAGTTTTCGATATAATTCCAGTGATGCTCTCTACAGTATTCTTATATGCTGAGTCCTCATCCATTCCTTGTTCTGTGTATCTCCTGAAAAGAGCCTCCACCATGCCATGGACAGCACCAAGCAAAATACCTGTGTAACAAATAATTAGACAGACTCAAAGTGCAAAACTATATCGTTGGACAGGAAAGTAGCTCACCTCGCTCGCCAAAAATATCACTCCGGTACTCCTGCTCTAGAGTAGTAGCAAATGTGAAAGGAGAACCTAGAGCTACTGACCACCCTAGAGCTACATCTGTTGCCATTCCGTCAACATCCTATAAAATGCAAAGAACATGAGGGTGTCAATAGAGATTCAAAATATACACTTGAAGGAAGAACCGAACAAAACAAACATGTGTAACATATGTAATATACCTGGTGAAGGTAAACACGTAATAGACTGTTCAGACAATACCCATATGTAACATACCTGGTGAACAGCAAAGCTAGCATTGATACCAGCACCATTAATCTCTTTGCCCTGAACATAAAGTCTTCTAACTGATGGGCCCATTCCCTTGGGGCATACAGCAATCACGCTGATGTTTTTAGGGAAATCAAGACCCAGAGATTGCAAATGTCCAAGAAGAAATCCATGTGACAAACCAAGAATACTGTTTGGTTTCATGTGTGAGAAAATTTTCTCGTAGTTATCAGCCTGTACAGAGTATTACCGTAAATGTCATCAGAATATTAAACATATAAGAGTGTGACCACCTAGAATCAGTCTCACCTCAAAGCAACACTATTAAAAGATAATAAATAATTGAAATAACACAAGGTGCAAATGGAACACTACACCAGGAAATGATCAACAGAAACAGATGGTATGCAGCATATGAGCATATAAATCAATGAAGAAGCAAACCTGGGCAGAATCAGATATCAGCAGCAAAACAAGATCACTGCTTGATACAGTCTCCCATATATCACCGAGTGTCCCACTCTCTTCGGTGAATCCTGCAGCTCGGGCTTCTTCAAAAGATTTAGAACCTTTCCGGAGACCAATCTGAAACCAAAACATCAGAATCAGAGATGCAAATACTGCTTACTGCTTAAGTAACATCGAGTCAACACGAAACCAAGGAACATATGATGGCCCATTTGACTTTATCTATCAGGGCTAAGATATGCTGTACTAGCAGATGTTATGTAGATGGATATTTGGGGGATAACTAGGCCTTATGCTTTGCCAAGAGCTTGAGAGATTGAGGGAAGACTAGAATTGTTTCTTCATTGTTCATTGCTTGATTACAAATGACCGACGTGCCTCTCTTTATATAGAGAGGGGACTAACCCTAACCCTAAACCTAACTTAACAGCTAAGCTACTGACTCTTGGGCCTATTGGGCCGCTACTGTCTCTTGGGCCTATTGGGCATGTGGCAGCCTGCTGGCTGCCCATGACAGCAGAAGCAAAGAAAACCTAACCTTAACAACAATGTCTGACTTTGCCTCGACGAGTGAGTCTCTCAAGTTCTGAGCTTGCGCAGGACCCTGCAAAATTAATAAGTACACAACTTATAGAAACAGAAAAATCATGTCCAAAAGTAAATTGGAAAAATATTGATGGGTAACAACTATAACTTAATGTCTTAAACAATGAAATAACAAGAAAATACAGATTGTACATTTACATCTACTCTAGATAAATCTATTGATACAGCCATTAGGGAAGGCATTCACTGCATCCAACACCAAGAAACATAGCAACATCAATATCGATGCCTACTAAACCAAACTATGCCTAATAATCATATAGAGTAACATTAGCACAGTAACACTCAAGTCCAATAGCAGGGACTAAGCCAGACCATGGGCACTGTATTGCTCGACATTAGTAGTTTCAAGCGATTAATAATAGCATATAATGTTTTTATTCTTTTGCCCATAGTCAAGACGAAGGTCACCATCAAGCAAATTGCCCCTGCCATATTCATCCGACCAAAGAGTGCCCGGGCAAAAATGTTAATAGCCATATAATCTAAATCTGTAGTTACAACGATCATTTGGGCACTTACATTTGGGCACACGATCATTTGGGCACTTACAACGAATTTCATCAATACTCAAATAGAATAACCCAATATATTTGACAGAAGTAAACGCGGGTTTGTCTGAGAAGAGCAGCTCCGTCAGACAAAACAGAGTTTGTAGGCCTTTTAACCTGCGAGCCCCAGCCGATTACGCCGATCTGTTTGATTCCCTTGAAGGCCTCGGGCAACAGCGGGAACAGATCCCTCCCACCCCTCACAATATACTGCAACAAACCAGCAAAATCAGCAGCGTGTTTGGGTTCGCCCAAACTAATCAACGAACGAGCACGGAAGCAAGGGCTAGGCCTGCAAATCGTACCTCCTCATGGCCGGCCAGGGACACCTTTTCCTTCTTGAAGACGGAGGTCTCGAAGTCGAGCGACGGCATCGCGGTGCCGATGACCGACGGCGACGAGACCTTCGCGGCCACGGCGCGGCGGCGGCCCCGCGGAGGCGGCGAGGAGGCATGGGGCCTGCGTGGCGGGGAAGGAGACGGAGGTGGCGGCTGTGCCTGCGGAAGGGGCGGCGGGGTTTAGGGTTTTGCGGGCGGTGGCGAGGTAGGTGGTGGAGGAGGTGGCCGCCGCCATTTCAGAGGAGCAGAGAGGGGTGGCTACTGAAGCGTGAGGGTGGCTGCTGGAAAGAGGGGATTTCCGGAGATGCGTCCGTGTGCTTTTATGTGTGGGATGGTAGGGCAGAAAAGTTGGTGACAGTAGGACAGTCACATCGTATGGCTAACCGACACTAGTAGCAGTAGAGTACTAAAAAAACCATTCCTTTGGTAGGAATTTATGAATTCCAGTCTAAAAATCGATTAGTCAAAATTGTAATAGGAGATAACTACCGGTACTATTTCCTGATGATGTAAACAGAACTTAGTATGTTCATTCATGCGCACAGCCTAAGTACCTACATATAACGTATTTACTGTACAACGTGGTAACCTTTGTTTGTCACTGAGTTTTTCCGTACCAAAGAAAGATAAGGTGCATTTGTAGCTTTTCTCGTGTATACTCTACCTATAAATTCAATTATTTGGTGCAAATGTATACACAAATCATGCTACGATTACTCTGACCACTCTCTCCAAGAACAAATGGCACTTTGGCACGGAAAACATCGTAAGTTAAAATAAAGGTTTATATAAAAAAATCTAACAATATCTATATATCCATCATCTCTTATTTAGTTGGACAAAGTTTATTAGGGAAGTTGGACGAAGTTTATTAGGTGACCCATTACTGGTCGCAAGAGCTTGTGACCCCTCCCATTATCACCTCCCACCATCACACCCAGTACACGGAGCCTATTGATCCCAACCTCTGTGAACTTGTTGCCGATGAGCCTCCCTCACCCTTGCTTCATGAACCACCACCTCCGCCCATTATGCTACCTTGCAACTCCACCCACCCGTGGCCCAGCCAATCTTGCTACAAGGGTTCTAGGCCCAGTTATTTGGACCGGACCCATCACACCCAGTACACGGAGCCTATTGATCCCAACCTCTCGTGAACTTGTTGCCGATGAGCCTCCCTCACCCTTGCTTCATGAACCACCACCTCCGCCCATTATGCTACCTTGCAACTCCACCCACCCGTGGCCCACCAATCTTGCTACAAGGGTTCTAGGCCCAGTTATTTGGACCGGACCGGGCGGTCCGACCGGTAAAAGACCGAACCGAGCCTCTACCGTGCAGTTCACTTAAAAGACCGTCCATGCAATTGAACCGCTTAAAAACCGGTTGAACCGGCCGGTTTTTTATGAAGCCGGTGAACCGCCGGTTTCGCTTTTGAACCGCTCCGGTTTGGGAATCACTTGTCTGGCCGGGTGCGTGGACCGGCGTGTGACTGTCTCCCGCGTGTGCAACTGGCGGTGGGCCCGGACTGTCGCTACTGCTGCGATGCTGCCTGTTGTTCTGTGCGTTTGAGCGTGAGTGCGGGACGTGCGTGCGTGCGTGCGTACAGGTACCTTTTTTTGAACCCGTGCGTACGGCACTTGGCTGCATACTCCATGGTCCATGCTCCATGCTTTTGCTTTGGACACTTTTTTTTATTTCAAAATTTAATATATTTTTCACTGGATCCGTATAATGCATAAATAAATAATATATATATCTTAATCACTTTGACGAGCTCTTCATAGTGATACATTTTATCCCAATATTTGATTTTTTTTTTCCAAAAGGGAGTATTTATTAAGTTACTATTTTCCTCACACGCCTAGCCTTTCTCAAATTATATCATCTATCTCTATATATTTCCATCTGTCAATTAGTAAAATTATATATATATATATATATATATATATATATATATATATATATATATATATATATATATATATATATATATAGTATTTATTGCCGGTTCGATTTAACCGGTTCAAAATAATTGAACCGACGGTTCAACCGGTTCTAAACGGTCGAACCAATGAACCATTGAACCGACAGCCTCACCGGTTCGATCTCCGGTTCGGTCCTAATAACTTGAGTTCTAGGGCCGAGGAAGAAAGTAAACTCTAACTCCAGCAAAGGTGCGGTGATAGATAGTCGGTGACACGGTCATGCGTTCACACAAGTGCACACATTAATTAGAGTCTGTGTATTTAGTTACATCCCCAAAATTTTAGCCTGACAAGTTATCTATATATTATATGTTATTTGGAATATGGGATTGTTAGAGAGAAATATTTAGGAGAGTTTTTTTGTTAAATGCCCCTACACGTGAACGAAAACTTAAACTTAGGAGTATTCTTGGTTGCTTTGACCTCGTTAAAAGGGCATAATAATCGCACGAAAAGAAAAATCAACGTGAGCCATTCGTCACTGAATTATTTAGTTGGTCATATAACCTGACTGATAAGATAAATTGGCTGATGAAATACTAATCGAACGATTGATAAACTCAGCTGATAAGACAAGTAAATAAGTAAGGCAGAACGTTTAGACCTCTTTGCTCGTAGCCGTAGGCCTTTCATGTCATGCCTGTATATATACTGTAGATTAATTAAATAAATACACACCCCAATGAACTGAAGAATTTGTATTTTCCTTCCCAGCAGTTTTTTTATTACGTGCAGGTGCAGCTGCTTTGCGAGGTCCCCACCCCCTAAAGCCAAAATGGCTTTTCGCTACGGTTTGGGTCAAATCTGCGTGCACTAATTTCTATAGGCATCATGTTACAATGGCCCACCCTCCACTCATGCAGATTCCTGAATTTAAGTAGATCGATCCCATGAACAAATAAAATGCAACTTGGATTCATCGACAATCCCTGTTCGGCTGCATTCTGGCAGCCATTCTGCGGCATATATCTACCGTATCAACAGTATTTTGTGTCCGATTAAGATCTCAGCAGCGGCTGCGAATAATCACCTCTCTGCAGCCTGCAGACCATTGTGGCGTTGTAGCTCGCTCGCAACAGAGCAGAGAGGCTAGAAACTAGAAAGCCTCGCAAGCTCCTGACCATACGCATGGGACTAGCCATAAAATGACCTGAATGCCGATTTTATAGCTGAGGATCTCAAAATTGCAAGGCATTGCATAATATGCATTCTACGGTGTTACTTTTTCCATCCTATCCAAATTATAAGTCGTGCTAGTTTTTCTAGATACATGATTTTTCATTACATACCTGGATATACATTGTGTCTAGATACAAAACAAAAATTGTATATCTAAAAAAGTCAGAACGACTTCCAATTTAGAATGGAGGGGGGGTACATTACAACGAAAATGTTCACAAAAAGTTTTACCACACGAGAGAACAGTGAAAACAGTTAACCAATCAAGCCCACCAAAAATTACAAACATTCCTGCTACATCTGATGATGAAGGCACCCCTCGACTGAAAGCTCACTAGATCATACCACAGATCATTGTGCCGTGGAAGTGTTAGCCTCCACAGGTGCAGTTTGAATGTAGCCCAAACCTTTTAGCTTCGCCACCAGCTTTCTCTCCGCAGCAGCCTGAAACCATGAACTAGTTAGCGTCAGATATGTTTCACAAAATTGTTATGCAGGTATGAGCCCACCTGTAACTGTAAGTACCTCAAGAATGGGGCTGTCTTTTGGGATGCTGCATGCCAGGACTATGTTCAGACCGGTCTTCAGCACTGAGACATGCAAGGATGCATCCTTTCTGTTACTAAAAGCTTACCATGAATGCAAGACAATTAGTTACTGCAACTGCCAGCAGAAACAGTACCTAGACGGTGAGCCATACTTGATCCAGTGTTATCAGATGTTCCTCCTTGTACAGAGGTAACGCTCACCCTGTTATCCTGCAAGGGCAACCAAAGGACAATGTTGCACAAATGACAACATAAATAATTAAACATCTTCAAAAAATGAAATAATTACCGCTTACCGGCCTAGTGGTTGCAGCAGCATATAAATGGCCAAATTTTGTTGTGTTGCATCCAACCCACACATAGATCTGCATCAAAAATTCAAAATGAATAAAAAGGAAAATCTCAAATATGATACAGTAACTCACAAAAATATTATATATACATACAACAATTAAAGCATGAGAGGTGACACATTACAAACAAGCTGTGAGGATATTCTTAAAAAAACAAGCAGTGAGGATTCAAACAAATATACATCTAAAAATAAGATGAATGTTAGAGTACAGCAGCACATCAATTTTTGTCCAGGCATATTAAAGGCTTGGAGCTAACTATTATAAGTGATACAAAGTGTACGTCCCCAGTCATAACCATTGTGACCACAATGTGAACAACCATAGTCAAAAGGACAGGATGAACTTGCCAAAAGCTAAAACTAGCATGCTTTCAGGTCACAAGGTGATATGATAGACTGCTAGTTACTTATTTTACTGAATGGAAGTGCATAGCCAGCTGGTAGAGAACAAACAAAGTTGAAGCCTTTATATCATCAGAACTCAGAAGTAGCATAAGGTGTTTTTATAAATATCAATGAATTCCTGCTATGTCATGAATTTGAACAAGTTTCAGTTTGATACTTCAATTGGAGCCAAGAAACCTTGTCTACCTGTTTAGAAAACCTCATTATCTGAAAATGAAGTGTTACATCATGAAGATCCTCTGTGAAACTAGTGACTTGTATGCCCTCCTCAGACAACAAATCACCTGAAGAATAAGTTTCGCCCTCTGTCCAGGTTGGTGAACACACCACCAAATCTGAAAAGCTTGCCCTCAGCTCCTTTGAAGACATCATGCACCTCTAAACCCTGAAATGAGATGAAATTACATGTTCATATGGGTGGGTAACATGATCATCTCCTTTTATCAAGCCCTAAAGGGGCATTCCACTACACAATTCGCATGATGCCCATGAGCATGCCAATCACAAAAGATGGACCAAAAAATTGAAATAAAGTTTTGCGGACACCTAATTGGGGGCAAACCAGTTGTATTTACCAACTAGGGCGAGATTTCAGAGCGTGGGTATATTGCGAGTGACAGATGCAACAGGAGAAACCTTTCATTTACAACAGCCAAGACGCACGGATAGCACAGCCCACATGTACAAGCACCAGATTTGCAGTAATGATCCTACACAAGCAGTAGATTTAACAAAATGTTTCTGCAACTCGAAGCATGGGGACGCCTACCTTCAGTGGTGAAACAGGTCGACTTTCACGCCTACGGCCTATACAGCACGGATACGGATACGTGTATCGGTATCGGATGGATACGGATACACGGATACGTCATTTTTCGAAAAAACCAGATACGTGGATACGTTTTATTAATTTTTTGCATAAATAAAAAATAAACTAAATTAAAATTATTGGCAGCCGATCAGTATGCATGGATGCTCTTCCGTGGAATGCATGTACTTACTACTTAGCAGGGCCTAAGATTAGATTTTTCTTTTTTTTATCTTCTTTCTCTAGCCAGCATTCTTCACCACACGGTGGCCCTTCACTCAGCTGTCTGTTCGACTGCGGCACTGCGCTCGTGCTAGCCTGCTCCCCGCAGCCCTCCTCCACCCGCACTAGCTAGCCTGCCTCTGTACGTGCGTGTGTACGTCTGGTGGGTGGGCTAGGACGTATCGTCGCCAAATGGCTTGGATACGTATCAGCAGATGTATCGAAATTTTGTTTTATTTATTTTTGGTGGATACTTCCCAGATACGTATCGGCCGCGTGTCCATCACGTATCCGCATCACGTATCCGTATCGGATACGTATCCGATACGGGATACGCAGCCACCTTCACGTATCGGTGTTTTATAGCCTACGGCCAATATTTAAGTACGTAAGATGTCTATATTCAGTCAAATACTTCCTCCATCTCAAATTATAAGATGTTTAACTTTTTCAACCCTAAGTTTGACCACTTGTCGCCTTCAAAAAAAATTGTGCAAAAATAGTCAAATTTAAGTCATTCGTGAAGAACTTTTATTGATAAAGAAAGCCACGACAAAAGAAATAAAATTTTGTAAATTTTTTTTAAATAAGACAGTAGTCAAACTTGAAGGTTGAAAAAAGTCAAACATCTTATAAATTGTTACGTAGGAAGTACCAATATTATTATAAAACTATACATAAATGCATGATTTTAGATGATGTTTCAATCATCCATTCGAATTCACAACATAATTAATAAAATCCCATTGCAGACCTTGTGTACCGGGTGAAATTCCCAAAAATATTGAGTATGTAATTACAGTTCCAGTTTATTGTTAAGAAACATCTCATTCATTCATTTACGTGAACTGGCATGAGCATTTCTGAATTAGGAAAATCAACATTAAAAAATACAGCTTGGGACTTGGAAACGGGGAATTTACCTCCTCTAGTTGCCTCACTGAATGCACACAATAGCCTGCCTCTAGCTACTGTTCTGTGAGGGATGCCAGGTTGTCGGCCAGGCACTGCTGCCGTGTGCCCGCTGAAGCTCCGAGCCGGCGAGCCCCGCTGCAGCCGTCTGCCGCCAGCCGCCCACGCCTCACACTCCGCAACGCCGGGTCGCTGGACAGCGGCCGATCGAGCCTTGGTGGTGAGAACGTCTCTACTTCAACTTTTTCCCGAGCAAGGATACAGCCTGGTGGGGAATCGCTGATTGGCGAGGGAGGAGTCGCGTGCGTGCTGGCTTGATGACAGTCGCTAGGGTTTGTCAATTTCGCGATGGAGATTGGGAAGTGGGCGAATCGCGAACTACTGTGAAGGAAACTGAGGGAGGCTTGAGCAGGACGACGGCCTAGACGAGGCAAGCGACGAAGGTATTATGGGCCTTTTCTCTTTGCTGATGGGCCGTCAACGCCATAAAATTTCACAGGGCTATTTGAAGTTTCTGGGCCACGCCTAGGGCAACGGCCCTAGAAGCAAAGGCGAGTGTTTCTGGCTCCTTAGGCCTAATTTAGAGGAAAAAAAAGTCCATATTATCTCTCTCTCTCTCTCTCTCTCTCTCTCTCTCTCAATATTTAAGAAAGTTCAGCTTTCCTTTCTAAACTCTAAAACTAGGTAAACCAAATTTATAAACTTTTAAAACCATTTATTTTAACTCCATGGTTTGGTTATAAGTAGTTTTGAAGGCAATTCTCTTTTTTTTTTCTTTTTTTAGTTATTTCGATTGAATATTTAAAAAATTATAATAAATCATAGAAAATCATAAAATAGAATATCTATTTTTTTGAACTCCACGTGAGTAGATCAACATAGTGAATATATAATATAATATTCTTTAGTACAAAGTTTTTGGTTTTTGCTGTAGCTTTATATTTATATTTTTTTTGTATTTAAACCATATCTGCAGTTTTTATAGTCCAATTGTGGTGAAATTTTTTATGGTGGGCTAATTATTGTATGATTTAACTATAGTAAAAATTTCATACTTATTGCATTATGTATAATTTAGTTATAGATTTGTTTAGGTTTATACTTTTTTGCCGAAATGTGTTCACACCCACATATGCGATATAGCTTCACCTCTAAAAACACAATATAGGTTTTTCAGGACCATGAGCTACAGGGCAAAAGTTATGTCCCTGGATTCTATACTTTAGCATTTATCTTTGTATATAAGAGCCTGTTTGGTGTAGCTTCTTCACACGTGCTTTGTGATAGGAGATAGAGGTGAGGGGCCTTCAAGTGGAGTAAGTTTCGTGGCTCGTTGCTCATACGTAAAATGGCTTCGGCTACGCTCTTTGCTGGTCAAAATTGCTCCTCTATGCAACACTGTTGGGCATGGCTCCGCTAGCTCCGCCCACAGCCATAGGACCAAATAATAAAACCTAAATTATTAGAAACTTGCTCCTCTACCTTTGTATACATAAAGGTAAACATGATGACACTGTTCAAGAATATATGTTGTTGTCATAAATTTCAGACTTCCAAGTCCAGAGTGCGTGCGAGTCATCATTCAGGGGGAAGCTATGCTCTTTGTGTTTTACTCTTCTCATGGCTTTCGAAGTGCATACAACCAATGAAGTGAAGTCATTTCAAACGGGATCTAACCACTCACATTCCATGGGAAGCTATGCGCGTGTTTTACGCCGTTCATAGCCTTCGAAGTGAAGCCGTGCCGATGTAGTGACATTGATCACCGGAGTTCAGAGATATGCTCGTATGCAAGCAAGGCGGATACAAAATGAGCGCAGTACGCGTGTCGTGGCCCGTGGGCCGTGGGAGTTCTTTCACGGGACGGGCCGTGCCGGTGTACGCGCCTGGCGGTGACAGGGTGACGCCGTCGGCCGTGGCGTCAGCTTGGACTCAGCTCATCCGGCGACCGCTGCCGAAACAGAGTCACCATCGCATCATCGCCTATCTGACAGAAAAGCTTCCCCCTCCATGGCGCAGCCGCGCAGGCCCCAGCGGCCAGCGACCCGCCGAGAATCTAACCGGAGATAATCCGGCCGGCCAGCGCCAGCCCACAGAAAAAGCTGAGGCGCCAGGATAAAAAGGCGTAAAACCCGTCGCTCTCGTCACACTAATATAAAAAGCTCGGCGCCGCCCGGCGTCGTCTGATCCATCCGTGTCCGTCCCAGCGAGGCCCAGCTCGGCAGCTCCTCACTCCACAGGGCCGCGCAGCCGCAATGGCAATGGCGCCCAAGCAGCGGCACCGGCACCGGCAGCTGCGCCTCCTGCCCCTCCTCGCCGCGGCCGTCGCGTGCTCGCTGCTGCTGCGCGCTTGCGGCGCCGCCGCCGCGGGCGCGGGCACGGGCACGGGCACGCTCGGCCTCCGGCACAGCAGGCCAGCGAGGCAGCACAGCAACGGCACGCGGCACGGGGAGGTGGTGGGCGCCAGCGCGGCGGCACAGGCGCCCCCGGCACCGGCATGGCGTCGTGCAACCTGTTCCAGGGCAGCTGGGTGTACGACGAGACGCTGCCGATGTACGACACGGCGGCGTGCCCCTTCGTGGAGCCGGAGTTCGACTGCCAGAAGTACGGCCGCCCCGACAAGCTGTACCTCAAGTACCGGTGGCGCCCGGCCTCCTGCGAGCTCCCGAGGTACGCACGCACGCACGCATCTGTCTGTCATCAAGCACTGCCTCAGCGGCGCCATTGCTGAGGGCCAAGCTGAGTGCTGTGCTGGAGCTAATTAATGGCGCCACTGCTGCCTGCCATGCCAATTGCCAATGCCAATAGGTTCAACGGGCAGGAGTTTCTGCGGCGATGGAAGGGGAAGAAGGTACTGTTCGTGGGGGACTCCATCAGCCTGAACCAGTGGGAGTCGCTCGCGTGCATGCTGCACGCGGCCGCGCCGGGCTCCAAGGTCGCCTTCGCCAGGGGCAACCCCGTCTCCAGCGTCACGTTCCAGGTGCGACCTCGCTCCTCCCCTGCCGTCGTCTACATGCTGCATTGCATTGCATTGCATTGCATCAGCACAGAATGAAAATGAAGCTAGCTACACCCACAGCTACAGAGTATAGTACGATTCCTTACGGTTTTAGTGAAAGAGAAGTAGTAGCACGGCTGGATAGGATAGGATAGCTCAATCAACCAACGTTGTAGCGAAAGGGATTCGCGTCATGGGAGGGATGGGATGTTCAAATTATTTAAGCGAGATTGGAAATTGACAGTCTACAAAAGCTTTGGAAAAGAGGTTTTGTGCCTGTGCCCATGCTGGCCTTTTGGGAGTTCCGGCCGCAGGCTTTCGGGCACTGCGGGTGGAAAGGCGCGTTTGTCTCGCGCGGATGGAGGCGAGCAGTGTAGTGTAGCGCACCAGCGCCAAATCGCCAATTTGCTTTGCTCATGTGGTGGCAGTGGCAGGGGAATTGGGCGATCATGGGCGCTCGTGGGTGGTCCGCGTGGGAAGGGGTCGTCGGCTCGTCGCCATGGGCGGCGCGACAGCACAAGGCTCCATGCTCGATTCCATTTGTTCGGTTTTGGCGCTTTGCCACGGGTATGGGTCTTACCCGTGATTCGCTGACAAAGGTCAAACTGTTAGATCTTCTCATCTTGTGTCCACCAGATGCGATCCTTTTTGTTAATAGATAGATCGAGTAGACTAGCTCTAGAGGAGAATCAGCGAATAGAAGTTTTTTATTCGTTTGTCTTATCAGCGAGTTTATCAGCCATTCGAACAATATTTTTTCTCTCATAGCAAATTAGACGGTTTGTCTTATCAGCCGAACACCTTACATCTTGTGCCGACCAGATTGGGTACTTTGTGAATGTTTTAATCGCCTCTATTACAATCAGACTACTGTCTGCGTCTAGCCGTCTATCAAAGCAGGGCATCAGGCAGCTGTGGTAAGAGCCCTCTTGTAGGTACTTTGAATTGAAAAAAAAAAAAATCCTTTGGTAGGTTGCCTGAGGAACCTGCTGGACTTCCAAATCGGACGCACACGCACTGTTGCGAAGTGAAATACGGACGGTGCGGGATTTTATGGATGGACTTATCTGAACCTACGTAGGAGTACGTCTAAAGATGGGATGTGCAACGGTGACTTTCGGGGCATATTCTGCATTTTATAGCTCCTGCGCAGAAGCACAGGCACCAGGCAGGCAAACCATTATAGGGAGTGGTACCGGCATTCACTCCATGCTTGTACTGTATCGCCTATTCATGCTAGTTACTAAACCGAGCAGAAATGAACTTAAGTTTCAATGTTATAACCGCTTCCCCTACTGACTGCTCATGTTGGTCTGAAGAAGCTCTAGATCTAGCGGACGTTGCACTAAAATAAAAATGCCATGCAAGATATGAAGATAACCCCTGGGCCAACCGCATTCGTCTGGGCCCTGTTCCTTGCATCAAGCGGCGTCAATTTAGCATTCCAGATGACCCGGACAGCTGAACCACTACTTCCAGTCGAGTGTCGAGTACTGTAGGATGCAGTCGTCGTCGTCGTCCCAGCAATAATCCCACCTCAAATGCAGATGGATATCATGCATAGCTGTTGGCGACGACCACTCACATGCACATGCAGTGCAACAGGACGAGGATGAGTCCACTAGCTCGCGGGTGCCTGGCTATTGGTAACCAATGATCATCGCCATAAATTCCATGAGGGCGTCCGCAATGAGGTAGCGACGTCGCCAGTACAGTCCGACGTGGAAGCAGAAAAGTAAGAAAGAGAAGGCTAGCTAGCGACGACTGAATCGCTCGGCGATTTCACGGTATTCGAAAAGAAGAGAGGAAGACAGGCCTGTTAGGAGAGAGAATAGAAAGTAGTTGTATTTTATTTCTGATTTCTCCACCTCAGCCGGCGACGTAGACAGCTCCGTTGCGGACGCTCTGAGAGTCCAATTATCACTGCCCTGAATTCTAGGACGCTTGCCACTTTCACGGACCCCTGTTGCTGCCCGCTCTGCTCTGCTACTTTTCAGAATGCAGGTATGCAATGCCACGGACGGGCCGTAGCTCAGGTATGCAAAGCTAGAACTAGAAGTAGTACGGGGCTCACACTTCGGCCGGGTGCCAATCTGGCCATTGGCTCATTGCTGTGCCTGTGCTACGGTAGCAGTGACATCGCATCCGCTCCTCACAGGTAGCCGCAGACGCAGACAAACAGAGATATTTGCCGCCGACGAGACTGAATAGACTAGCTCTAGTATCTGCCAGTTTATGGCCGCGTCCACTGCATATAATATATATATATACATAGGCGGTGCCGACACCTTTGGACCTTTGTGCGTGCTGTGCTGTGCTGATTGATACGGTGCCATGTAGTACGTGCATACTAGTAGTAGGCGTAACATGCATGCATTGTCGAGATCCATCGGCATTTAATCGCGTTGCTCTCTCTGTTTTGGTGGTACACGCCACGGATACGGACGAGGCGCGCACGGGCACGCACGGCGCGGTGGATCCGCCTAAAGTTCGTTGCCGATCGCCAACTAACGTCCTTGCGTCTGTCAATGTGGTGGTGGTGGTGGCAGGACTACGGGGTGTCGGTGGCCTACTACCGGAGCACCTACCTGGTGGACATCGTCGAGGAGTCCGTCGGCCGGGTGCTCAAGCTCGACTCCATCACCGGCGACGCCTGGCTCGGCGCCGACGTCCTCGTCTTCAACACGTGGCACTGGTGGACCCACACCGGCAGGGACCAGCCGTACGTCTTCAAATCGTATTCATCGTTTTGATTTTGCTCCAAGAGGAGAGAAATTGAAATAGCAACCGTCTCCCATGGTGATGATGATCCAGGTGGGACTACGTCCAAGACGGAGGGCAGGTGATGAAGGACATGGACCGGCTGACGGCCTTCTCCAAGGGGATGTCCACATGGGCCAGGTGGGTCGACTCCAACGTCGACACCTCCAGGACCAAGGTCTACTTCCAGGGCATCTCGCCGACCCACTACAAGTAAAGACCAAACCCACTAACAAAAGCCCAAACGCCCCACAAGATTCAATCAAAAGGCCCAGCAACTGAAAAGGCCCGTTTGTTTGTTCGTTTGTTTCGTCTGCAGCGGAGCCGACTGGGGCGAGGGCTCACGGAGCTGCGCGCAGCAGACGCAGCCGGTCGCCGGGTCGGCGTACCCCGCCGGCCCCGTCCCGGCGCAGACCGCCGTGCGGGCCGCGCTCGCCGGCATGGCCAAGCCGGTGTACCTGCTCGACGTCACGCTGCTGTCGCAGCTCAGGCGGGACGGCCACCCCTCGGCCTACAGCGGCGGACACCCGGGCAACGACTGCAGCCACTGGTGCCTCGCCGGCGTGCCCGACACATGGAACCAGATCCTCTACGCCTCGCTCCTCGCATAAGATCGAGGGAAAAAGGGAACATACATACTATATACCAATTGGCGCAAGCTATAGGCATTTCGTATTTAAATTGCTGATTCAATTGTTTGTTTTTTTGAAATATCAGCAACAACACTGTTATGTCAATCATATAAGAAGAAGCAGAAGCAGCAGCAGCAAGCGAGCTTACAATGTTGTATTATTTATTTGCATGATTGAAACCTGGGGTGATTCAGTTATTGTTCAATA
Source organism: Chrysopogon serrulatus (assembly GCA_015844335.1). Lineage (NCBI taxonomy): Eukaryota > Viridiplantae > Streptophyta > Magnoliopsida > Poales > Poaceae > Chrysopogon > Chrysopogon serrulatus. The sequence goes on from JADLZL010004077.1 coordinate 62,490, forward strand.
TCAAAGTAGTGCACTATAGGGGTGTGTGGATTTTCTTTAATTTGCTCTTCAAGAATGTCAATTAGCGAGACAATATAACGAATACTGATAGTATGATGCGTAATTTTGAACTTGGCTTATGTATGAAACTCGATGCAATCCAATGGCAATGTTCAGAGGGGAAAAAAAAAAAAAACACTGAAAGTTGTGAAACCTTTTCTGTACAGAGTAACATTGAGCGACATGGCACACAAATAGCGGCAAAGTTTATATACATAGTACTAATCAGTAAGCATAATGCTTTTGACAAAAAATAGACATCGGAAGAACGAAAGGATGAGCCTGTAATAAACACAGATTTCTCCTAAAAAGGTACGTACAAAGGTTGCTCATTAGTTACAACAGTACTGGAGCGTTTACAGCAGAATAGACAATCCTTAACTATTTCTCGCAACAAAAGAAGAAAAAACAATCAACAAATCATACTATGCCACTGTGGCGACGACGAGATGATGGCGTATAGATAAATCGACCATATATATCAGAACTGCATGCATTGTTGCTCCTCAGTCCTCAGGCCCTGGCAACGAGTCTGTTGTGCTGCCGCAGATGACGGTTCTGCTTCTGCCGTTGTATCCGGCACATGGACGCCTTCTCCTTGAGCTCCTGGAAGGCTCGCATGGTGTCCACGTCGAATCCACCTGCAAACTGCATGAAGCGAAGAGTATCAAGTGCCTGCCTTGCGGCCTTGGCATGGCCTAATGGTAACATGGAATGGTGTCTGTTTTCAGTAGTTGCATGCTAACAACCAAGCATATGTACCTGGTGTACTCTGAAGGCGAAGCGTACTCCTTGGAGCATCAGTTCCTCCTCTTCAGGGCCTCCCTTGATGACCTCAAGCTCAGAGGAAACCCGTTTCAGGTACTTCATTGCCAACTTCACCGACTGGAGTTTGATCTGTATACATCACCGCTCTCATCAGGAAATTGTAGTTTTATGCAGACAGACAGACAGTGCAATCAAGTTATTTTAAGATAGATCATCTGGCAAGCACTCGAATCACGTACAATAAGAAAAATCATCTGCGGAAGTCTACATCTTAACTAAAACACGTACGTACTACTATATTTCTTTCATCTACCAACATTCATTCAAAGCTTCCAGTCAAATGCAACAGCATACTGGACTTGCAGTGAGATGCAAGAAAGGGGAGTGAGTACGTGCATCCACAGATTCAATTGGGTTTGGGAAATGGTCCAGAGTGAGTGGAAACAGAAACACAACCACCCGGCGTGAGGGCGGCACAAGCAATCAATACAGTGGACCTACTACGGCTAGTCGGCTACTACATCACTCCAGATATCCATGGGGCTGTTTTTATATTTTCACTGGTGAGATGACGATGTGAAGAATGATTTTCTGAGTATGCCGGTCCTAAGCAGGACACCAGATCAAAGGCACGGATGGTGAAAGAGTCGGTTTCAGCACAAGTGCACAACGCACTCGCCCAAAGCAAACAGACGAGGGCACGACGGCCTGGCACACCAACAGTGCACGCAGACGCAGCAGGGAGCGCCACCATATTCATAGCGCCCTGCCGAGCACGGCAGTGGGCAATGGAAACGCACCAAGGATCGGATCACGCATCGCACCGCCGAATCGCTGTCGCAATTGGGGTATTTGGCTGGCATAGGCAGAGCCCGGGCGGGGGCCACGTTGACGAGGACCGATTCCGGCAACCCGTGCTGCCCTGTGCCCGTGGCCAGCTCGACCAACCGATGCCGCGCAGAAGGGACGCGGCTTCCGAGGTGTCGCGGGATTGTTCTCTAGCTGCTGCAGCGGTGGCAGGAGCGAGAGAATGGGAACGGAGCAAGCAACCAAGCACGGGCGTCCGGCGGCACGCTCACGAGATGCGCCGCCGGGCCGGCGGCTCACGTGCACCGGTGCACGCCCACGCCGCATCCTAACAGATGCCCGGCCCACGCTGAAACAGACGAGACAGTACCACGCCGGCTTCTGCCGCCACGCCGGCGGCCCGTAGCGTTCCGGATTTCCGCCTCGAATTCCCTTTTGTTGTGTACTGGGAGGGTACGCCACCACCATTCTCTTCTACGGGCTCGATCGATCTGCACGTGAACTAGCAGAGGCGTGCCGGATCGATCACGCGCGGACCGCGGGCGGGCAGGGGTTTGGTTGTAGTGTTCTTCCAACTTGTACGGTTGCGCGTAGTACGTGACAACCCGACATACGTACGTACATGTGCGGACGGGCACGGATGGCATCAAAAAAAGGTTGATTGTCCTCTCCATGCATCCAAGCGTAGAATTCACGCACTGGACGAAAAAGTACAGTCTACAGTCTTCTACATGAATGCGACGGACGGACACGGACCGACGGCGAGTGAATGAATGCAGTGCAAAGAAGTTACATACCTGGCTGACGATGCCGGTGTCCTGCTTCATCCACTCCCACGGGATCTGGAACCGGGTGTACCGGCTGGTGGCGGCGTCCCGGACGCGGGCGAGGTTGTACACGCCGTGCTCCAGCCTGTGAATGAAATTTCGGTTCGAGCACACGTACACATTGTTAGAACAGAAGAAGCAACCGTCGTGACGACGGCCCTTGAAGATCGCAGTGCATGATGTGGTTCAAGGCCGAAAAACCGCTTACTTCTCGAAGAGCGCCTGCATCTTCTTGAGCGCGGCGGCGCAGGGCTGCCGCGCGTCGTCGTCGCGGAACGAGGCGGCCTCCCGCTCGAGCTTCTTGAGGTCGCAGTAGCCGAACGCCGCCTCGCGGAGCGCGTCCGCCTTGTGCTCCGGCCACTCGAAGTGCTTCAGCACCGCGCGCTCGTCCACCTGCACGGACAACGCGATCGATCGAGTGGATTAGCAGCTGACCGAGCCATGGATGGACGCATGGTTTTGCTATGCCGAAGTTGAATGAACGCACCAGGCGCGAGAGCTCGTCGTCCAGCCACTTGACGAAGCTGACGACGTCCTCGATGTCCACGAACGCCGCGCCCTCCACTTCCTTGATCAGGAACCGGATGAAGTCGCCCTGCCTCTCCACGTCCGACTTGATCTGCCAACACAAGTCAACCACAATCAATCAATTTAGGGCGTCGAATCACAAGTGATGTGGTTGGTATCTTCCTTTTTTTTTTTTTTGAGGTACGGTTGGTATCTTCCTTGAGAATTCTACCAGAGCCAGACACCAATGGTATCATCACTTGAGTAGGAGTAGGAATCACTCCGCCGGCTAAACCGCAACTAATGGTCGGATTAAATTTGAGAATATTGTAACTAAGCTCATCTACCGAAGACCCAACCTGGCAGTTTGCATTACCGTCGCAGCTTCAGATCAGCATTCAGCAGGGTACGCCAATGGAGGGCGTAGCCATCAGACCAAATTCTGATGGTCTCCGTTTTACACTGTACCTGCAGGGATCAAGGTTTGGCAGAGCATGCACGCAGATGCCTTCACCGTCGTCACAGCAATAACTAACCGTATCTACCCAACCAAACCGCTTGTAATCTTGCATTGCAATAACGACGGAGAACGACGCCTCCTCCACTGTTCTCCGACTGTGCGTTACCAAACTCTTCCTCTACACGAACGAAGCATGCTCGTTCGTTCGAATAGTGGTTAGCCGCTGAGGAGGACGACGACACACGACTACCCAACCCAACCTAACCTAATTGCGTAACTACGGAGTAGTAGCTGCGCGCGTACCGGTGGTGGTCTGTGGTCACGGTTCAGAAAAACGCGAACGAAAACGAGGTGGGGGTGACGGATGGAATGGATGCTTCAGTTGTACGCACCGCGAGGAGGTGAGCCGACCGGTTCTCGATCTCGCCGATCATGTCGCGTGTCGTCGCCGCGCTGCCGCCGCCGTTCGCGGCCTCGCCTGCGGCGCCGGCGCTGCCGTCCCTCTTGGATTCCCGCCGCATCAACGAGTGGTAGAACTCCACCACCTCCGGCACGCGCCTCACGTCGCATTGCCCAGACGATGGCGCCCCTGGAGGTGCCGCGGCGCCGAACGGCGGCCTCCTTGCTGGAGGGGGGAGGCGGCGGCGGAGGTGGAGCGGCGGCGGCGGCGGCAGCGCTTGCATCGACGACTCTGGCTGAGCTCGAGGGAGAGAGTCTCTTGCTCCTGCTGGGAGGTGGCGGAGGAGGGCACGGCGGCGGCGGCGGAGGTATGGGCGGCAGCTTTGACAGCTCTACCACGCGGGTTCTTGGAGTTGGAGCGGCTGCCGTATCCGACGACGAGCGGGAGTGCGCCGGCGAAGACGACGAGGTGGACGTGGAGGAAGACGGCGAGGGTGGCGACGAGCTTGCGGGCGAAGGGTGCGACGAGGCGGAGAAGTAGGACTTGTTGGGCTTGAAAGGCGCTGGCGGCGGCACTGGTGGCGGCGGTGCCGGGATGTACGGCCGCTCAGCACCGAGCTGAGCTGAACTCCCACGATTTGGCGCCGCGCCCGCGCTGGAGCTCTCAGGGGCATGGTCGCTGGGCGCCGAGGCGGACGAGGAGCAGTCGTCGGCGTCCACCGCCGCTGCCGCCTCCTGTTGCTTCCTCACCAGCTCCGCCATCTCCTTCTCCAGCTCGACGATCCTCCGCTTCCGGCTCGTGACCTCGAGCGCGGCGGCGTCGAGCTCGGCGCACAGGCGCGCGTTCTCGGCCTCGAGGCGGTCCGCGGTGTCCCTGCACCTCTGGAGCTCGCTCTTCTTGGCCGCGAGCTCGGCCTCGAGGAACGGCACGATGGCGACGGTCTCCCTGAGTATCTTCTGCTCCAGCAGCTCCACGCGGAGCCGCGACTCCCGCTCCTGGAGCTGCTCGATGGCGCGCAGCAGCTCCGCGACCTGCGGCGGCGCGCGGGCGGCGGCGGGGCGCACCTGCGCCGAGGACCGCGGGAAGTAGGCGCCGAAGGACCGCGCGAGCGCCGACGCCGTCTTGGAGTTGGACGACGGCGCCGAGCCGGGGTGCTGGACGCGGAGCCCGACGGTGGCGCGCGGCTAGGCGTCCGAGAGGGAGACGCTGGTTCCGGCGTTGACGGCGCCGGCTTGGGGCTGCGCTGGAAGCCCATGGCCGCCTTCACGCGGCCTGCCACCATGGCGTCCGTACTACACTTGAATCACTTAGACCACCACCGTGCACCGTGGAGAGGCCTTGGTGAGGTTAGGACTGCGCCGCGGCGCACTCGTCGTACATGAGTGCTGGGCCGCGGCGGTGATGCACGGTGGACGGCGCTGCGGGGTTTAAGCGGAAGGCGCGGGGCGCGGCGTCCGAGAAACGGGTCTTTGGGTTGAAAAGGCTGTGGCGGGGAGCCAGCCGCGGGGGTGCGAGTGCTAGCTAGGAATACACACACTGGATGGTAAACGCGCGCTCTATCTATAATCGGCCGGCGTGGCACGGGGAGGGACCAGCGAGCAGGAAGAGAGAGCAGGGGGGGACGCGACTGGCAAAAGCTCGCTGAGTACCGCTACGGGCCAAATCTCCGACCGTGTGTCATCGTCGATGCGCGCGTGTGTGAATGGTGTGATCGCTGCATGTTGCTGTACGGCAGGCTGTACCCGCTCAAAAGCTTAGAAACGGAGAGAATTCCGTTTGTAAAAGTTGATATATACTACTATATCTGGGTTATTATATCTCCCACCGTCCCACGAAGAGCCGAGGACCTGTCACCATGTTTTTTTTAGCGAAGTATTCCTATATTTGTTGGAATGGGATGTGACACCTCGATCCATAAATTCTTGAGGTGACTATAAACTAGAATATAAATTGAAACGGCTGATTTTTCTTTTATAGATTAACATTGTAAGCTGAAGTGAGATCTGTAATGATGCTACTGCTAGCCGAGTGTACATGTCTATAAATCCACCTCCAATTGGTACAAACACTTGAATTTGCCCAGGTGGGTCACGCTCTTACATCATTCTTGGCCTTCAGATTAGCCGCTGCTGCTCTATGACGTCGGAGGCGAGCGCAAAGCTGCGGCCGCTGTGGCAAGTGGATGAGGTTGTAGCCGCCATGCATGTCGAGGAGCCGGCTAGCCTGCCTATGGCCGACGAAGACAGACTATCACCTTCGAGGGCCGCGGTGACCATGTCCAGCAGCAGGCGCAAGGAGTCTTTGATCGCATCGAGCAGCTCGTGGAGGCGCACCGTCATGCGATGGCCGGCGTATTGCAAGCACTCTTAATATCAAAAAGTATTCTGTAAGCGTATTCCAACAGTGTGAATGTTCAAGTTTTTTTTTTCTTTTTCTTTTTTTTTTCTTTCACTAGCATGTAATCTGTGTGTGACCTCACAGTTTGATGAATAAAATTTAGTTTGAATTTAAGTGCCGATTGCATCATCGGAACAATATTCTGGACTGAAAGAGATGGCATTTCTAACCAAAAAAAAATATAGTTTCACTGAAACAGATGTCTATTCACAACACTGAAAAAGGTGTGGCATCTAGCAATTATTTTGACAAAAGGTGCTACATCCAGCAATAGAAAAAGGTCTAAACGAGCCGACACTTCATCATATTCATCAAAAGATGATCTTTGCTAAATTTTTTAGGACACTACTACTTCCTTCCATTCAGGACTTGTTAGGGCTTGGAGTCCTCTGCAGGTTTAGGATTTCCATCCTTGGAGCCTGCAGCCTTCCTCTTCCTACCTGCAGCCACCTTTCATTGATTGAAGGTAATGAGGTACTATCTGGCAATGGTCCCTGAGGTTGAGATAGTCCCTGCAGGAAATAAATGGTTAACACATATTGTAATAGAAACATTGTTAATATGCGTTGAATTTGTGTATATTATTACGTCACATAGCACCTAACTCTACAGAGTCGTGCTGGCTTGTATCATGGACTCAGCCTGCCTTCTTGCCTCAACTCCCTGATTGATAGGGCACCCGTGTTGTGGTTGTTCCTCTGGTTCGGCTTGCTAGTTTGCTGTTGGCCTCTGCAGGTTGTGGTTCAAGTTCAAGTGCTAATGTAACATGTGTTGTCGCCACATTTTTTGCTTCCTCTGAACTAAAGCCCAACTTATTAAGTTTACAAGCACCAGAATAGTGGATCTGCAATGAATGACCACACAATGCCAGAATTATGGTTGTTTACTCCTAGACTTTGGTGGCCTGCCTATTTTTTCTTCTCATAAACTAGTGGCTGCCCAATGGAGCCTTTTGTGATTGAGATAAAATAAAATTGTATAACTTCTGACAACGTACACATGTAGCCGTCCAGTGGAGTCTTCTAGGATTTAAATATTACTATTTTTTTCGTCTGGACCTATTATTAGTCACATCTAGAATTTACTACTTTTCGGTCCAAACCTATTATTGCTAGTTATATCTAGAAATCCGATTTCTAAAGACGGGTGGGTATTCGTTTCTACAAATCATCGATTCATAGAGATGGCTAGGACACCCGTTTTTTATAAAAGCATCCTAGCCAAATCTAAAGAAGAAATCTCTAGTAATGAAAAGTCCTATTATTACTAAATAGCCAAATAGACCAAACCAACATACGAATTTGAGAGCGCAAGTAGTGTTGACCTACTTGTATGTCAGGCCATCATTTCGTCTAACAACATAAAATTGTTTGGATGGCAACAAATCTCCCATCAAAATCGTTGTGACCATATGGGGCTGCTGGAACAAAGCATGAGACCGAGAAAAAGTGAGATAAGAAGAAGTCTGATAAGTGGGTCCCATATGTCAAATGCAACCATGTCACCATATAAAGCGAAGTTACGACCCGTTTGGCCCTGGAGCCGAGTTTATGGACCCATAATAGCATTTTGATAGTATATGGATCTGAATGGCTCCTCGCGCCAAGTTGAAGGACCGGCTATGAGTTTTCCTTAAGTCTAAATTAGCTAGAGCCTAAAATCTATGTGAAAATTGGATCATTAGTTTCTTGGTCTTTTTTCAATAGAAAAAATAGATAAAATAATAGTTTCATATGTTAAGCTCGGATTGAGATAAAAAGAATACTGTATAACTTCTCAGAACCTGCACATGTGTGGCTGTTCAATGAGGTCTCTCAGGATTAAAAAAAAAACTTCGCTATTTTTTCAGCCCGACCCTTTTGTTGCCGGTCACCTCTAGAAATCCAGATGGGACATCCATATTTATAGAAGCATCCCGACTGCATTCTAAAGAAGAAATCTGCAATAATGAAAATAAAGCCTCATTATATTTCTTAATAATAGCCAAATAGACGAAACCAACATACGAATTTTAGAGCGCAAAAGTTGTGTTGACCTACTTGTACGTCAAGCCATCATTCCGTGTAACGACATACAAACCGTTTGGATGGCAATTGATCGCCCATCAAATAATCATTGTGACCGACCATATAATGGAGATATACGTACGATTCTCGTCTAAACAAAAATCGCTTCAAACCGGGCCGGCGACGTACGCGCAGGAAAAGTGACGCCGGCAACGGAAGAGACTCGTGTGATGATGGACTGATGGTCCACGTGCACACGCGAGACGAGAGCCCCAGAATTTAAATGCCGAGCGACGACGACGTGGGCACGGGCGCCAGGTTCCGTCGTTGGCTCGTGCTAATGCTCATTGCTCGGTTGCTCGCTGCATTTGCAGGCCGTGGCGCCCGGGGCCGACAGCGAGTCGAGTGTAGCGAGGCGCCGAGGCCCTAGTGGTGGGTACGCACGCTTGACTTTTTGCAAGGATACGTACTACTACCTGGGCGCCGGGAGGACGTCCTGGCGAGGCTGGAGCGAAGCCCCGGCGGCCGAGTTACACTCCCACCTGCCCGCGGTCCTCGCCTGGCGTCCGTCGTCCTTGCTCGGCGCCACACAGCGAGTACATGCCGTCATGCCGCCGTGAATGCGTCGCATCGCATGCCGCAGCAGCCTGGAGATGCACTGCTGCGGCTGGTGTGCCTATGCGAGGAACAGGCACCACGTACAACCTGGGGTACGCTACGCTACGCCTACGCATCGGCTGCTAGAAGCTGGAAATTGCGTTGGCAGCTGTTCACGGGGCCGTACACGAGAGAGAGGACGCGGAGTGGATGAGTGGAATTCATTGCGCGGATGATATCGACGGTGTGGTAGCGGTGTGGAGCTGCTAGGGGCCGGAGACGACCGCAGCAACGTTCCCCCCATCAATGCTCCGCGCGGATGCATCTCAGATCCCGTCAACGTACGTGGTGGCGCCCATCTCGATCGATCGGTAGACAGAGACGCATTGCTCGCGTGCGTGCCGGGCAGCCCAGCCCCATGGTACTGAAGTACGTACTACAGTATCACACTGACAAGTGACGACGATGCATTATATTCCTCAAAATACAGCAATGCTCCACGCGACGCCGGCCTGATCGATCGATCGCTGTAACTAACATCCTCCGGGCCTCCGGGGTACGGTGAATCTTTTGGACCAATTCCCCTTGGTGCCGGGCGCGCGGACCCTTCTTTTGATGCATGGGATAGCGGCAGAGTAGGTCTTCTTCCATTCTACATTATTTCATTTAATTTTTTACTACAAATTTAATCATTCGTTTTATTTAAAAAATTTATATAAACTTAGTTAAATTTAAATTATGATTGAAAAACTTTTATTAATAAAGCAACCCATAACAAAATATGTGATATTTTATATAATTTTTTAACTAAGAATAGTTAAACTTTGCGCCGAAAAAGAATCCAACAAACTATAAATTTTTTTTTTTTTTTGTCCCCAGAGAATAACGACACCGAACAGCTATTCTGGCGATCAGTAAACAAGCAGCGAAGCGCACGTACTCCGTACTACTACTGCTAATGTGAAACCCACCCAGGCTGACATGTGGTCCCCACTGCTTTTGCTCTCGCTTCGACGCGTCCCGGATCGGAGGGTTGTTGTTGTTCCTAGCCGTAGCTAGCAGCAGCAGCGTTCGATCGACGTCCGTACGTGACAAGAAGGAATTCGGGTTTGGTTGTGCAAGGGGACCATCAGCTGCTTACGAGCGTGGCTGTGACGAGTCAGGCGAGCGTCAGGACTCAGGAGACGAGAATAGCGTGACACAAGGACGGCATGCACGACGCTGCTTTATGCAAACTGTAAATCTGTAATAGCAAGTTAAATATAAATCAGTCGCAGTAAGTCGTGGCCACACAGTCGTCACAGTCCAAAACATGCTCCGCTGCCCGCGGAAGCGGACACACCAAGGAGCAAGGACATGCCGCGCGCGGCTGCAGCAGGCTTATAATAACAAGTTACTCCCTCCGTCCCATGAGAAACGTGTTTGTGAGGGGGACACAGTTTTCCAACGATAAAGTTTACGGGACAGAGGGAGTAATTAAGAGCCCTTGTTGTACGAAAACCCGGTCACGGCCAGCCACGTCCGTACTCTCTCCATCATCAATGCATGATGATTATCGATCAACGCCGCGGTACGGACACGGTGCTCGCGCAATCGCCGGGCAGTGGACGGACGGTCGGCGTCACGTGTGCGTCCCTCTCGCCGGCGGCGCCACCGCCGTCGTCACACTTGTGCACGTCCAAGGAGCAGCAAACAACGAAACAAAGAAAGAGGGAGCTCCTCGCTCCTGTCGTCCTGCGTGCGTTATATTGGGAGCTTCTACAAATCTGCTTGGGATATTATCAAGCACGACCTACTAGCAGCAGTCAACTATTTCTACAATCAACATGATCAACATTTGAAGATTCTCAACACTGCACACATCATCCTCGTTCCAAAGAAAGCTGATGCAGCATCCCTGGCCGATTTTCGCCCAATTAGTCTAACGCACAGTGTGGCTAAATTGCTGTCCAAACTCCTAGCAGCAAGGCTTTCCACCTCTCTTGACTCTCTTAACTTCGAGAAGTCAAAGTGCCTTTATCAAAAAAAGGAGCATACATAATAACTTCCTGTACACTCAAGGCGTAGTCAAGGATTTGCACAGAGCTAAGCATCCAGCAATCTTCTTCAAATTGGACATTGCAAAGGCTTTTGATTCGGTAAGATGGGATTATTTGCAGGAAGTCCTACAGAAACTTGGATTTGGACCACGTTGGTGTGCTTGGGTATCTGCTCTCTTACGCACAGGTTCCTCAACGGCTTTTGTGAATGGCTCCAGAGGTCACTGGTTTGATCATGGTCGGGGTTTAAGGCAAGGCGATCCTCTATCGCCTCTTCTATTTGTCCTAGCAATTGACCCCCTGCAGAGGCTTTTTGACAAAGCAACTAGACTTGGTATGCTACATCCAGTCCAACACAGATCTGTCAAGTTAAGAGTCAGTCTATATGCTGATAATGCTGCAATCTTTTTGAACCCATCGCTGCAAGAATTCACCGCAGCCCTACAGATTCTACAAGCATTTGGGAAAGCCTCTGGGTTGGTAACCAATATTCAAAAATGTGCGATGTACCCGATTGCTTGCAGCAACACAGTTATGGATGAAATTCGTGGCATCATCCCTTGTCAGGTCAAAGCATTTCCATGCAAATACCTGGGCCTACCACTGAATGTCAGACCACTACGGAGGGTTGATGTGCAGCCTATGATTGACAAAGTGGCAAAGACGTCTACCATCATGGAAGACAAAATTCCTAGATAAACATGGCCGGCTAACTTTAGTAAACTTCGGTCTTTGTCTTCTATACCAAGTACATTTCCTCACGTTTTCCCAATCAAGAAATGGGCGATTAAACAAATTGACAAGATCGGGAGGGACTTCCTTTGGAAAGGAGAACAAAATGTGAGTGGGGGCCATTGTTTGGTGACATGGCCTAAGGCAGCAAGACCAAAACTCCTTGGTGGGCTAGGGATTCTAGACACGGAAAGATTTGGAAGATCTTTAAGGTTGAGATGGCTTTGGTATGAATGGGTGGATCCTAATCGGCCGTGGGTAGGTGCTCCCCCCACCGTGTGATCTCACCGATAAAGCTCTCTTTCGTGCTTCAACGGTTGTAACTGTTGGTAGGGGGCGACAAGGCAAGTTTTCGGCATTCATCTTGGTTAAATGGCAGCGCCAATTGATATTGCACCCAACCTTTACCCACTTGCATGGAGGAAAAGCCAAAAGGTAAAAGATGACTTGCTACACATGAATTGGACAAGAGGACTATGGAGGATGCAATCTGTACAACAAATGGCTGAATTTGTTGAGCTATGGGATCTCACAAGTGCCGTCCAATTGGTTGATCGGGGAGGACACCATTTCTTGGAGATGGACGGTGATGGATGTCATAGCGCAAAATCAGCATACTTGGCACAATTCAAAGGGTCCACTACCCCTTTCATCTCCAAGTCCATCTGGAGGGCACATGCAGAGGGCAAACACCGGTTCTTCACATGGCTGCTAATACAAGCAAAAATTTTGACGGCAGATAAGCTCTTGCAAAGAAATTGGCCGTGTAACCCGGTCTGCTTGCTGTGTGACCAGCAGCCAGAAACAGCGCTTCACCTATGTGTTCTCTGTCCTTTTGCATCCGAGGTTTGGTCCCTTGTTAAATCCTGGGCGGGTGATTGCATCTCATTGCCTTCTCCGGATGTGCGTCGGTCTGCGGGGAGTGGTGGGGCAGTGCTCTTCATGGACAATCATCCAATCAACAAAGCGAACAACAGCGGCAATTCTTATGTACACGACTTGGAATATTTGGAAAGAGCGTAATCGTAGGACCTTTCAAGAAGTGCAGCGGACTCCCATTCAAGTGCTAGCTTTAATCAAGGAAGAGTTGGGTCTAATGACGGCGGCTTGTGGACGTCCCTGTAGTTTCATAATGGGGTTTCCCTCTTTTTTTTCAGTGTTTGTAGTGTTTGTGTTGTCTATTTTTTTAAATGTAATAACTCTCGTAAAAACGTTTTTGCTTCTCCTTCTTATATGACACGGCCAGTGCTCTCGCTATTTCTTCAAAAAAAAAAGAAGCTCCCACGCCGACGAGCGGGCGGCTCTCATCACGGTTTGACACTACCACGGTTTTTTGTACCGTTTCGGTAACCGCCCGGTTTGGCCGGTTACCGACCTTACGGCTTTGCCGGTTCGGTTTCGGGCGGTTCAAACCGGGGGTAATTTAAAATTTGAAATTTGAATTTGAAAAAAAAATTCTAGAAAAATTCCTAAAAATAGTTCATGATTTATAGAATCGAATGGTGTCAAATTTTTTCAAATTTGAGTTCGTTTAGTATTTTTTTCGACGTATGGAAGTTTGAAAAAAAAGAAGTCATGGCCCATTTAGGCCCATGAGGCCCAACCGGCCCCAACGGCCGATATTTCTTCGGGGGGGGGGGGGGTCGTATCCCATCGCCGTAAAACCGCATCCGCCCCTCCTTTCTCCCTTCCCTTCCGCCGCCGCCGAACCGCCGGACGCGCGACCCAACCCCCCCGCTTTCGGTTAGCCGCTCGGTAGGAGCGGTTTACCGCCCAGCCCCGGATCTGGTGGCGTCTTGGCGCGGTAAGCCGCTTCGGTAGGGAGCGGTTTACCGCCCGGCCGCCGTCGGTTTCTCGCCCGAGGTCGGTTGCTTTTTTTTTTGTTTTCTTTTGTGTTTAGGTAGGATTTAGGTAGTTTTAGATAGGTTTAGGTAGTTTTAGATAGGTTTTAGCAAACATTTGAATTATGTTCATTTGATTTAGGGTTTACATAGGTTTTAGGAAACATTTAGTTTAGGATTTAGGTTGGATTTGATTTAGGATTTAAGATTAGAGGTAGGATGTGTAGTTTATTTTGCTTTAGGATTTAAGATTAGAGGTAGGATGTGTAGGTAGGTATTATTTTGTAAATGATTTATGCATATTGTTTACCTACATTTTATTTCGGTGTGACATTGTGTACATTTTATATATGTGATTGTTTTCTTTTTTATTTTGCATTTTCGTTCGTAGGTGCACAATGTCAGGAAGACAGAAAGACATTGTATGGGAACATGGCGTGAATCTTGCTCCTGGATGGCGATGCAACTATTGTCTTATTCAGAAATCAGGTGGTGGTTGCACGAGATTGAAAGAACATTTGGCTGGGCGAGGGACCGAGGTGGTGCATTGCAAAGGGTGCCACCAAATGTCGGGAGTATTTTCAGCGGGATATTGATAGGACTAAGAAGACAACTTTTGACCGGGCTCGAAAGAAGTTGGCACGAGAGGCGGCTGCAATGCCGGAGGAAAACACTCCCTCGATGATGATGAATATGAAGTTCGCTTGCACGAAGCACTCCGCCAGTCCAAAGAAGAACTGGACTATTGACGGGGAGTGGAAGCGAGAGGAGGTATTTACGAGCGAGGAGGGGGTAGTTCGCAGGGTGGTGGTTCGCAGGGTGGTGGTTCGCAGGGGCGGAATCCTTTCGGGAGGCTCTTTGGTAGATCAGGTTCACGGAGGGAGAATCCTGTGGTGGTGGAGGACTATAATTTGGCAGCCGGTGGGAGGAGAGGAATGGTGCAACCAAGGATTGATACGGGCAAATGGACGCAGAGGGGTAGGCAAGCGAGGGAAGCTATTGGTACAGGTTAGGCAAAGTGGTTCCATTTTGCAGGAATCCCTGGACGACAGGCGGATAGTCCGTACTTTGTAAGTGCGATCAGAGAGACACAGAAGTGGGGAAAGTAGCTATACTTGGAGAACTTGTTGCATTACGTTTGTTTCTTTAATCTAATGATTTGGTTATTTTTTTGCGGTGAAGGGATCACGTCACCCTTTGGAAGGGAAATTGATGGCAAGTACCTTGATAGGAACGAGCAGGACTTGAAGGCTAGGTTCGCAAAGTTCCAGAAGGATTGGCCCACTTTTGGTGTCACGTTGATGTGTGATTCTTGGACTGGCCCGACTAGAATGAGTGTGATCAACTTTCTGATATATTGCAATGGGGTGACCTGGTTTCACAAGTCTATTGATGCGATTTGGAAAGAGTCAATCGGCCACATACCTCGCTTTCGGTAATTTTTTTTTCCACACGCGCTTATTTTTTTCGACATGTGTCTATGAATTTTTGGGAATTGCACATTCTTGCCACGTTAGTAATAAATGTGCCTATTATTTTCAGGAGATTACTAAGGTGGTGAAGGAGATTGGATCGGAGCATGTCGTTCATGTGGTAACCGACAACGGTGCAAACTACAAGAAAGCATGCAAACATCTTACGGGTGAGTATCCGCACATTGCTTGGACACCTTGTCTTGCACACACCATCAACTTGATGTTGAAGGACATTGGTGAGAGGTTGGAACATTCCGGTATAATCACGGTTTGCAAGCGTATTTCAACTTGGTTGCACAACCATGGTTCGTTGAATGACATGATGAGGAAAGCTATTGGTGGTGAGTTGGTCAAGTGGAATGCCACTAGATTTAGGACCAACTACATGTTCCTCGAGAGCTTTTACCGGAAACATGAACAATTCATGCAAAGTGGATAGGATCTCCGAGTTTTTCTGAGCAAGTGGGCGGGGGACCGAACAAGGTCGTTATGCTCATGCAAGGTTGTCAAGTATACAGTGGTGGGAAGGTTTGAAATACATCATCGACACGGTACGGCCCGGTGTACAAGTTCCTTCGCTTTGCTTTGATCAAGATAAGCGGCCGAACATGTGTGATGTGGTGTATCGCTTCGGATGGTCAAACAGAGATGCAGGAGTTCTTCGCAAATAATGTGGCAACATGGAGGGAGTACAAACAGATTCGGAGTCTAGGATTTTAGATGTCTACGTAGGTACCTATGTTGGTGCAGGTATGATCATGCCTTATGTTTTTACCAAGCCGTTTTAATTCAATATTTAACGTATGTTCTTGTCCAAATATTGCAGCGGCGTGCTAAATCCGAAGCTTGCATACGAACCGGATCCCACCCGAAATGTTCCTAGGATTGAAGGATGCATTTTCACGCATGGTGGATGTTGAAGTCGCAGTGCGAGGCATTGCGGGGGAGGCCGACATATTTCGACGTAAGCTTGGTGAGTTTGGGGAGCGAATCGGCAGAGAGAATGGCGATGACCCAAAGACAACCCCATGTAAGAATATCTCCCACTTATGTTTTTTTCTCTTCTTTCTATGTGTACCTAACATAATGGGTTTCACTTGCGGCGCCCGGTGGATGCTGTTCGGTAGAGAAGCACGCCGTCGTTGCGGCGTCTTGCTTTTTGCGGCTTGTTGCATTGTGTTGTTTCCTCCAATTGGATGCGAGCGGAACTGGAGCACTTTTGTCTTGCTCCATA
The DNA here is from genome assembly GCA_015844335.1 of Chrysopogon serrulatus. Lineage (NCBI taxonomy): Eukaryota > Viridiplantae > Streptophyta > Magnoliopsida > Poales > Poaceae > Chrysopogon > Chrysopogon serrulatus. The sequence goes on from JADLZL010004077.1 coordinate 78,619, forward strand.
CGAAGGTTCGCAATCGGTTGTCGCACAAGAAACTAAACAAGCTTGTGTATGTCAACTATAACCTTCGGCTACGGCTTGCGGAGGTCGACGGCCCGCCAACGCGTGATGAAGGTGATTTTATTGACCGCTTTTGCGATATTTCTTTTCTATGACCGGGATAATCCGGTTCGGGAATGGATGGAGTATGGGAGATCGAACGCGGATCCGGTCTTGGATGAGGATGATGATGAGGTTGATGCCCCGTTGCCTTCCCATCTTGTCGTGTATTTTTTTTTTGTTCTTGTTTCAATTAGCCACTTATGTAGCACAATTTATTCATGGCATTTTTTTTTTCTCAAGTTAGCGAGACCAAATAGACCCCGAAGATCTACGCAGGCTACGGGGATGATTCCATCGATTGATTGGGCCCGTAGACATGTGGGTGACACCCACCTAGGAAAGAGGAAGTTCCAGACTGGACCAAAGCAAACTAACCTCAAGAAAGAAAAAAAAAGAAAAACAAGTACAAGAAGTAGTGAGCAGCGACGCAGAGACGGACGATGAGGGTGAGCGTAGTCCACCGTATCAGGAGTCTCAAGATAGCAGCTCTGCTGACGATGATGGTGACGGTGATGGTGACGGTGACGGTGACGGTGGCGGTGACGGTGGTGGTGGTGATGGTGGTGGGTATAGTAGTGGTGGAGGAGGTGGTAGTGGTCGTGCTGGTGGTGGTGGTGGTGGTCTTCACTTCACGTGTATCAATTGCACCTACTTACGTATATTTGTTTCTTTTATGTGAGTTGTAATTATGGTTCATTGCAGGCAGACGAAGTCGTATTTCACACATGCTACTCGGGATGAAGACCATGGACGGCCGGCTTCACGAGAGGAGATCCTATGCACCGACGGACTACGATACTCCACAAGTACTCTTCTTCCTCCTACAGCGATACCTCACAGGCCCCTTACAACTACCCTGTTCCTGACATGACCATGCAGCTTCCGACTAGATGGGTCTATGAATGGGAGGACCCTCATTTTTACACTTTGTTAGTTCCAGAATGGGAGACAACGGCGGCATGGACGGGCCAATCTTGGCAAGAATTCAAAGCCGACCTCCTTCGAGTGCGAGGTATCAATCTTATGTCCACCGCCGAGTATGAGCAAGGGTGCAAAATGGGGGTCTTTCCATTCCTATCACAGCGTTGATATGTGCATGAGACAATGTATTTGTATCGGACTATTTGTTGTTTCGTTGGTGTGACTTTGTTAGCCGCCGGTGGGTACCGACTAATATTTATGCACTATGTATTTGTGTGACAATATTTATTATGGCTTTGTGTGCTCTTGGACATGAATTTCTGTAAAGGTCATGCCGAAAAAATTAATTTTTTCTACCCCAAATAAAAAAAAAGACACTTCGCCGGTTTGAACCGGTTACCATTCAAACCGGTCGGTAACCGGTTCAAACCGACCGGTTTACCGGTCCTTACCGACCGACTGCTGGGCGTTTTGAAAAATCAAATTCGAATTTGAATTTGACCGGTATCTGGCGGTTACTGGCGGTAACCGACCGGTATACCGCTACCGGTGGCCGGCGGTTCGGTTAGCCCGGGCGGTTAGCAAAACCCTGGACACTACTACGCCCAGTGAATGTGATTTGACCATGGTTGGGAGCGTGCCCTGTAGACTGTAGTCTGTAGTAGGAGTAGATGAGATCCAGTTGTGTGGTGCGCCGGCAGATCGTGCCATCGCTATGAGAGATCGAGAGGCAGGCCCCGAGATAATAAAAGCCGTGTGCCGCTCGTGCCATGCATGGCCTGGGCCCAAGATGGCAGTATCGTACGCTGTCCAGACTCCAGAGCCAGTGGGCACGGGCGCGGCCGTCCTTGGGCCCCGGCAAAGATGCTCTCAGCACGCTGCCAACAGACCCAGAATGGTGGAGGGAGACACCAGGAGGGAGCACGATCGAACAATCCATCCCCGAATGGCAGCGTGTAAACAAACTGAGACGCCCTTTGCCACGTTCTGTGATGCCAAGTCTAGCGCTCTAGGCTAAGCTTAAACCACTTCCCTTCTAGTACCTTCGGAACTAGTAGTAGTAAATGCGAACCAACTTTTGGTGTGCAAATGTCTCGTGACGACTTTATTTGCCACCACCGGAAAGGAGCGTACGTATTCGCGAAGCGAAGAATCCCTTCATCTCTTTGGTGCGAGCAGCGGCTACAGTTTTTTTTTTTTTTTTTTTTGAACACAGCAGCGGCTACAGTTAGGCTGCTATACAGTGGCAGAGCTAGAAATTCTGCATAAGAGGAGCAGTTAAAGAGTTTTAATATACGATTATTAAGGATAGTTTAATTTTTTTCTAGATTTACTCCTTTATTTTATGATTTAACATGATTGTTATTTTTCTCGTGGTAGATGACCGTTTCTGTCAATACTATGGCATATATGAAGACTCATGAATTAAAGTTTACCAGTGTAGTATTTCGGAAGTGCCCATATACGTGGTACATGATTGTTCTGTTGACAACATATGCATGTGATAACTCATAAATATTAAATCTATCGTCTTAGTATTTGAAAGTATCCATAATGAAGTATGACGTGTGTTTGTTCGTACATGTGAGTGTACATGTATACATGTAAGTTTCTACATCTATAATGTGATTTATAATAAATAAGATAATGACTAAATTGATATTGCTAGTAAAGTATGCGACTAATAAAATATAAAACGTAATGAAAAATAAGTATTCTAGTGGAATAAAAATGTGAATAATATATATATATATATATATATGTGTGTGTGTGTGTGTGTGTGTGTGTGTGTGTGTGTGTGTGTGTGTGTGTGTGTTCGGACAAACAAATTTTAGATAAATAAAAATACTTTATCATGTATTCTATTCAATTTTGTTGTATAAGGACATTATTAGACATATATAACAAGATTTTATTTATTACAGCCTTTTAATACAAATAGACTATTAAATTCTATATATGTTGTAAAGTTTGTATTGTTGGGGGGTGGAGGGGGGGCACGGCCCTGCCACCCCCTGGCTTCGCCAGTGACTGCATCCTGAACAAGAAATGCTACCGACATCACTGCCGTAACAGGTCGACGTTATGCCTGCCGATGTCGACTCCTGTACATGAGCCAATGAAATCGGACTCCACCACGAGCTTAGCTTCGTCGCCAGACACTGAAACCTACATATACTAGGACCTAAACTACACCACACGGGGAGCTCTTACGAAACTGAGACCGCCTCCTTTTCGCCTCTCTCACCTGTAGCACCGAGAGTTCGAGAGGAGATAAGAACTGCTCTGCTACTATGCTAGCCATGTCGTTTCTACAGCCCGGACCCGGAGCGCGTTTGATGCCGAGATCGAGAGCAGAAAGGCGAGCAGAGAGTTTGCGTTTATGGGGCACTTCCGGTTTGAATCGAAGTTTGGTGCCACTCACCGTTTTGCAACTGTGCATGGATTACGTGTCATCAAGTTGTAAAAAAAAATCAGGTTGTTATTTTGGTCCAACCCGTTTTGGCCCAATATTATTGATCAAAAGGGTATGCTGGGAATTTCTAAAAAAAAAAAAAAAAGTATGCTGGGCTCTGGAGCCCAAATAATGTCGGCCCTTCATTATCGTTCAACCCTAATAACGTGGGGCATGTTTCAGCGACATGATGATGATTTTAATAGAAACGGTTTCGAATTTGAAACAATCAGAATCAAATTGGTTCTAGGCTTTGCTCAAAATATTTGAGATATTTATCATTGTTCATTGAACCTTCCATATCCATGTGATTTCGGCTAGCATAAAAAGCCATCTGATAAGTTGAAAGCGTTGATTCTTTTAGAGAAAAACACCATTGCAATGACTAGTAAATCGAAGCGAACTGACCGTCGAAGAAAACTCTTTTGTAATTATTAACCACCGGCACCTAAATAAAGTCAGCAAAAATAATGTCACATCGCGAGGTTACCCTCCTCATGATCCTGCAAAACCCATCGCCCGCTCGCGTCCCTGGTCATGCCCTTGTTCCCCTCCACCCACCACGCCGCTGGCACGGGGTACTCGTCGCTGAGCGCGTCCACCTCCTTGTTCACCAGCGCCACGTCGCGGTCCACCACCAGGCCGAACCCGGCGCCGTCGCCGGCGCCCTGCGTGCCCGCGACGCCGTGCAGGTAGCACTCGAGGTTGTGCCACGCGGCGGGGCCCGGCCCGGGCCTCTTGAGGTGCGGCGACTTGCGCGTGTCCAGCAGCAGCTCCACGCCCACGTCCTTGTAGAACGCCGCCGGCAGGACGGTGGGCACGATGTCCGGCGCGTTCCGGACGCGGAGCAGCCGGGGCGCGCCGGGCGTCGACTCGAACGCCTTCTTGAACTGGTCGTCGCCCACGCGGGGCTGCCGAAGACGATGGCGGTGACGGGGACGGCCGTGTCGTTGGAGCCGCCCCGGACGTTGAGGCCGCTGGCGACGATGTCGATGGCGGTGAGCGTGGAGAGCGCCGCGCCCAGGCTGTGCCCGGTTAGCGTGATGCTGCAGTTCTCGCCCTTGTACGCGTCCAGTAGCCTTCTAACCTCACTCAACACCTGCATGCATAGTAGATTACTACTCCTAATTAATTTGGCACTCGTTCAGCGATTGTGCGGCCAGAAGGCGAACAAGAATAAGAAATTGAGCTCTAGTACTAGTGTGGAAAGAACGCGATTCGCGTCTGCTTTCCAATCCAATCAAGAAGGCCGGTTTGTCGTTTCGTCCATCCTATCCCTATCATTAAATTCCAAACAGTTCGTAGCATGTCTTTGTTGCTTCTCCGAAAATTCTTGTGTACTACACCAACATCAAGATGTTCCAGTCCCAACAAGATTCTATACAAAAATACAAATTTCCCTATCAACACAAATGCCTACTCACTCCTATACAATGCACCTCCCGAATCATTTGGCAGTTCCCTACAGTGTGTGAAACGCAGAACAGAAGCCTGTCCCCGTGTACTACACTCAGGCATAACTACACTGCAGTTTCCATGCTCTCCTACGATCTAGTAGAGCTGGCTGTACTGTCGTAATCGCTACTACCATTTATTGCGACGACGCAAAAGGTCGAACATTTGACATAGAGCTGGCTGTACTGTCGTAATCGCTACTACCATTTATTGCGACGACGCAAAAGGTCGAACATTTGACTGATGTCAAATGTGTGAACGAATTGCGCCACACTGGCACATTCCAGTATGGTTCAGTACAGCTGACAAGAACGACAGTGATCGGCAACATCTAATCAGTGTCCCTTTTATTTTACCAAGGGAGGGGGGACAATCAGTTATCAGTGTATCCTATCTTGTGCGCGTGAAAACATTATTTCAAAAATCACTGCAAAATTACTGGCCATCACATGACTTGGAGTTTTTGACGACCCTGTCAGTGACTATGCTAATAGCTAATGTGCCAGCAAAGTACATGGGCGGAGTCAAAACCAGATTACCTGCTCCCTCGCGCTTTGTTTGTTGAACCGCGACGTGGAATTCCTCGAGGCGTACACCGATAAGAAACCCCGGTGCACCGCCGGCTGCGACCACCCGGGACCGGGCCCGACGACGCCGGTGGCCGGCACCAGCGTGAAGTCCAGGTCGTCGGCCCACTCCACGGCGCGTTTGGTCCCGCGCCACGCCACCACGATGTCCCGCCTCCCCAGCCTCGCCGCGCCGGCGTCCGTGGCCACAGCGACGTACCCCATCCAGTTGGACTCGGCGCTCCACGCCCGGCGGCGGCGCCGGGCGCGTGATGAACGAGTCGGGGACGCGCGCGCTCGACGTCGCGTAGAGGAACCTGGTCACGGCGTAGGCGTCCGGGTCGGCCGCCTGCGTCCGGCGGAGGAACGCGCGGGGCGCGTACCGCGACGCGCCCGCGTAGGGCGACGCCGGGTCGCCGATGAACGCGTCCGACGTCGCCTGCGCCAGCTCCCCGTACCGGATCACGGCGCGGCGGAGGTCGGCGTCGAGCGGGTCCAGGAGGCCGTCCCAGTTGTCCCGCCCGCTGAGCTCAGCCCATGACCTCTGGGCGAGGGCAATGGTGGTGGTGGTGTCGGCGGAAAGCGTGGTAGCTACGACGAGTGCAGAGACGAGGAGGAAGAAGCGGTGCATTTTGGAGACTTCTGCCTGCACTGCAAGTCTGCAACTGAATGAACTGGCTGTCGTAGATTTGTGGACCTGTGGAGCAGCATGGACGAACATGTGAACGGCAGCGCGTGCAGGGTGTACTGCATGCAGCGGGCTGCAGAACTGCAGGTGGAAGGAAAGCAACAGGTGTGTGTGTATGGAAGCAATAACTTGTGTAGGGGGATTTGGGGAAAGGTGAGAATCAAGGAAGGAATATGTAACATGAGACAAAGCACCGCAGCAACATTGTTTTTTTACTCAACAAAAATCAAGAAATTAATTCTCTTGAATCCAAGTGACGACCTAGCAGCTCTGTCGGTGTGCATGCAGATGCAGTGCAGGAGGATATGGATATCAAGCACCGCAATAAATTTTGAGCATAAAGAGGGCTGGTGTAATAAGCCTCAAAGTGAGAGCCTGCTGATGCCAGTACGCAACGCAGCCGCAGCCGCAGCCGCAGCCCGCAGGGCGCATGCTCATCAGGGTTTAGAAATCGTGAATGGGTTTCGTGGGCAAATGTAAAGGCGCGGGCCAATGGGTTTCTGTGACTGTGAAGATGCTCACGAATGTGAGTCCTCGTGCATGTCTCTTGTACTTCATGCTCTGCGGCATGTGCACCGCCGTGCTAGCAACATTGTACGATGGAGCATATATTCAAAGTTTCAAACTAACGCCCAGCTAACTAGTGATACGCTCGGTTGGCCCACTTTATATGGTGTGTTATCTTCTGTACTCTGAATCCAATGAGAGGCTCCCATTGCACCGCCATCTGCTCAACCCGCGGCCCCAGCTGAAAAATGGGCTCGTTCAATGAAAGATCACCGGATCTATCTATCCCGGCGATTACCTCACCAGTGGAGGGACGGTGGTGGCAGGATTTACCGGCTGCAGTATGTATGGGTAAGCTAGGGGCGGCACACAAGGACTGTAGGACATAGAAAGTTGCAGAGAATGAGAAAGAAAATAGGAACAAACAACTCCAGGAGGTTAGAAATTCTAATGTCTGGTGTACGCCTTGTTGAGTTGAGCTCCACATAAAACATAGAGTTGGCTTGCAACTCCACATCTTTTACCGGAGCAGAGTTTGTAGAGTTGGTATTGAAGGGGCTAGGACGTCTAGGAGGGGTGAGATTGAATTAGACAACTTAAAAACTACATCTAAAACTATGGCCTCTAATTTTCAACCTAGTCCAAATCTAGTATGCACAACTAAGATTTTGCTAGGTTTGTTGCTATCTCTAAAAAAAGTATGCACCCTAGTTTTCGATCCTATCAACTAGAAGTTAGGAAAGTTTTTTTCTCGAATATGTAAAAAGGTTTGCGCATCTTTGTATTAGGGCGAGAAATAGTAAAAGTTACAATGATGCGCCATAGAGATGGCACACTAGAGGGAAAATTGTTATACAATCGCCTCTGTCCTCCCTAATAGAAGGAGATCAATGGCTCCTATGTGCTAATCATGCTACTTGGCCAACATCAACGATCAGATGTGTTTGCTTGTGCGTCGCCTTGGCCTCTCTTCTTATGAGTCAGGAAAGGGCTGCCGTATCACCTCGGCATGCAAAAGGACTGAGCTGGTCAATGAAGATACTGTCATTAGACGCTCTTGGCTGTCGTGACCATCTGTTTGTCAAGCATCTCCGTCCACTTCATCACCGGCACCTCTCCCCACTCAGAAGCCGGGACAAGTGAAAGCGCCTAGGGATCCTAAACTAAGTTAGGAAAGTAAAGCACACATCGAGATACATAATGTAAACGCGGAAGGGAAAGAGCGATAGAGATTTGCAAACTCATGTCAACGATTATGGTATTTTTATTGAGATACCATTAAAGTTGAATATATGCCTATTTCTCAAACTTGTAAATAAACTATTTGGTTAAGAACTTTGTATACTTTTATATCCAGAGTGCAAAGGACATTTATATGAAGGAATTGAGCCCAACTCAACTGTTGAGTGAGAGATATGGTTGTGCACCCAACAACACAGGTTCAAGTCCCCTTTGAGCCTAGATTTAGGTGTATATTCTCTTCTTAATTAATGAAAAACTGTGCTTAGTCTCTCCTAGTTTGAATATTGTCGGGGGCCAAACAACCGGCCTGTTGGGCCTCCGGCTAAAAATGTAATTAAGCAAGCCGCTATTAGCAATCGGCCCGACCGGCCTACGAAAGGCCGGACCAGGTGGGCCGACGCTCCCGACGGCCCGCTAGAAGGTCGGGCGGCGAAGCCCGCTGGTGAACCGCACCACTGCGGCGCGGGCACGACCCCTAGGGCGCGCGGCTCGCCGCGACCCTTGTCGGACCAAAGGCCTCCCGAGGTCGTGACACGGGGAGGCCGCGGCTCGCACGACCCCTCGGCCGGTGTCTTCGCGAAGAAGCCGTCCCGAAGCTTGTGCTCTACGCTTGGGCCACGACCTCACCGGGCAAAGACGACCGGTCAAGCCGTGTCTTCTCCATCGTGCCCCGCGCAGGGTATGGGCGGAAGCATCTTGACCGCCTTGCTTTTGGCGCGCAGGGCATGGAAGCGGATGCCGCCGGCAATTGTTGGCCGAGCGAGGCGTGGCACGGCTCTTGACCGCACTGTTAACTGGGGAAGGGCGTGGCTCGGCGTCTAATCGCCCCCGATTGACGATCCCGAACAACCCATCCGTCACGACCCACTCTGCGCCGTACCACGTCATTAACTCCAGGACAATACTATAAGCACTCTAATCAACTGTTCAGCCTCTCCGTCCACTGTGAAGGCATGGGCAGACACTCCGGCGACGCGACCACACCGGCGACCGATCCTGATCAACGCGTGCGACGCAAGGAAGAAGGACGCCCCGACCCCAGGGAGGCAGACGAGCCACTCCACCATTGTCCTTTTTTCTTTTTCCACATGGCACGCCCATCCTTTCTCCATGTAAGGCCATTCCCTCCCTTCATCTATAAAAGGGAGGGCGAGCCATTTCAGAAGGCAGACTCTAATAGAACACAAGAGATCATCGAAACCCATCACACACATACCACGATATTGGCACCACGCTCAATCAGAAACTTGGAAGCCCCTCTCTCTCTCGAACTGGTTGTAACCCCTACTACGAACCGCCGCTAAGTAACACGATTCCTTCGAACTGGACGTAGGGCCTCACGCCTGAACCAGTATACTCCCCCATGTCCTCTTAGCGAACCATCCGGGCATAAACGCGCATCTATAAATTTACTAGTTAGTACTTTCACGAAACACCAACAGTTGGTGCGCCAGGTAGGGGCCTTGCGCGTTTTGTCTCCAAAACCCAAAGATTCGGATGGCCAGATCCAACGATCTTCAGTTCCTTCCGGGCACCCATGTCTGGTTCGGGAACCTCGACTTCATTAGCATCGGGGTGGACTACGACTTGGTGCTCCTCCCCCCAATACCGACGTCGACGCCGTCTCCGCGTCGTTCGCCGACTTGTACCTCTACGACAACAACCTGGCCCGGCACGACAACACCAACAGGTCAGCTCGCTCCGACACGCGATGCGGGAGAAAGGACTGCCGCAAGAACTAGGACACTCATCATCGACGACCACAGCCCAAGAAGGAGCCTCGGCGCTTCTCCGACACGCCCACGTCCAGCACCGCGACGGTCACCGCCGGACCCGGTCCAAGGAACGACGACAGCGATCAGTTCCATGGCATCCGCGACATCCCGGCCGACGGCGACAAGTTCCAGGATCCGGAAGCGCTACTCCACTTCCTTGGCATCTACGACTACCTTCTCAGCGACTACGGCAGCGACGACGACGACGGCTTCAGACTCACCTGGCCGTAATTTTGGCCACGATCGGTAGACCCATGAACTCGCCTCTTGGCTAAATTCTCACGCACGTTACGATTACTCCGCAGTACTCGCTTTATGTGACGAATAAATTCTTGCATTAATTTCGTACCACGAGTTTGTACTTAATTACAAAAAGTTTAAATCATATGTAACAAGGTCCGAAATAGGACCGGGGTTTGCAGGCCTGCCCGTGAAGGGATCACGGCCGCCGACCGGACCCGGCAGTGAGGGGCGACCGAGAAAGAAGCCCCTTTGGCGGCCTAATTTTCTCGAGCACGCCGAAGTGATTAGGGCTTTCTCGGGCCGTGTTTGAGTCCAAGGTTGATCTCTGATTCGGAAATTTTTACGGAAAAGGTATCGAGCCCACGAGCCCGCGGACGGCTTGGGAAAAGTACGAATCAGCTACCTAGATTTATGAGGCTGGTCACGCCGTGCGCCGCAAAGGTCGGGAACCTGGGCCTCACTTGAACTACCCGTTAGCAACTCACCGGGCACTGCATCTCGACCCTACCGAAGGGAAGATGCAGCGTTGCCCACCTCCTCCGACCCCACAAAAGGGTCACGTGGGGAGAAGGCTCGACCCCCAGACCGGGCCCACGCGTCTGCAAGGGTGCCGGGGGCTTGAGGGCGAAATGTCCGAAACTCTAAACTAAGAGAAACCCCGGGGGCGAACGCGTACAACCCTCCGCACCCCCGGGAAACGTGCGTGCGATCACGACCCCAAAATAAACGAACTAACGCGACCCCCCCCCCGGCCGGGGGGGGTCGATTCTCGAACGCACCGATTCGTGCCTACTCGTTCTCCCGCGATCATCCTTACGTTTTCTTTTTTCAAGTCGTGAGATTATAGGAATAAAAATACACGAGCTTGCAAATTAACAAAATACTTTATTTATTTCCCCCTTTTCCTTACAAGTACATGAGATGCTTTTGCAGAAAAAGGGATGGGGAGGAGGTGAGGTCGCCGTCCCTAGCCTACAGCTCCCCGGAGAAGAGCTGGTCCACCGGGGAGAGCTCCACCGCAGCTCCCGCCGCCTCCTCATACTCCGGGGGCATGTCAGCGTAGTCCTCCAGGGAATCGCCGGCGGGCAAGCCGGTGACGTCGGTTAGGTCGACGTCAGTTTGTGCCCCTGCCATCGCCAGCGCGACGACCACGCCTCGGCGGATCGCGCGCACCATCAAAGCGTTGACGCTGACCTACGCCATCTCGAGGCGCTCGCGCCCGTTGCCGGCAGGCGCTTGGACAAGGTTGGCGAGCTCGGTCCCGGCGACCGCCATCGCCTCCATCTCCGCCATGACCTCTATAGGAACACAAAGAAATGTCAAGGCAGAGAAGAGTAGAAGAAGAAACGAGACAAAAGAGCAAACGAAAAGACCCTCACCGGCGCAGGCGCGGTCCACCTCCTCCCACCGGCCGGGCGGGCGACGCTGTTCTCCTCCTCGAGCACCACCACCACCGCCTCAAGGGCGGCGATGCGCTCAAGGGCATCCCCGCAGAAGCAGAGGGCCGACGGCTCCGCCGCTGCCGGAGCGAAGCGGCGCAGCGCCGCCTGGGAACGAGGCCCAGCCCGCCGCCCGGGAGGAGTCGGCGACGTAGCCCGCCGACGAAATCCGGCAGTTCGGAGCCGCCGGCCTCCGCGTGTCCCCAGCCCTACAAGACATTGCGAGCCGGCGACCCGACGACTCCTCAAACCTGCGCTCCTCGCTGGCGCGCCGCCTCTCCATGGCCGACGGTGAACGGAGGAGAAGTGGAAGAAGAAGAGTGAGGAGTGGGAGCACGAGCGTAGACAAGCAGGCGAGGGCAAAGGGAGGTCGTGCACTACGACCTTTATAGGGGCCATGGAGACCCCAAGGGCCGCTGCGACCGAGCGGGCGGAAGATCCTCATCTTCCCGCCCGGCGCCCCCCCCTCGCCCGCTCTTTGCATTAATTCCCACGCCCGCCCGAGGCGGCGACGCTGTGAACACGCCTCCCCCGGATAAAGTCCTGGCGTGGGCTCTGAAGCCTGTCAAGCCGACACGACCCATCGGTTCCCCGACAGTCCAAGGGCATCATTATTGCTAGGGGCGAACCACTCAGCAGCGCATCTAAAACCGACGCATCCCACAACCCCGAACACATGATTCAGTCTCTGCGGACGTGGCCCACGTCCCCAGAGACTTGGGGGCTACACCCAGCGGGTGCGCTCGCGTGCACCCACCGGAGAAACCGCAACGACCCTCCGTCTTCAAGTCCTTGTAGGCGTGGGCCCACACTGTAAGGACCCAGGGGCTACTGTTGGGGGCCAAACAACCGGCCTGTTGGGCCCCGACTAAACAGAATTAAGCAAGCCTCTATTTGTGGTCCACGACCGGCCTACGAAAGCCGGACCAGGTGGGCCGACGCTCCGACGGCCCGCTAGAAGGTCGCGGCGAAGCCCGCTGGTGAATCGCACCGCGCGCGGGCACGACCCCCATGGTGCGTGGCTCGCACGACCCCCTCGCCGGACCAAAGGCCTCCCAGGGGTCGTGACCGGGAGGCCGCGGCTCGCACGACCCCTCGCCGGTGTCTTCGTGAAGAAGCCGCCTATTGGCATTTCTAATGTCACTACAATAAACCTCAATTTCCTATCCCACGCAATGACACTAGAAATGTTGGTATTAATTAACTTGCCTTTAGCAACTAGCCACTAGCCTCTTTACCCTTACTCCTAACTGTAAAACTAGGTTGTCATCCCTAATTGTAAAGCTAGGAATAACTATAGATAATTGTACGCTACCTTTGACATAATGTTGACCCCTGATCCAGTGTCACAAAAGGTCTTGGGAAAAACCATTTGCTTGATAGTGCATTCAATAGTCGGGACTCCTGGGTCTTCTCTTTTGACAATGTATGGTGGTGCTAACAGGTGGTCATATTCGGTGTTAACCGAATTGATCAGTTGAACCGTCTCTTCTGGAATTTGGCTAAGCTCACTCTTTCTCTTTCTTCTATTGTTGTTGTTCTTCTTCTTGGGCTCGGCTGATTGTTGGGCTTGTTCGTACGGCTTCTGTGGGAAAGCGGGAGTTGTGAGGATACGGTTCTTGAATGAGAACTTCTCCTTCTTGTTCTTGATAGAAAACACAATCTTAGCGTGCTCCACATAGATGATGGCTTTAGTTGTGCATAAGAATGGTCGGCCCAGTATGATGGGTGCTCTTTCATCCCCTCCAGTCTCCATGACTACAAAGTCAACGGGGACATAGGATTGTCCCACTCGAACAATGGCTTCTTCCAAAACTCCTTCGGGATAGCACATAGACTGATCTGCAAGCTACAAACGTATGGTTGTGTACAATAAAGGATCTCCTAGAATCTTTTCATAAATTACCTTGGGCATAATGTTGACACTTGCGCCGAAATCACAGATGGCCTCTGGAAAGGTGTGACATCCTATCGAAATAGGAATGACAGGCCTTCCAAGGTCTCCTTTATTCACATTGAGTGAGTGGTCAATCCACTGCACATTCGCTGGTTGAGTGTAGTAATGACCTGCACTGTGAATATCGACAAGATTTGCAGTTTTTAAATCTTCTAGTTGGCCCGGAGCCTTACCTTTTTCTATTGGAGGAACAACAGCTGCTAGTTGAGCTAATTGTGATTCTAACATTTTATTGAAGCTGTGTTGATTTTTAATGGCAGAAGCAAAAGTTTCCAATCTAGTGTTTATGTTTTCTAAAGCTTTATCATTTAAGGTTACCTTTTTAAACATTTAGTCTAGTAATTTAGATTGACAAAGCAACTAGATCTCGTAAAGGTGGTAAATTGTAATTGCTGTAATTATTGTTACCTTAGAAATTACCTTGTTGTGGTCGTTGATTCCATCCTTGATTTGATTGATTCTATCCTTGACCTTGTTGAGGACGATAGTTGATGTTGTTGTTGATGTAGTTTACGACCTCTTGGATTTCGTGACGGTTGATCTTTGAATATCTGTGTTTCCACATTCTTCACAAGTTATGTAGGAATCATTAATGTGCATGACTTCTCTCTTTTCAGTTACTCTTTCTTCAAGCTTCTTCATGATGAGGTCTAGTTTTTTAGTGAATGTATCGACTTCCTTGAGATGATGAGTGCCTCCTCCTCTCTTACGAGGTTGAGTACGTTCTTTATTCCAGTTTTGATTTTTTTTAGTGAATGTATCGACTTCCTTGAGATGATGAGTGCCTCCTCCTCTCTTACGAGGTTGAGTACGTTCTTTATTCCAGTTTTGATTTGAAGCCATCTTCTCAACGAGCGCTGTTGCATCGGCGAGCTTAAGTGACAACAAAGCCCCTCCAGTTGCAGCATCTATGGACTCACAAGTACTAGAGACTAGTCCATGATAGAAAGTCTGTATAAGTAGCCAATCCTCCATTCCATGATGAGGGCATTCTGCAATGTAATCTTGAAAATATTTCCATGCTTCGGCGAATGATTCATCATGTTACTGTTGAAAACTTGAAATCTTCCCACGCAGAGCAGTGGTCTTGCCTGTTGGAAAGAATCTGGCCAGAAAAGCAGTAGAGCATTTGTCCCATGTAGTGTTGGTTGCCTAGTTGTTATAGAACCACTGTTTTGCTTTTCTAGCAATAAAAATGGGAATAGGCAAAGTAAGATAGCATCTTTTGATACATCTTTGATCTTGAAGGTGCTGCATATCTCTATAAAGTGTTGTAAATGTGCACTTGCATCTTCATGTGCCTTTCCACAAAACTGATTTGCTTGCACCATAGTGATAAGCGCAGGCTTGAGTTCAAATCCATTGTTTCCGATATCGACATTAGGTCCAAAGACGGATGTTGGTGGTTGTTGGAGTAGAGAATTCACATAGCGTCTTCTCAGCCATAGCTTCAAAAACTAGTGTCAAATTAGCTTCTAATTCTTCTGATTCTTCTCCTTCGGATAATAGAGCTTGCTCTTGTGAAGAACAAGTTTCAGTGGAGGATGTTCTTGACGGTGATTCAAAAATATCCCTCATTATTGCAAACTTCCTTCTTCTTAAGAGTTTCTCTGGATCTTCGGTATAATTATTCAGGAGATCAAAAACCGTTTATTCATTCATTACCCTGCATAAGATATATAAGTAGACAAAACAAGGGTAAGCCGGTTTGAGTTAGAGGCCCATTAGGTGATCGATCTTATTGTGGTACATATGGTTATCAATACTTTCCTAAGTTTATTAGCCTTTCCCGGCAAAGGCGCCAAAAATACTTGTTGGTATTTCTAACATCACTGCAATAAATTTAATTTCCTATCCCACTCAATGACACTAAAAATATTGGTATTAATTAACTTGCCTTTAGCAACTAGCCACTAGCCTCTTTACCCTTACTCCTAACTGTGAAACTAGGTTGTCATCCCCAATTATAAAGCTAGGAATAAACATTGGTACTAAATTATATCACATTTTATGTGACTAGGCAGAAATAAATAAAGATGAATATAAACTAAGAATGATTCTGCAAGCGGACAGATAATTATACCATTGTATCATTTTACCTAGAGTATTAACAGGTTGTCATTTATATTCTACCACTGGAAAGGCATCGCTAAGAAGCTACTCTATAGTATTGATAACACTTATATATCCAAAGTGAATAAGAGATGTAGCCAATGTCAACTATACTCAATAACAGGAAGGTGTCACAAGATAAATGATAAATATTATAATAAGCCATTGATCAGTCATCTCATAATAATACTAATTCACTCATAGCAATTCTAGATATGTTAACGTCGTCTAATCATTTAATAGAGAAATAACTCCTAAATATTCAAGCTACAGTCAAAGCTACTTCATTTAATGCAAATATGTCTAACAATCATTGTTAAGTTATACTACTATAGTTCCCTAATACATCGGAGCAATGTACATAGAAGATGAGTACGTAAACCTCCTCTTAACCCGACAATCCCACTCTACCAATCCACCGTGCGGGGAAGGCCTATAAAGGACTCAATAGGGTCATCACACCCACGATCTACCTCACTACCCCAAGCACGATTTGGAGATATTCGCAGATAAGTAAGGCATCTAGACACCATGCCTACACACAATCTACCACTCACCAACCGATCAAATTGATGAACGCTATACGAACCAGTGTATGAATATAATAGCAAACTAACTATACTAGACATATTAAAGTAAACAATGAACAATACAATCAAGAACATAATAATGAAGAATAATGTTGCTAGTAATGATCGTACAAACACAAATATTACAATAAGAAAGAAAAGCTTAAGAACTATACCAGACTCTTCTCTTCTTGACAACGTCGGGAATCCAAGATCCATGAAGAACTTGACTTCCTCTACTCTACATCTAACTAGGCTAAACTATGAACTAGAAGGTTATAAAGAACCAGAACTTGAAGCTCTAGATGACTTAATCACTAAATGACTCGAGATGAATTGAATGAACTGGATGAATGAATTAGGGTTTCCAGGGAAAGGTCTAGCTCCGCTTATATAGCCCGGTGGGATGCACGACAGCCGTTTGATCAAACCGACTTCACGTAGGGCTAAGATTGATTCTCAAAGGCGGTGGAGAAACATTCCAGAAGATGACAGGTGGGGCCCACAGGGGGGTGCCGCTCGGCATAGTTGGTGGGGCCGGCAGGCCCCACCTAGAGATGGCTCCTCCTCTCCTTCGCTCCGGTGTCTTCTAGGTCCTTCTAGAGTAGTTTGGCGTATTCCTGAGTTGCGGATATTTCCGTGGTGTAGATTTGTAGTTATGCCCTTTTTTTGGTGTTCTGGATTAGTCTCTGAAAATTGATAAATCACAAAAACTTGTGGAAATTGTTAGATAAAATCCTAACCTTCTAGATTTTGATGTATCTTCTATGCCTTTTGATTTATAAAATGTTGACGCTATCCACCGTCAACATCGTCCGAGGCTTGCGTTCTACGCTTGGGCCATGACCTCACTGCAGCACGACCGGTCAAACCGTGTCTTCTCCATCTGTGCCCCGCGCAGGGTGATGAGCCCATGGCTCATCGAGATAATCATACAGAAGAGTCAGTCGGTAATTCTTTGAAGCCCTCTCATATTAAATTTGGAGCTATTATTTTTGATAAGAAATATAGCGAGAACATGATGGATAAATTTACTACTGCTGGACTGTCATCAAATATATTTTTTAGAGGTGCTTTATTATTTGGAAAAGAGGAGAAAAGAGAAGGCAAGCAAATATGTATATTTAGAGACCATGCACGTGGAGATAAAAGGCAACCCAATCAGAATACGTCCACATTATTTGGCAATTGATTACCGGCGAGGAGATTAGCAATGTTGCCGCATTATTTAATATATATTTCCTATTGGCTGAAGTAGTAGCTAGCTAGCATGTCAGGTTTAGTTTGGTTCTGGTCTGGTCACGTATGTGTTGTGTGCGCCGGACTCGTAGCGCCGCCTGGGTCCTCGTTGAAGTCGATGGTTGGCCTGCGAGCCATATAACCTGGACGTTTGTCCATGTAATAGATTAGATTGGATTTTATTTTGTGGAGTTTATCTCTCGTCGAGCTGCCGCTCGAGAACCCTAGTTGTCGGGGTGATTGATCCGGATCCTTCGTGGATTTGCGTGAAGTGCGTGATCGAGCTACTACAGCTTGGGTACGTTGCTTGGAATCTTAGGGTTCCCCATCTTCTGATCGTGGTTCGTCGTGGCCGCGGGTGGAAGAAGTTATCTAGGGTTTGGATTGCAACTTTTGTAAGCCGAACTCATCTTACTATTGTTGCTACTGCTCGTACTTGATTTCTCTGGAGTTATTTGATCAGTGTGGAGTTATATACCCTATATTGTTTTGAGATAATATTTGTGGTCGTGGCTTCCTGAGATTGTTAGTGATAAAAAGTTCTAGATATTTTGATCTCGAGTTTTTGCCGTGAGCTACTTGCCGTGCCTCTGTTAGTTTCTACTTTCTCAAAATTCTGACCATAAGTGGTCGTATATTGCTGGATTGTCATAGACCTGCTGTCGTTGCTTGGCTAGCCATTGACAAGTGCTACTTACAGTCGAATACAATAGCTGCTGTATTACTGTTCACCATTAGCATTGCACGGCCTGAGCGAATACAAATTCAGATTACTACATTATCAGCCTATCTCATACCGTGAAAGATTGGGACAAATTCTTTGGACAGCGTAGGCGTGTCCTTATCAGGTGGTATCAGGTATCCAGGTTGCTCACGGTACTTTTGGAATTATTGGTACTGATTTTTTATGGATCCACTTTCTTTGCTTCATGAGATGAAATTTATGCCAAAGCTATCTCTCGAAACAAGTTCCCATGAATACTATGTTTGGCAAGATGCCATGGAGAGTTTCTTTGAGGGCCGTGGATTTAATTCAGTCACAAAGATGTATTATGCAGAAGAAACATTTGCTAAAGATGTTTTGCAGTGGTGGCTTCATGTGAATGACCCTTGTCGGACCTGGGTAGATATGACGTTTGTGTTGCGACGACACTTTGTTTATGATGCAATGAGAAAGGCCGTTGATGCTACGGTTGACAAAGTTGTTGCCGCTTTTGACAAATTTATAGCTCCGAAGCCAATTGATAGTTCTAAAGAATTACGCAAAGACTCTCGGTTGATGCTAAAGGTTGAAGTTCCTGAACCCACAGCTATACATGAGAGTGTTGATGTTTCTTCTACATCGATGCTGCATTCTAGTGTTTCTTCATGTGAACCTCAGTCTGAAATCAAAATTGATGATACAGATGATTCGTCAGATGGCTTATCTATGATGGCAAGAGAAATAAACAGTGATGGTACTATTGTTCATGTCAAAGGGCAGCGGTCCAATATTTTTCAGTCAGAGTGCAAAGTTCAAGATAAGGTATGCAAATTGATTATTGATGGTGGTAGCTTTACTAATGCTATTAGTTCAGATTTGGTACATGCATTGTCTTTGTCTACGTGGAGGCTTCCAATGCCACGTTATATGCAATGGATGAATCAAAGTGGTACATTAAAAATTACTCATAAGGCACGAGTTAAATTCTCCATTGGCAATTATGTTGATACAGTTGACTGTGATATTGCACCAATGAGTGCGTGCCATTTGTTGTTGGGTCGACCATGGCAATTTGATCTTGATGCTAATCATGGTGGTCGTTCCAATAATTATTCGTTTGTGCATAAGGGAGTTCATCATGTGCTAAAACCGATGCCTGGTAGTGCTATTAAGGCTGAGGTGTTTGCTCCCTGTGAAAGTGAAGAAAAAGACTGTTGCAAGTACCTCAAAGCCGAGGACGGCTTTGCTTCAAGAGGGAGAAAATGATGTGACTATTCCTGCTCCATTTATCGCTACTAACATCACTGATGTTCCAACAATTACAGCTCATGTCCCTCAAGAGACTCCAACTATGGCCTCAGATTCTTTAAAGAAAACACTTTTTCAGTTTAGTTGTTCTGATGCTGAGCCGGAGGAACTTTCAGTACATGCTGCTTGTAGTTCTGAAATTCCTAGCAAGGGAAGAGATAATGTTATCATAATTACTTCTCCAATTCAGGCTTCTGAAGAAAGTTGCGGCAAGCTTGAGGTTGCAAAGTCGGCTACTGATAATTCAATTATTCATAATAATTCCAAAAATGATGATGTGATGGTTAATTTGCCAGTCGTGGCTTCTGAAAACAAGTGCAATGATTCTGAAACTACAGTTGCTAATTTTGTGAAAGTACAGAAAAATCAGCTGGGCTCATTAGCCTTTCACGTGAAGGAAAATGCAAACAATATAGCTGTAATTTGTGGTACTGCTAGTTCTATCAAAGAAGCTTCGGAATTTATCTCAAAGCCGAGGATGGCTTTGTTTCAAGGAAGGGAGGATGATGAGCCCATGGCTCATCGAGATAATCATACAGAAGAGTCAGTCGGTAATTCTTTGAAGCCCTCTCATATTAAATTTGGAGCTATTATTTTTGATAAGAAATATAGCGAGAACATGATGGATAAATTTACTACTGCTGGACTGTCATCAAATATATTTTTTAGAGGTGCTTTATTATTTGGAAAAGAGGAGAAAAGAGAAGGCAAGCAAATATGTATATTTAGAGACCATGCACGTGGAGATAAAAGGCAACCCAATCAGAATACGTCCACATTATTTGGCAATTGATTACCGGCGAGGAGATTAGCAATGTTGCCGCATTATTTAATATATATTTCCTATTGGCTGAAGTAGTAGCTAGCTAGCATGTCAGGTTTAGTTTGGTTCTGGTCTGGTCACGTATGTGTTGTGTGCGCCGGACTCGTAGCGCCGCCTGGGTCCTCGTTGAAGTCGATGGTTGGCCTGCGAGCCATATAACCTGGACGTTTGTCCATGTAATAGATTAGATTGGATTTTTATTTTGTGGAGTTTATCTCTCGTCGAGCTGCCGCCGAGAACCCTAGTTGTCGGGGTGATTGATCCGGATCCTTCGTGGATTTGCGTGAAGTGCGTGATCGAGCTACTACAGCTTGGGTGCGTTGCTTGGAATCTTAGGGTTCCCCATCTTCTCGATCGTGGTTCGTCGTGGGCGCGGGTGGAAGAAGTTATCTAGGGTTTGGATTGCAACTTTTGTAAGCCGAACTCATCTTACTATTGTTGCTACTGCTCGTACTTGATTTCTCTGGAGTTATTTGATCAGTGTGGAGTTATATACCCTATATTGTTTTGAGATAATATTTGTGGTCGTGGCTTCCTGAGATTGTTAGTGATAAAAAGTTCTAGATATTTTGATCTCGAGTTTTTGCCGTGAGCTACTTGCCGTGCCTCTGTTAGTTTCTACTTTCTCAAAATTCTGACCATAAGTGGTCGTATATTGCTGGATTGTCATAGACCTGCTGTCGTTGCTTGGCTAGCCATTGACAAGTGCTACTTACAGTCGAATACAATAGCTGCTGTATTACTGTTCACCATTAGCATTGCACGGCCTGAGCGAATACAAATTCAGATTACTACATTATCAGCCTATCTCATACCGTGAAAGATTGGGACAAATTCTTTGGACAGCGTAGGCGTGTCCTTATCACAGGGTATGGGCCGGAAGCATCTTGACCGTACTGTTTGACAGCGCAGGGCATGAAAGCGGATGCCAGCGGCACTGTTGGCCAGAGCAGAGCGTGGCACGGCTCTTGACCGCACTGTTAACTAGGGAAAGGGCGTGGCTCGACGTCTAATCGCTCTCCTGATTGACGGTCTGGACAACCCATCCGTCACGACCCACTCCCGCGCCGTACCACATCATTAACTCTGGGACAATACTATAAGCGCTCTAATCAACTGTTCAGCCTCTCCATCCACTGTGAAGGCATGGGCAGACACTCCGGCGACACGACCACACCGGCGACCGATCCTGATCAACGCGTGCGACGCAAGGAAGAAGGACGCTCCGACCCCAGGGAGACAGACGAGCCACTCCGCCATTGTTCTTTTTTCTTTTTCCACACAGCACGTCCATCCTTTCTCCATGTAAGGCCGTTCTCTCCCTCCATCTATAAAAGGGAGGGCGAGCCATTTCAGAAGGCAGACTCTAATAGAACATAAGAGATCACCAAAACCCATCACAGACACGCCACGATATTGGCACCACGCTCAATCAGAGACTTGGGAGCCCCTCCCTCCCTCGAACCGGTTGTAACCCCCTACTACAAACCGCCGCTAAGTAACACGATTCCTTCGAACTGGGACGTAGGGCCTCACGCCTAAACCAAGTACACTCCCCCGTATCCTCTTAGCGAACTATCCCGGCATAAACGCGCATCTATAAATTTACTAGTTGATGCTTTCACGAAACACCGACAAATATTATCTTTTAAAGCATATTAACATGATGTATGATTTTGTGCGAGTTATTACTGAGATAAACACCCATGAGATAACAAACAGGGTCTTGCTATGGTACATCCAAATAACTGTGGACTATTGATCCGGATAGCAATTACAACATATTACCTCCTAAGAGATAATAGATATATAAAGAAAATATCTTTCTATTATATTTAATGTGCATGCATGATCTAAATTTCCTAACATGATAATGTTTTATAACATGGACATGGACACACGTGCATATATAGCGGTGGGATGCACGGCTCACACATGTGCAGCCGTATGTATTTTATTTTATATAACACAATTATTTGTAGTTATTAGAACTAATATATATAGTTCTTTGTATTTGTATTTATCTATTATAATCTTTATTTTAGAATGTTGTATGGTTATTTTGTGGTAGGCATACAAGTTCATCTTCTATAACGTGACAAACTGATATGTATCATCACGTGGAAGATGACTTGTGGTAGATCCAATTAATTTTAAGAGACACGTAACATATTTTTATTAAGATGACTTGTCCAACATTTTTTTCTTAGAAAAGTGTTAATTGCATGCGGCACCAAACAAGGAACATGGTCTACTGCATGCTACACCAAAGAAGGAAGATGAGGTCTACGTGGGGATATGCCTGAGATTTGGGGATTTCTTTTCTATTTGATGACTATTAATTTATTAAATTGTTTCCCTTATTTTTAAAAAATCAATGGCTATGGTTTCTTTAAGATCTTACCTCTTGCACGGTAAAGTTCATACCGTAGCAAAACCCTAACAAATAATGTTACTGTAGTTAAGTTTGAGTTATGCTAAACCTTACTTGGTACTAAAGTTGAAGTCCTAAAATCCTGTCCCTTGTTCAATCTAAAAACTAGATCAAGCTAGGGCTAAGTTTGAATTATGCTCAACCTTTCTTGGTGTTAAAGTTGAAGTCATAAAAATGATGTCTTTTATTTAATCATAAAAACTAGACCAACTTATATCTCTATCTCTATTCTCTACCTAATAATATAAGAGGCAAAATTTTAGTCTATCTTTTTTTTCCATCCATCCATTTTTTTGTTCATCTATTTTTTTGTCTACCTCCCCTAGCTGTTCAGGTTTATATGATCCATGCTTATACGAATTAGAATAGGTTACATCTATCGATGATCGAGATGGAGTCCAATTCTATGATGTAGTTGGTTCGTCGTTCGGACTCGATGAGGTTTAGTTGACACACAGTCCAATCAAACTTGGACTCTCCATGCTGTGATTAACTAGAAAAGAGGCGGTTGAACGAGTCTGTTTACAAGCAATTTTGGCGGCCAACAATTTAACCATCCGCATGACGTGCAAGAGAAGATACAACATGCAGGATTAGGGAAGTCCAAGAGAAGCTAATAATTTCATCTTGCGTGCAAATTCGATTGGTAAATGAAAGGACTAAGAGACATGCATATACAGAAACATGAGCATTAAGGTGTTCTTTTAGGGCTCTTTGGCCAGATAGAAGCTAGATTAAATAAATAGATATACGTTTCTAAAGTATTTATTTATATTAAAAAATTAGAGATTATTTTTCTCTTGTTGAACATGGACATTTATTTGCTATTAATATTAAAGACCGAAGCATTTCTTTAATCTTATTTTTTTATTCATCTTGCATGCAAGTTTATTTGGTAAATGGAGAGACCGGACATATAGAAACATGAGCAGTAACGTGTTCTTTTTAGGACTTTGGCAGGACCCAAGCACGATTAAAATATTTTCATCTAAACTATTTATTTATAATGAAACAATTACATATTGTTTTTATTATTTTAAATACAATACTTAGACAAACAACATTCTTTCTCTCTTGTTGAACATGGACATTTATTTGCTATTAATATTAAAGACCGAAGCATTTTTTTAATCTTATTTTTTTATTCATATTGCATGCAAGTTTATTTGGTAAACGGAGAGACCGGACAGATATAGAAACATGAGCAGTAACGTGTTCTT
The DNA here is from genome assembly GCA_015844335.1 of Chrysopogon serrulatus. Classification (NCBI taxonomy): domain Eukaryota; kingdom Viridiplantae; phylum Streptophyta; class Magnoliopsida; order Poales; family Poaceae; genus Chrysopogon; species Chrysopogon serrulatus. Next base: position 102,374 of record JADLZL010004077.1, read on the forward strand.
TTTAGGACTTTGGCAGGACCCAAGCACGATTAAATATTTTCATCTAAACTATTTATTTAAATGAAACAATTAAATATTATTTTTATTATTTTAAATACAATACTTAGACAAACAAAATTCCTTCTATTGAAACACATGAACTTATTTACTATTAATAAGGACTGAAGCAATTTTTACTTATTTTTTAATTTACAAACATCGTATGTGATCAGACCTAGGGGTGGCCATTCAGTTCTCTCGATCAGTTTGGTTTCTTGATTGTTGAAGAAAATTGGTTTGTATAGAATAGGAACTGGTAAGTTAAAAACCCGTTGCAACGCACGGGCACTTTTTGCTAGTAAATATAAGGAAGAAAATAGACACCCAAATTCACTTCCATGGTGGAGACTTGAACTTGCGTGCCCTCAACCAACTGAGCTAGCTAGCTCAACTTCTTTCTCCCCTCAATCTTGTTTTTCATATTATTTGATGAAAAGATCTCATGTACTAGTAACGTATTATACATATACAAGTGCTCATCCGTAAGTTGATGCTCTGAAATGTATCAACACTAGATCGACCATACCCCGCATCTAGCTTGAAGCCACCCTACGGAGCAGATATTTCGTGGCACCCCAAATCAGTTCCACCATCGCCGTAGTTTCCTCCGTCAGGCGCACGTCTGTGCCGGCTCTGACGAACGGCCCGAAGAACATCTCCGATATGGTGACCACCATGAAGGCCGTGACAGGAGGTACGCCGCCGCTGTGGGCGGCCGCCACAGCCCAGCCGCCCTGGCCCACCGCTCGGCGATCTGGAACGCGGCGTGGAACATGAAGAAGAGCAGCATCTCGCCCCGGGGCTGCCGCAGCGTCAGGTACCAGTACAGGAGCTCGTGCAGCAGTCCCGACAGGAGGAACGCGGCCAGCACGCCGGCGTCCCGGCCCCACCTGGCGCGCACAGGCTCGTACACCGACTCGCGGAGGAGGTCGACGGCCATCAGGTTCCACTGCCGGCCCCAGAAGCTGCTCAGCGACGTGACGGCGAGCGGCGCGCTGAAGAACTGCCTCTCCAGGCTCGCGCCGCGCAGGAGCGCCGCGGAGACGAGCGCGATCGCGGGAAGACGAGGTCCAGCGTGAGGAAGATCTGGACGCAGTAGAGGTAGTGGAGCGCGTAGAGCGGGAGCCGCCCCGTGTAGGGGTACGCCGCGGCGAGGCAGCTGAGCAGCAGGACGCTGCGGGCGCAGGGGCCTCAAGAACTCGGCGCTGGGCGGCGGCGGCGGCGGCGGCGGTTGGTTCGTCTTAGTAGTAGGCTGCTGCTGCTGCTGCTGCTGGTGGCTCTGCTGGCGGAGACGACGGACTTTGATGGGGAGGCTGGCGCAGAGGACGAACGGCAGGAGCGGGGAGGCGCGGGTGGAGCGGGCCGAGGTCGAGCGCGAGGAGGACGAGCTTGTTGATGGCGAGCCAGGTGTGGAAGAAGGTGGAGAAGAGGCGCAGGTGGAGGGAGCTGAACATGCAGGGCATGTACACGAACAGCGGGAACGTCGGGAGGAGCGCGGCCAGGCGCGGGATGCCCGGGCGGAGGCAGCGGGCGGCGAACCGCGCGTACACCGCGCACGCCGGGGTGAGCAGCGCCGCCCACGCCAGAGCCCTCAGCTCCGACTCCATCGTGGGCAGGGGCAGGGCAAGGGCCTGCATCTGCATGGCTGGTGCATGCACGCGATCAAAAGATCGTGTTCTTGAATGCGATGGGCACACGTGTATATATACGCGCCGGTATGGCAGAGGCAACAGAGATTTTGCCGCGCGGGCTGCGGGATCATGTGGATCGCGGCTTGGTGACGTAGGCTGTAGCGGCAAGTTTGGCAGGGCAGAAGGAATCGTGGGGATACGGCGACACCTGAATTTAGGAGTGCAAAATGGCTCATGAAAATGTCATGATCACACAACCAAGAAAACACACCACATGGTCGTGGTGTCCAGCTCCTCGTAAGAGGCCGCAAGCACGGTGTTCTTCTCATGCATAAAACACACCTTTGGAGTGAACTATTGTTGCTGCGTGTGGATATTTCTGGGAAGAGGGATATGATCATAACAATAATGTTTATACAACGGGAAAGCTATACGTCGCTCGAGTATTTTTGGCGCTCCGAACACTCGATCTGGCGTCCGTCCGATCTGTGCTGTCAACGGCGCGCAGCAAGCGGTCGCAATCGGGCGTGGCCTGTGCCGGTGCATGCTGACCAGGTGCCGACGGCAGGTGCATGCTGATCCCTGTGCGAGCGACTGCATGTGTGCGGACGGCAGATGCATGTGCATTCATTAAGATGATTTCACGGTATTTGTTTTGTGTTCCCTCTGATTTGGTTGTTTCCTTCTCGATAATGATGATTCCCTTGTTATCTAATATTTTTCAAGTGTTTCTACTCATTTATAGTTTCTTCGTGCTCTAATTATTGTGTATCATTATAATCTTTACTTCAATTTGTACCCTGTAAATTTTATTGATCTCTGTTGTAATTTTAGTTATGTCTTAGCGTAATTTCTAGTATTCTATTAATCTGCCTTTGACCAATCTGTATTTCCTTCTGTTATATTTGATTATATTTTTATTTTCCATTCCATAGAAAAAATCTGTTAATTTGCCTTTGACCAATCTGTATTTCCTTCTGTTTTATTTGATTATATTTTTATTTTCTATTTCATAGAAAAAATATGTTCATCTGTGTTTGTTTAGTCTGTTTTTATTTGTTTTTCAATAAATATTATTTTTTCTTATTTTTCTGTCCACTGGATCTCCATCTATTGGGTTGTCAAATTTGTGTGATTGTTTGATTTAAATCACTTGGTTTCTGCTTTAGCCTATCGAGTGATTTGTTCCCTTCTATCATTCGGGTGTCAGCAGGGTAATGAATCACCTGAGTCTGTAGTAGATAGACCCTTTTTATTTAGTTATTTAATTTTTATATTTATTTGTATCGTTACATTTGGATGCAGCAACTATAGGAATCGTTTGTTTAGCAGGGATGTAAGGTCTAGACAGACCCACTTTTTTTTTTCATTCGTTGGATCTTAATCATGTGGATGCAGGATCCGTGTGATGAAGGGTTTCCAATCACTCGATTTTGCTTTCCTGTTGAAATCGAGTGATTCCTT
>JADLZL010004079.1:0-282948 GCA_015844335.1 Chrysopogon serrulatus
AGGCTCTCTATCTTCTCCCACTTCATCTCCTGCTCGTTGAGCTTGAGGACGTGCACTGGGGTCCCACGGCGGCCCATGAGCACCGCCATAAGCCCATCTTCATCGGACTCGAAGAGGTAGGAATCATCACAATCGAAACCAAACCCTTGAGGCTCGTCAAGAAGCCGAAAGCCTTCCTCGTGCTGGCGGTCATCATGCACTGCCAACCTCCCATCAACACCCAGCAGGTAGAGCAAGCCACGATGGTGGACTAGGTTTGTCATTGGCGATGCAGTGAGCATTGGCTCGTTGGGGGTAAGCTCTGAGAATTCCCACTGGTGCCACCCACCACTATCGCTCTGGATAGCACGGGCGATCTGGAGTAAGTAGCCGAACGCGCGGATACCATGCATTCTGCGCGCGCCATCATAGATGACAAAATCAAACCTAGTGCGCTCCAGAGAGAACAGGTCATGGATCACACCAGTCACGAGGTTGATGTTGATGACTCTAATTTCCATATCGGCGCGTTGGCACACCGTGAGGTATGGCCCCTTGGTGCAACAGATTTTGGCATTGGGGATTTCCAGCTTGTCGCCGACGACTTCGAAGATTTTGTGGTGGTAGGGGCTGTCGTACCTTAGATTGTTGGAACCGATGTCGGCGGCGTTGAGGAGGAGCGGGGTTAGCCAGGCAGGGTAGAACGGCGACACGACGGAGCGCCAGTGCTTGCACACGGCGGCAAACCTCGGGTGGCTCGACCATGGCAGCAGGTCCAGGATGATTATGAGTAGGTCGGCAGGTAGGTCGGCAGGGAGAGACGACCAGCCTGGTTCGTGCGTAGGCGCTTTAGAAATGCCGTCCATCATCGATCTCCTTGCTGCTCTTGTTGGCTGCTTGCGGAAGGAAAAATCCGAGCAAGGCATCCAGCGGCCGGCAGCTCCATGTATAATAAGCTAGTACTAGAGCTGGTTTTCTTGAGGTGGTCTTTAGTTTGGATTCGATCGGTCACTAGTTGCACTAGTACAGAAAAGATTTGTACAGGCGGTTCCAGAGGCCATTTTACTGGCGTTTTGGCCCGCCGCCTGTGCAAGATGCCAGTGAAAATGTTGCATTTTCACTGGCGGTTGATTAAAAACCGCCTGTGGAAATCTATTTTCACAGGCGGTTCACATAACCAACCGCCAGTGAAAATTGCATTTTCATTGAACCGCCAGTGGAAATGGCATTTCCACTGGCGGTTTTATTAGGTGAACCGCCTGTATTAATGTTTTTCCGCCCAAATTCATTTGAATTTTTAATTTTTTCAGTTGGCGCCCTCTCTGTCCCCCTTCCTCCCTCCTCTTTGTCCCTCTCTCCTCCTCCTCTTTCCCCCCTCCCTCCCTCTTCTCTCCCCCCTCATCTTCCTCCCTTCTCTCTCCCCTCATCTTTCTCTCTTATTATGATCAATACAAAGGCTATTTAATTATGACAAATACATCAAGAAAAAATAATTATACCATATAATACTTATATACATATATACATCATTAACAATTTAATTACATCATACATTGTTTACATCAAAATTGTTTTGTGGCCACCATGTGATAATAAAATTTACATTGGAGAGGAATCTAATAATCATTTCGACTTAATTTCAGGCGCTAATGTCCCTTAGCGCTCGAACTCCGGCCTCGCTAAGGGGCTTTCCGGGTGGTGATATTTTCCCTCTGTAGGAATAATTTCTCTCATGATAAATGAGCAGAGATCCTCAATTATTCCGTCTGAGAGTTAGGTCGTCGAAGGTTTGGGACTCCGCTTCTTGATACGCTGAAAAGGAAGTTTGTAAGCATTATATATATTTCCATGTGTCTAAGTAAATTTGCATTGTTAACGATATAAATACAAACGTTACTATTAGTGGTACCTTATTAGGGTTCCTGATGTACCGTCCGGCCGTTCTCATGAACTTCGCACGTGTAGAATCCAGCGGTCGCGGCCGAACCGATTGGTTGCTTGTGGCACTACATAAATTGCATAGAGTTATTTACTTGTAATAACATCTTATATATGTAACATGCATGATATTGATTCATAAATTTACGTACCCGGCCATTTGTGAAAAAAATCTTATTTTCTCCCCCGCCATGGACTGGTCAAACACTCCATCTCTTAGTTTATAGAATCTCCAACATCTATGATCTCAAAAAGAATCAGTTAGCAGCAATCTTAAACTCTCATCGATTAAAAGATGCATGCTACATTTTGTCAGCTTACCGTTCTACGATGCTTTGGAATTTTGTATATCTTTCACGTGGGTAGTCGGCGGAGTCAAAGACCAGCACCCTTCCGTCCCTAGGATAAATGAAGAAGCATATCCGAGTAATCGGCATTGCGCACGATCGAAACCGAGTTGTTATGCATTTATATAAACCGATACTTAAGGCGATGTATGTATATGAACCCATACTTACCTAAAGTTATAAGGGGCAACTACGCATTCCCTGTGTTTGTACTGGAGCAATGCATTGCCTATGTAGGTGGCGTATCTAGTCTCATGATCCTTCCCCAGATCTTTTATTCTCCTTTCTTTGTTTTTCTTTGATAGCCCCTTCACTTTGTCGTTGTCGTCACCAATTCGGAAGGTGTGCTCATTCTCGTATATTTTTTCGGGCTTAGGTACCCAGTCCGTTTGAATTCATTCTTGTTTGGTCCGGAACCGTACACGAACTCATCTTGATCATATTGCATTCTACAAGGCACAAGATAGAAATCAATAATAATAAACGAAAGTTCATGTTAGTACGAGAGGTACACTTACAATGCAAATAGCGTGACGAGCTGAACGTCGAGCCGCTTAAGGTTCATCATCAACCATATGTCCTCAAAAGTAACGAAAGCCGTATCTCGTTCACTTATGAAAGCAGCTGGTGGTATGTTTACTTGGATTGCGTCGATCCCGACTCGAGCCCCTCGCATGTACCAGTCATTAAGTCTTTTTATACCAGGCGGGAGCTTTTGGAGTCGTTCCCAACTCAGTAGAGGTCTGCCGGGTACATATTTATCAGGGATATTTTGATAGTCATCCCATGTTGGCCTCACTATCTTTAGTGCTCGGATCTTTGCTGCTTCTACTTCCTTCTCTTGCTCAGCTAAGTCAATAGTAGTTGACTTGCGAGAAAGCGATCCCTTCCAAAAAATTTGGCAGTGCCAGCTGTTTTCTTCTTCGGCTCGTATGGGGAAACCAATTTAGGAACAGAAAATTTCCTCTTCTTGGTGGGTTTTTCTTGGGTCTTCTTTGGTGGCGGCGGTGGTGTCCAAGGCGATGCTTCTATGTCTTGAGGTGGTGGGGACGAAGCAGGCTCAAGGACTGGTGTACTTGTTTATGGCGGAGATTCTCTGCTGGTTTCGATGTTGACGGTGGGGTTCTTGAAGGATCGGGCGGCGGGGGGGTGATGGTGGGTTTGGATCCGTTGGCCGGTCGGGATCAGTGTGACGACTCTCGAAGTTTCGGCGGGGCTTACGTGGAAGGTAGTGGCCGGGTCAAGCTGGACATCTCTTCGAGGCCACGGGATGAAATTATTAATGGCCTATCCGAGTGTCTCAATACCCTCGGGACAAGAAATTTCTAGCATGTCATCCTCGTAGCCTGGGACGACCGTCACCACTTCTACCTGCAGTACTCTTCTGGTATAGGATCACCGTAGTAGTCACTTCCGGGGATCGCAAAGCCTATGGCTACCTCCCTTGTACGTTGATGCTTCATACCATATCATATGAGCATTTTGCAAGGTGTCGGCCCATTGATGTCATCCACAGGGTAGCGGTGTGTGTTTCCCGTAGACCCCACACTACTTGAAAAGAGAGCAGATTGAGCGGGCATGCCATGAATCATCTCCTGAGCTCCAGGCAAGGGTTGTCTTGAAACGAGCTGCATCTGTGGGCCTTGTGTGCTCATCTGCTGAATAGACACTGCACTAGCTAACTTCTGCACCAGCTGTGGATCAGGATTTATTAGAAAATCTGACATCATGTTTCTGAATTGTTCCTTAGCCTTTTCCTCAAAAAAATGTTGCATGTCTTCCTTATATTGATCGCATTTCTTATACATGCCCATCCACTCCTCACCAAATCCTTCTTTCCATCCCATCTTCGAGGAGATGCCTCGTACACGGCCAGGATACTCAGGGTTGCCCAGTCCAATACTCAGGATGTCTCTCTCCCTTTGTGGCTTGAGTTTCCTTTGTTTGACCTCCACTGCTAGCTCCAACATCTTATCAGCTGGGGCTGTGATGTCTAAGGGACAGTTCACACCGGTAGCAGTTTGTTTTATTCCTCGACCTCTGAACCAATTTACCGTCCTCTCGCCAACTTCCTCTGATAGCACAGGAACCCCTTGTTTCTTTAGCTCCTCCTCCTCTGCCCGCCATTTTAGAATTTGTTTCTTGTAACCATCGGTGCCAAGGTGGTGGTGGTATTTGTTCTTCCTTGCTAGTCTTTGAGCGGCTTCACTCTTGGCTTTGGCGGGTCGTTCGTTCTTCTACGCCTTGAATATCTCCCACTGCCTTCTTTGTGATCTTATACTTGCTCGTTGGGTCGTACCCATGTTTGAGAAATTTGGTATTCATCTCAGATCTATAGTTACGGAATGATGTTGCAATCTGCTTGAAAAAATATCCCTTCGCAAGTTTCTCATCTGTCCCCGTAGGGAAAACAAACCTTTCTATAAACTTATCCCACAGCTCTTTCCTTTTACTCGCATCCATATCCTTCCACCTAGTGATTGTGATGTCCAATTTATCACTGACCAGAAAACCAATTGCATTCCTTATCTTGGCCGCCACCTCATCAGACACTAGAGGCTCTCCTTTTGGGCCGATGCTAGGAACTATATATGTCTTCTCTGGCCACTTGTTTGTTCCTCGGTCACCATGTTTCTGGTCACTCTGTTTCCTTTTTCTTGATTTGGAGGTGGTTGTCTCAGTCGTTTCTGGTGCTTCGTCTTGAGGCACGTCTTCTTCTTCCGCAAGAAGTTCCCGCATTTGAGACAAAACCTCCTGGCCGAAGGAATTCAAGAGTGTAAGGATCATTATGAGTATAATACTATGAAAGGAAGTATTAGTTTTCATGTACTAAGTATACCTCATCATACGGATCATAATCTGGGTCAACACTTTTATCGCGTTGTCTATCTATGCTAGGGCATGGATCGCCGGTTGCCGTCATCTTCCTCTTCTTCCAACATGTCACCATGGAAATCTTCTTCTTGTCCTTCTTCCGCTAGGGGATGACTCAGCATTTGCTCTTCTTCTTCCGGAGGATTTTGAGTTCTATGCATGGCAATAACTATGTTAGTTACTTTGATAGGGTTCGACGTTATAAAAAAAGGGCAAGGCTTCTTAATGCCGTGAGACTCACCGTGCCTCGGGGGTGTGTGAGTCTTAGTGGGTGACTGTGCACTTTGCTCTTCTTCTTCCGGAGGATTTACAGTTCTATGCATGGCAATAACTATGTTAGTTACTTTGATAGGGTTCGACGTTATAAAAGGGCAAGGCTTCTTAATGCCGTGAGACTCACCGTGCCTCAGGGGTGTGTGAGTCTTAGTGGGTGACTCTGCACGCTGCTCTTCTGTCTGATGGTCTTTAGATGTTGGAGACGTCATCTTCTCGATAATTTCAAATTAAATAAGTCATTAACACTAAGTCACTAACACTAAGTCATTAGAAAATAACACTTAGTCACTAACACTAAGTCATTATGAAAAAAACACTAAGTCAAGTAACAATAAGTCATTAGAAAATAACACTAAATCATTATGACCTAACACTAAGTCACTAACACTAAGTCATTAAGTCACTAACACTAAGTCATTAGGAATTAACACTTACGAAATACCACAAGGTCATTAAGTAAATACCACTAAGTCATTAAGTCACTAACACTAAGTCATTAAGTCACTAACACTAAGTCATTAGGAAATAACACTTAGGAACTAACACTAAGTCATTAAGTCACTAACACTAAGTCATTAGGAAATAACATTTAGTCACTAACACTAAGTCATTAAGTCACTAACACTAAGTTATTAGGAATTAACACTTACGAAATACCACAAGGTCATTAAGTAAATACCACTAAGTCATTAAGTCACTAACACTAAGTCATTAAGTCACTAACAATAAGTCATTAGAAAATAACACTTAGGAACTAACACTAAGTCATTAAGTCACTAACACTAAGTCATTAGAAAATAACACTAAGTCATTAAGTCACTAACACTAAGGCATTAGGAATTAACACTTAGGAAATACCACAAGGTCATTAAGTAAATACCACTAAGTCATTAGCATAATTAGTAGCATAGTGATTAATGACAAAAGAGGAGGAAATATTTCTTGATGTGGTGTGGAGGACAGACTGGCTCGAGCGCGGCGAAGAACGGTGTGAGAAGATGGTGGCACGATGATTATTTGGCGGGTATCGCGACGGTGACTATAAATTAATAGAACAGAAGTCATTAATACAATTTACAATCTCATTAATACGATTAGTAATTAATTAGTATTATAATTAGCAATAAGTTGTAATTAAAGAGAATTAAAGAGAATTAATTAGGTGACATGCGGGAGGATATAATTTACAATCTTAAGTCATTAAATAGAATTAGTAATATAATCACATGTCACAACAAATATAATCACATATAATATAATCTCATTAATACAATTAGTAATTAATACAATTTCTCCTTTCCCCTACAAAGTACTTAGCACGTATAAATTACTTATCACATAGTGAATAGTAATATAATCACATGTCACAACACATATAATAAAAATATAATATAAAGTCATTAATACAATTAGTAATATAATCACATGTCACAACAAATATTAATTATCTATTAGCTATTACTTTATCATTTTTCTACATTCACCTATTACCTTTTTCTTTTTAATAAAATATACTACAACAAAGTTACATATACTACAAGAGAGTAATATAATATTTCATAAATAATTATTTTTTATTTTTCTCCTCTTCCTCCTTTTTCTTTTTTCTTCTCCCTTTCTTCCTTTCTCTTCTCCCTTTTTCCTTTTTCTCTTCTCCCTTTTTCTATTTCCTTTTCTCTTTTCCAAGAAGGCCGCCGGCCCAGGCCTTCCTCCTTGCACAAGCAGGCCGCCCTGCCCTGGCGCCCACTAGGGCCCAAGCGCGGCCGCGGCCCCACTAGGGGTACAGCACGGCGGCGCTCCCTCCCCCTCCCCCGAGAACGCGCGGGCGGCGGCTTGGCGGCTCCCACCATGCGCCACCGCCCGGTGTAGGCGACCACCAGGCGGCCGGGGTCGCCGCGCGCCTCCTTCCCAACCGGTGGCGCTCCTGCGCTTCTCTGCGGCGGCGGCGGCGGCGGGCTCGAAGGCCCTGCGGCGGCGCCCCACGCGGGACATGGCGGCGGCGGCGCGGCTTGAAGCGGCGGCGGCGGCCTCACGAATCTCACCGCGGTGGTGGCGGCGCTAGCTCCAGTGGTCTTGGCGACCAACGGCGGCCGAGCTCCGACCGATTCCCAGTAGATGGCGGCGCTCCTCCCTGTGGCGGCGCCCCCCTCTCTCTCTCCGGCGGCGAAGCGGCGGCCTCCGGCGGCAAGCAATGGACAAAGAGGCGGGCGGTGTGCAGACAAGCTCGGTGGGTCGCGCTGGTGTAGAGGAGCTCCGGTGGAGCGGCGGCGACGGAAAAATTTGGCGACGGCCGGGCGCGGATTTGAAAAAGAACTTCGCCCACCAGACTTGTGAAAATTTCAAGTCTAGTGGGCGGTATTTATAGAACCACCATTTGCACATTTGCGGCGGTGGTCTTAGACAACCGCCGGTGGAAATCATTTCCACAAGGCGGTTGTCTAAAATAACCGCCCAGTGCAAATGTATTTGCAGACCGGCGGTTGACTTAGCCAACCCGCTGTAGAAAATGTATTTCCACCGGCGGTTGGCTAGGTCAACCGCCCGCAAACTTTTTTCCTAATATCTATTTTGTCCTTACTGTTTTTCTTTCTTATTCACATTCTGTTATATATGTATAATATATATATATATATATATATATATATATATATATATATATATACTAATTAATATATTTCTTGTACTATATTTTTTTGCACTATTTCCTTTAGGTTATTTTCTTTTGGTTATTTCTTTAGGTTATTTCTTTTAGGATATTTTGTGTAGGTAATTTCTTTTAGGTTATTTCTTGTAATGTATTTTTTGTAGGCTATTTCTTTTTTACTTAATTCCTTTTAGGTTATTTCTTTTTTATTATTTCTTTTAGGTTATTTCTTTTTTGTTATTTCTTTTAGGTTACTTCTTTTAGTATATTTCTTTTAGGTATATTTCTTTTTAGGTTATTTTTTTTTTTTGTAGTGTTTTTTTTGTAGGCTATTTCTTTTACTTAATTTCTTTTAGGTTATTTCTTTTTTATTATTCCTTTTAGGTTATTTATTTTAGGGTATTTCTTTTAGGTTAATTCTTTTTAGGTTACTTCTTTTAGTGTATTTCTTGTAGGTATATTTCTTTTAGGATATTTTGTGTAGGTAATTTCTTTTAGGTTATTTCTTGTAGTGTATTTTTTGTAGGCTATTTCTTTTACTTAATTCCTTTTAGGTTATTTCTTTTTTATTATTCCTTTTAGGTTATTTCTTTTTGTTATTTTTTTAGGTTATTTCTTTTAGGTTACTTCTTTTAGTATATTTCTTTTTAGTATATTTTTTAGGCTATTTTTTATAGGTTACTATTTTTGTAGATATTTATGTAAGGTAAATACCAAGAGAGTAGAATGAAAAGGACTTAAAGAAGTAGAAAGAAAAGGACTTAAAGAAGTAGAATGAAAAGGACTAAAAAAAGTAGAAAGAAAAGGACTTAAAGTAGTAGAAAGAAAAAGAATTAAATAAGTTGAAGAGCAATATCAAGATAGACTAATTAATGAGTACAAATTACAACTGATAAATTGTTACACATGACATTGACTGATATTTAACTAATATAAAATCTAGCTAGCCAGCTACTGTTCTGCCTTCTCTATCGTAGCGCACCCATGGCAATAAATTTTTGGGGATGGTACGCTCAACATTCTTTATCTTTAAAGGATGATCTTCAAAGAGAGACATGTGCCCGAAATGGTTGAAGTCATCTAGGTCAATTACACCATCAACTCCTAAACCTTGTTGCTTTCCAGGAAGAACTATATGTTTGGTCTTGTCGCTACTTTTTTTCTCTTCCTTAGAAAGGATCTGTTCGGCATAGAAGACCTGTGCAGCACGGATAGCAAGGATCCAGGGATCATCCTTGTAGCCTACTTTACTTAGATCAAGAACTCTCAGACCATAGTTGTCCACTGTGACATGTTTGTCATCAACCTATTGGCATCGAAACACGGGCGTCTTAAGTGAATCATAGTCTAGTTCCCATATCTCCTCAATGAAGCCATAGTATGTAGCGTTTTCATTTGAATCATTTATGGCCTCGCAACAAACACCACTGTTTTACGCCATGCTCTTTTTATCCCTAGAAGTGGTACAAAACGTGAAGCCACTAATGTCATAGGTCTGCCATGATGTGACCTGCCGAGATGGTCCAGCTGCCAATCTCTTGATTGTTTGTTGCTCAATTGTTTCTCTATTTGGAGTGTTCTGCTCCATTAGCCATGAAGTGAATCGACGCTTGTTCCTTTGATAGCCAATCCTCTGTTTGCCCAGGGTTATGATCGCTTAGCTCTTCAATGTGTTGTGTGATTAGAGGCTCCATTATCGAGAGCTGATGCATGATGCTATGATGCGCCTCGAGGACTATATTATAGTCTAATGGGATGAATGATTTTCGGCCCATCCTTCCACACCCATGTAGTCGGGACGGAGGCAAACCTATTGCAATTTGGTCTTTTAGAAAATTATTACGGAATGGACCCGGAATCAATGGCCTCTTCGGTAATGTATCCCTCTATCATGGATGCCTCAGGACGAGCACGAGTGGATACATAACCATTGAGTATTGACATGAAACGTTCATATGTCCACATCTCATGCAAGTACATGGGACCCAATGCCTGTATTTGTGGAACAAAATGCACGACAAGGTGTACCATTATATCAAAGAAAGATGGTGGGAAACACATCTCAAGCTGTGACACTGTCTCAACCGTGAATTCCTGAAGAGACTCTAACTGCTCTCGGTCAATTACCTTCTGTGATATCTCGTTAAAAAAGTAGCATAACCGTGTGATTGCCATCTTTAAGAACACTGGGCTAATAACTCTGATGGCAATAGGGAGAAAGGTTGTCAACATCACATGGCAATCATGTGAGTTGTAGTTGGTGAGTGTAAGATCCTTCATTGACACAATGCTCTTAATGTTAGAGTAAAATCCAGCTGGAACTTTCAATTTCTTCAACCAAACACACATCGCATGTTTCTCATCTGTAGTCAGGTTGTAGCTTGCTGCCGGGAGGTGGTACTTTCCATTATCTAGCAACACGGGATGAAGTTCTGGTTTTATCTTTAAATTGACCAGGTCTTAACGTGAACTCAATCCTTCCTTTGTCTTACCCTTTATGTCTAGCAAGGTACCAATTATGCTTTCAAACACATTCTTCTGGATGTGCATACCATCGACCGCGTGCCGTATGTCAAACTCTTTCCAATATGGCAAATACTTGAAGAAAATTGACATCTTCTTGAATATAGCCCCAGGAGTTGGCTTCACATCCTTTTTTGCTTTTTTATCTTTTGTCTTCTTGCCAAATACAAACTTGATGTTCTTAACTATCTCGTACACTCTTTGACCTTTACTATTACCTGATGGAGCAGTGGACCTTGTTTCGTCGTGATTGTCAAAGTATCTATCCATCTTTCGCAAGCGGTACCTATGTCCTTTCGATAAGAAACGCCTGTGTCTCATGTATACTATCTTGTTGGAGGCACTGACGGACACATAAAAGGTTTCATCCAAGCATACTACACAACCGACCTTACCCTTGAACTGTCCCCGACAATACAAAGAGATTTGGGTAATCGTTGATCGTAACAAAAATAATTGCTCTTAGTGTGAATGACTCTTTCCGGTATTAGGTCCAACATGGCGACACCTGTATCCCAAAATATTCTCATTTCCTCCATTAATGGCTCCAAGAATACATCCATATCAACACCAGGTTGTGTAGGTCCTGAAATAAGAATGGTCAGCAAAAGGTATTTGCGCTTCTGCAATATGTGTGGAGGGAGGTTGTAGATAGTGAGGAGCACTGGCCATGTGCTATGCGTGCTGCTACTTTCGGCGAATGGATTCATTCCATCAGTACATAGTGCGAACCGAACATTTCTTGTCTCCTTAGCAAATTCTAGGTGGTCAGCATTGAATTTTTGCCATTGCTTCCCATCGGCAGGATGTCGAAGCTTTCCATCTACTTTGTGCTTGTCGGAAGCATGCCAGTCATAAGGGTCTGCATCCTCGGGGTTTGCAAACAAACACCGGAGACGATCAACTACCGGAAGATACCACATCACCAAAGCGGGAACCCTTTCTCGGGCATAATAGTCTTCTTCTTTATTTTCTTTGTTGCAGAGTTTTGAACTCTGTTGGGTCTTCTTTCTCTTCTTCCCTTTGGAAACAGAAGTTGCATTCTCCTCTTGTAGATAGTCTTTTTTGTCTTGTACCGACTTGCACTATAATTTGGACGGTTGTCCAAGTCTTTGTAATCACCTCGATATAAGATACGAGTGGTTTTACGCTGCGTGGATCTTACGGACACCCATAGTAAGCGGACTGATTAGATTCTTTGCATAGTAAGTGTTAGTAGGCACTTTGTTCTCCTTTGGAAGCATATCTCTGAGAGTACTCAATAATGCATCGAAGCTAGCATCGAACCATCTATACCTAGCCTTCAACATCAATAACTTAAGCACAGACCGTAATGTCGTGAACTCTTTGGTGCAACCCTTACTCTCATCGTACAAGGGCTCTGCTGCTGTTTGCTCTAAGGCTTCCATCCCTTTCATGAAAAACATTGATGGATCCGTATGACGACGCAATAGTGCAGCCATCAATTCTGCGTCTTCATCCTCCACCTGAGTTCTGTTGGCGTCGGTTCCTCCAATATTTGCATCATCATCATGAACATCGGGCACAACATGTTCACTCTCTTGGGGACAATGGTGTTCTGTCTCATGTCCGAACTGGCATACATCGTCAACAAGCATATCCGGACCATTGCCACCGAGATTCACGGGGTCTTGACTACATACGTTTGCGAGCTTCCCTCTCCATGCTTTGTCCAAATCAAGTAATCATTCATAAATCCTCGACAGACCACATGAGCCATGATTGGACTTGTGTCTTAAAAAACAACAAGATTTCTGTAGTCTGCGCAAGGACAATATATGTGCTTCGTCTGTGTTCTCAAAGCATGATTTTTAGCAGCATCGGTAAACCTACGGACCTCAAGTACGTAGGATGGATCTACTCGTCTAAGTTATACATCCGAGGAATACTCTGGTCCATTGTTACCTGTTATAGAGTTTAATAGATTTAAATAATATAATCACTAAAAAGGAGACATTAATGTTCTGTGATAATTACTAACAAACCTTAAGATGATCGGCAAACTCCTTCAATGGATTATAGATGAAAAGAACTCCTCGCTTGTATATTTCTCAAATAACACACGCCCTGGGCTAAATCACATATAGTTAAAACAACTAGTTAAATAAATACGCCTCTCAATAATAAATAAAGCAATAGTAAATAATAAAACCTTAATTAAAGAATCACCGATACTTAATTAAACAAAACATAACTAAGTAATTAAAGCATCAATTTATTAGATGAAATCCTAAAAACTAAAGGAAGACTAACCCTTTGCTTAATTTAACAAGACAAAACTTAATAATTAAAGAGAAAATAATTTTTAATCATCAATATGACAAATAAATTAGTAAATAAAAAAGACTAAACACAACTAAATGAACTAAACATAATAAATTAAAGCATCATTTTATTATATGAAATCCTAAAAAAATAAAGAAGGACTACTTAATGAAACCCAAATGAAAGCCTAACCACTGCTTAATTTAATAAAACAAAACTTAACAATTAAAGAGAAACTAATTTTCAAGCATCAATATGACAAATAAACTAGTAATAAAAAAAAGACTAAACACAACTAAATGAACTAAACATAGTAATTAAACCCTACAAACTAAAGGAAGACTAAATAATAAAACCCTAATCAAAGCCTCACCACTACTTGATTTAAAAAAAATATAACTACATATTATATTAAACAAAACATAACTACATAATTAAACAAACACTAATTGCAAGCATCAATATAACACATTAACTAATAATTAAATAAGAGTAACTAAAATTTAATGAAACCATAATTAAAGAATCACCACTAAAAAACATCACTAATAGCTAATCAAACTAAACATAACTAAATATTAAAATAAAGAAAACCCTAGAAAAATAGTGACTAGAATTATGGAGAAAAAAACAAAAACCTAGCTACTCTTCTCTTTCTCACATGAGGTGAAACCCTAGATCTCAAAAGTGGGTGGGATTGAGCAAGAATGGGGAAAATAAGGCAAGAAACACATGAACTAACCTTTTTTAGTCACCCCCTCCGAAGAAATCAAGAGCAGAACCTCCCCCCTTGTATTTAGTGAAATCGGACCTCCAAAGCTCTTCCATGGAAGAAGCGTGTCGAGCTACAGTTCTGTTGGCCGTGGTGGGGAGGAAGAAGGGGAGTATATATAGGAGAAGATCACCACTGGCGGTTGACTTAAGGAAACCGCCTGTGAAAATGGTGTTCATTTTCACTGGCGGTTGATATAAGGAAACCGCCAGTGAAAATGTTCATTAGCACTGGCGGTTCCTTAAGTCAACCGCTTTGTGTAAATGACGCCATTTACACTGGCGGTTCACTTAAGGAACCGCCAGTGCTAGCCTTTTCCACTGGCGGTTCTAAAGCTGGGGCCCGCTTGTCGATTTTCAGTGGCGTCTCTAAGCTAAAACCGTCAGTGAAAATAAATCCCTACCATCAAGACAAATGCTTTGTGTAATAGTGTTGTTCCCGTGTTTATCGTCTTGGAATCAGTTACGGGTTAGTTTCCGATCCCAATCTTGTCACACCATATATGCACGTATTCTCGTTCAAAAAGATACACGTATTCTGTTTGGACTCAAGAATATTTTACTGGGAATTTTTTGAAGGAATAATAATAAATATAAATGTTCAAGCAGAAAAGAATATTAAAAAGTCGACCAGCTAGCGTACGTCGGAACTATACAGTGATACGAAATTAAATAAAAGACACATTGGAAAACCAAAACTGGCCTCCGCCGCTAGATCCAAGCCTAGCTCCAGCCCTGCTGTTCGAACGACCCGGACATGGCGGTGCTGAAGCGGGGGCAGATACAAAAACAACCGCAGACGACGACGACGGCACCAGATTCCTGTACAGCATACCCAAGCGGCGGCTCCTCGCGGTCGCCGGGCTCGTCTACCTCAGCGGCGACGCCACCTGGATCACGCCGCAGGGTTGGGTGCTCGTGCTGGACCCCAGCACGCGCGATGCTCGCCTGCGTGATCCTTTCACCTCCCGCACGGTGCGCCTCCCCTCGGACCAGGAGAGCCTCCTCCCAAGCAGCAACAAACACACGAGGTGCTTCTTGTCGACGCACCGGCCGGCCGTCAACGACGACGATGACCCTGGTGCTTGCATTGTGCTACTGGTCCACCGGACGGACACCGTGCTGTGGTACTGCAGCCCCGGCGGCAGCCGGTGGTTCAGGCATGAGTACCCGTCCGAGCTGATTGCGAGTGACCACGGCAGCGCCGTGCGGGCGATGGCCAGGCTTGCTGCGGCGAGGGGCAAGTTCTACGCCCATGCCTCTGATGTCGAAGATTATAAGCTTGTGACGCTCGAGTTCTCTCCGAGGCCGATTTTCTCGACCACCCATGTCGTGATCTCGCCGTGGCTGCCAGGGGCGTACCAAGTCCGCCTAATCGAATCTTGTGGCGATCTCTTCATCCTGCGGATCAGTTTGGAGCCCTTTCGCTGCCAAGGCGTCATGGAGATATTCGTCTACAAGCTGATCTTATCCAACAACGCCTGGGTGAAGGTAGCCACACTTGGTGACAACAGGGTGTTCTTCTCTGGCAGAGATACGGATGAGTTCGGGGCCTCCATGGTGGCAGATGAGGCCGGCTTGAAGGCAAATTGTATTTATTTCACGCATGAGGACGACAAGGGGTTGTATGTGCACGACTTGGAGCAAGGAACTACCATCCTGCACAACCCTGGCCTGGATGTTCCAGATTCTATAGAGATAGAGCCTGTACTTTTGATGCATGTGCAGGCTAGCTAGCACTTGATATCTATATTTGTATCTTTACTATATACCTATATAATATATATTTGAATATTTGATACATCCATAACTTCTACTTCTCTTGATCCTCAAGTTGCCACGTCTCTTTATTATTTGTTTTTTGTTCGGCTGCCATAACTTCTATTGCTATTAAAAATGCTCATAATACACACACACGCTTCTCTATAAACACATGCATATAAACTCTACCTCTAAGAGCATCTTTGAAGACTGAGCCACAAGTTCATCATAGCATATGTATATGACGTATATCTCAATTTCTGAAACTGAAATCAACCCAAATGCTGTAATCAAGTTTTATGGTCTCCCAAAACTCAGACGATTCTTGATGTCCCAATCCACAAGTCCATATGCCAGTACCTCCAGTGCACTGTGCCACGCTAGCCGCCGCAGATATTGGCACGAAGGCCAGTTCGCCTCCTCTCTCAACAAGGTGAACATGCACTGACTCAGGCCAGTTATATAGCCTCGGGACGAAGATCTTGTTCTGCATCCACTTAACATTGGTCTTAACCATCATCGTAGTGGGCGTGCCGGTGAACAATGCTCGCCCTTGAAGGCTCTCTATCTTCTCCACTTCATCTCTCCTGCTCGTTGAGATTGAGGACGTGCACTGGGGTCCCACGGCGGCCCATGAGCACCGCCATAAGCCCATCTTCATCGGACTCGAAGAGGTAGGAATCATCACAATCGAAACCAAACCCTTGAGGCTCGTCAAGAAGCCGAAAGCCTTCCTCGTGCTGGCGGTCATCATGCACTGCCAACCTCCCGTCAACACCCAGCAGGTAGAGCAAGCCACGGTGGTGGACTAGGTTCGTTAATGGAGATGCAGTGAGCATTGGCTCGTTGGGAGTAAACTCTGAGAATTCCCATTGGTGCCACCCACCACTATCGCTCTGGATAGCACGAGCGATCTGGAGTAAGTAGCCGAACGCGCGGATACCATACATTCTACGCGCGCCATCAAAGATGACAAAATCAAACCTGGTGCGCTCTAGCGAGAGCAGGTCATAGATGACACCAGTCACTAGGTTGATGTTGATGACTTTAATTTCCATATCGGCGCGTTGGCACACTGTGAGGTATGCCCCTTGGTGCAACAGATTTTGGCATTGGGGATTTCCAGCTTGTCAGTGACGACTTCGAAGATTTTGTGATGGTAGGGGCTGTAGTACCTTAGATTGTTGGAACTGATGTCGGCGGCGTTAAGGAGGAGCGGGGTTAGCCAGGCAGGGTAGAACGGCGACACGACGGAGCGCCAGTGCTTGCACACGGCGGCGAACCTCGGGTGGCTCGACCACGGCAGCAGGTCCAGGATGATTATGAGTAGGTCGGCAGGGAGAGACGACCAGCCTGGTTCGTGCGTAGGCGCTTTAGAATTAGAAGTGCCGTCCATCATCGATCTCCTTGCTGCTCTTGTTGGCGGCTTGCGGAAGGGAAAAAACGAGCAAGGCATCCAGCGGCCGGCAGCACCATGTAATAAGCTAGTACTATAGAGCTGGTTTTCTTGAGGTGGTCTTTCGTTTGGATTCGATCGGTCACTAGTTGTTCCCGATTCCATCTTGTCATCAACGTATTGATACCCGTGTTTATCGTTTTGGAATCAGTTACGAGTTAGTTTCCGGTCCCATCTTATCACACCATATATGCACGTATTCTCGTTCAAAAGATACACGTATTCTGTTTGGACTCAAGAATATTTTACTGGGAATTTGAATTTGAATAATAAAAAGTCCACCAGCGTACGTCGGAACTACAGCATACGTACCAGCGTGTATGGACACCATGGAAAACCAAAACTGGCCTCCACCGCTAGATCCAAGCCTAGCTCCAGCCCTGCTGTTCGAACGTCGCGGACGCGGACATGGCGGTGCTGAAGCGGGGATAGATACAAAAACAACCGCAGACGACGACGACGGCACCAGATTCCTGTACAGCATACCCAAGCGGCGGCTCCTCGTGGTCGCCGGGCTCGGCTACCTCAGCGGCGACGCCACCTGGATCACGCCGCAGGGTTGGGTGCTCGTGCTGGACCACAGCACGCGCGATGCTCGCCTGCGTGATCCTTTCACCTCCCGCACGGTGCGCCTGCCCTCGGACCAGGAGGGCCTCCTCCCAAGCAGCAACAAACACACGAGGTGCTTCTTGTCGACGCACCGGCCGGCCGGCGGCGACGACGACGATGGCCCTGGTGCTTGCATTGTGCTACTGGTCCACCGGACGGACACCGTGCTGTGGTACTGCAGCCCCGGCGGCAGCCGGTGGTTCAGGCATGAGTACCCGTCCGAGCTGATTGCAAGTGACCACGGCAGCGCCATGCGGGCGATGGCCAGGCTTACTGCGGCGAGGGGCAAGTTCTACGCCCATGCCTCTGGTGTCGAAGAAGATAAGCTTGTGACGCTCGAGTTCTCTCCGGGGCCGATTTTCTCGACCACCCATGTCGTGATCACGCCGTGGCTGCCAGGGGTGTACCAGGTCCGCCTAATCGAATCTTGTGGCGATCTCTTCATCCTGCGGATCAGTTTGGAGCCCTTTCGCTGCCAAGGCGTCATGGAGATATACGTCTACAAGCTGGTCTTATCCAACAACGCCTGGGTGAAGGTAGCCACACTTGGTGACAACAGGGTGTTCTTCTCTGGCAGAGACAGGGATGAGTTCGGGGCCTCCATGGCGGCAGATGAGGCTGGCTTGAAGGCAAATTGTATTTATTTCACGCATGAGGATGACAAGGGGTTGTATGTGCACGACTTGGAGCAAGGAACTACCATCCTGCACAACCCTGGCCTGGATGTTCCAGATTCTATAGAGATATAGCCTGTACTTTTGATGCACGTGCAGGCTAGCTAGCACTTGATATCTATATTTGTATCTTTACTATATACCTATATAATATATATTTGAATATTTGATACATCCATAACTTCTACTTCTCTTGATCCTCAAGTTGCCACGTCTCTTTATTATTTGTTTTTGTTCGGCTGCCATAACTTCTATTGCTATTAAAAATGCTCATAATACACACACACGCTTCTCTATAAACACATGCATATAAACCCTACCTCTAAGAGCATCTTTGAAGACTGAGCCACAAGTTCATCATAGCATATGTATATGACGTATATCTCAATTTCTGAAACTGAAATCAACCCAAATGCTGTAATCAAGTTTTATGGTCTCCCAAAACTCAGACGATTTTTTTTGATGTCCCAATCCACAAGTCCATATGCCAGTACCTCCAGTGCACTGTGCCACGCTAGCCGCCGCAGATATTGGCACGAAGGCCAGTTCGCCTCCTCTCTCAACAAGGTGAACATGCACTGACTCAGGCCAGTTATATAGCCTCGGGACGAAGATCTTGTTCTGCATCCACTTAACATTGGTCTTAACCATCATCGTAGTGGGCGTGCCGGTGAACAATGCTCGCCCTTGAAGGCTCTCTATCTTCTCCCACTTCATCTCCTGCTCGTTGAGATTGAGGACGTGCACTGGGGTCCCACGGCGGCCCATGAGCACCGCCATAAGCCCATCTTCATCGGACTCGAAGAGGTAGGAATCATCACAATCGAAACCAAACCCTTGAGGCTCGTCAAGAAGCCGAAAGCCTTCCTCGTGCTGGCGGTCATCATGCACTGCCAACCTCCCGTCAACACCCAGCAGGTAGAGCAAGCCACGGTGGTGGACTAGGTTCGTTAATGGAGATGCAGTGAGCATTGGCTCGTTGGGAGTAAACTCTGAGAATTCCCATTGGTGCCACCCACCACTATCGCTCTGGATAGCACGAGCGATCTGGAGTAAGTAGCCGAACGCGCGGATACCATACATTCTACTGTGGCGCCATCAAAGATGACAAAATCAAACCTGGTGCGCTCTAGCGAGAGCAGGTCATAGATGACACCAGTCACTAGGTTGATGTTGATGACTTTAATTTCCATATCGGCGCGTTGGCACACTGTGAGGTATGGCCCCTTGGTGCAACAGATTTTGGCATTGGGGATTTCCAGCTTGTCAGTGACGACTTCGAAGATTTTGTGATGGTAGGGGCTGTAGTACCTTAGATTGTTGGAACTGATGTCGGCGGCGTTAAGGAGGAGCGGGGTTAGCCAGGCAGGGTAGAACGGCGACACGACGGAGCGCCAGTGCTTGCACACGGCGGCGAACCTCGGGTGGCTCGACCACGGCAGCAGGTCCAGGATGATTATGAGTAGGTCGGCAGGGAGAGACGACCAGCCTGGTTCGTGCGTAGGCGCTTTAGAATTAGAAGTGCCGTCCATCATCGATCTCCTTGCTGCTCTTGTTGGCGGCTTGCGGAAGGGAAAAAACGAGCAAGGCATCCAGCGGCCGGCAGCACCATGTAATAAGCTAGTACTATAGAGCTGGTTTTCTTGAGGTGGTCTTTCGTTTGGATTCGATCGGTCACTAGTTGTTCCCGATTCCATCTTGTCATCAACGTATTGATACCCGTGTTTATCGTTTTGGAATCAGTTACGAGTTAGTTTCCGGTCCCATCTTATCACACCATATATGCACGTATTCTCGTTCAAAAAGATACACGTATTCTGTTTGGACTCAAGAATATTTTACTGGGAATTTGAATTTGAATAATAAAAAGTCCACCAGCGTACGTCGGAACTACAGCATACGTACCAGCGTGTATGGACACCATGGAAAACCAAAACTGGCCTCCACCGCTAGATCCAAGCCTAGCTCCAGCCCTGCTGTTCGAACGTCGCGGACGCGGACATGGCGGTGCTGAAGCGGGGATAGATACAAAAACAACCGCAGACGACGACGACGGCACCAGATTCCTGTACAGCATACCCAAGCGGCGGCTCCTCGCGGTCGCCGGGCTCGGCTACCTCAGCGGCGACGCCACCTGGATCACGCCGCAGGGTTGGGTGCTCGTGCTGGACCACAGCACGCGCGATGCTCGCCTGCGTGATCCTTTCACCTCCCGCACGGTGCGCCTGCCCTCGGACCAGGAGGGCCTCCTCCCAAGCAGCAACAAACACACGAGGTGCTTCTTGTCGACGCACCGGCCGGCCGGCGGCGACGACGACGATGGCCCTGGTGCTTGCATTGTGCTACTGGTCCACCGGACGGACACCGTGCTGTGGTACTGCAGCCCCGGCGGCAGCCGGTGGTTCAGGCATGAGTACCCGTCCGAGCTGATTGCAAGTGACCACGGCAGCGCCATGCGGGCGATGGCCAGGCTTACTGCGGCGAGGGGCAAGTTCTACGCCCATGCCTCTGGTGTCGAAGAAGATAAGCTTGTGACGCTCGAGTTCTCTCCGGGGCCGATTTTCTCGACCACCCATGTCGTGATCACGCCGTGGCTGCCAGGGGTGTACCAGGTCCGCCTAATCGAATCTTGTGGCGATCTCTTCATCCTGCGGATCAGTTTGGAGCCCTTTCGCTGCCAAGGCGTCATGGAGATATACGTCTACAAGCTGGTCTTATCCAACAACGCCTGGGTGAAGGTAGCCACACTTGGTGACAACAGGGTGTTCTTCTCTGGCAGAGACAGGGATGAGTTCGGGGCCTCCATGGCGGCAGATGAGGCTGGCTTGAAGGCAAATTGTATTTATTTCACGCATGAGGATGACAAGGGGTTGTATGTGCACGACTTGGAGCAAGGAACTACCATCCTGCACAACCCTGGCCTGGATGTTCCAGATTCTATAGAGATATAGCCTGTACTTTTGATGCACGTGCAGGCTAGCTAGCACTTGATATCTATATTTGTATCTTTACTATATACCTATATAATATATATTTGAATATTTGATACATCCATAACTTCTACTTCTCTTGATCCTCAAGTTGCCACGTCTCTTTATTATTTGTTTTTTGTTCGGCTGCCATAACTTCTATTGCTATTAAAAATGCTCATAATACACACACACGCTTCTCTATAAACACATGCATATAAACCCTACCTCTAAGAGCATCTTTGAAGACTGAGCCACAAGTTCATCATAGCATATGTATATGACGTATATCTCAATTTCTGAAACTGAAATCAACCCAAATGCTGTAATCAAGTTTTATGGTCTCCCAAAACTCAGACGATTTTTGATGTCCCAATCCACAAGTCCATATGCCAGTACCTCCAGTGCACTGTGCCACGCTAGCCGCCGCAGATATTGGCACGAAGGCCAGTTCGCCTCCTCTCTCAACAAGGTGAACATGCACTGACTCAGGCCAGTTATATAGCCTCGGGACGAAGATCTTGTTCTGCATCCACTTAACATTGGTCTTAACCATCATCGTAGTGGGCGTGCCGGTGAACAATGCTCGCCCTTGAAGGCTCTCTATCTTCTCCCACTTCATCTCCTGCTCGTTGAGATTGAGGACGTGCACTGGGGTCCCACGGCGGCCCATGAGCACCGCCATAAGCCCATCTTCATCGGACTCGAAGAGGTAGGAATCATCACAATCGAAACCAAACCCTTGAGGCTCGTCAAGAAGCCGAAAGCCTTCCCTCGTGCTGGCGGTCATCATGCACTGCCAACCTCCCGTCAACACCCAGCAGGTAGAGCAAGCCACGGTGGTGGACTAGGTTCGTTAATGGAGATGCAGTGAGCATTGGCTCGTTGGGAGTAAACTCTGAGAATTCCCATTGGTGCCACCCACCACTATCGCTCTGGATAGCACGAGCGATCTGGAGTAAGTAGCCGAACGCGCGGATACCATACATTCTACGCGCGCCATCAAAGATGACAAAATCAAACCTGGTGCGCTCTAGCGAGAGCAGGTCATAGATGACACCAGTCACTAGGTTGATGTTGATGACTTTAATTTCCATATCGGCGCGTTGGCACACTGTGAGGTATGGCCCCTTGGTGCAACAGATTTTGGCATTGGGGATTTCCAGCTTGTCAGTGACGACTTCGAAGATTTTGTGATGGTAGGGGCTGTAGTACCTTAGATTGTTGGAACTGATGTCGGCGGCGTTAAGGAGGAGCGGGGTTAGCCAGGCAGGGTAGAACGGCGACACGACGGAGCGCCAGTGCTTGCACACGGCGGCGAACCTCGGGTGGCTCGACCACGGCAGCAGGTCCAGGATGATTATGAGTAGGTCGGCAGGGAGAGACGACCAGCCTGGTTCGTGCGTAGGCGCTTTAGAATTAGAAGTGCCGTCCATCATCGATCTCCTTGCTGCTCTTGTTGGCGGCTTGCGGAAGGGAAAAAAAACGAGCAAGGCATCCAGCGGCCGGCAGCACCATGTAATAAGCTAGTACTATAGAGCTGGTTTTCTTGAGGTGGTCTTTCGTTTGGATTCGATCGGTCACTAGTTGTTCCCGATTCCATCTTGTCATCAACGTATTGATACCCGTGTTTATCGTTTTGGAATCAGTTACGAGTTAGTTTCCGGTCCCATCTTATCACACCATATATGCACGTATTCTCGTTCAAAAAGATACACGTATTCTGTTTGGACTCAAGAATATTTTACTGGGAATTTGAATTTGAATAATAAAAAGTCCACCAGCGTACGTCGGAACTACAGCATACGTACCAGCGTGTATGGACACCATGGAAAACCAAAACTGGCCTCCACCGCTAGATCCAAGCCTAGCTCCAGCCCTGCTGTTCGAACGTCGCGGACGCGGACATGGCGGTGCTGAAGCGGGGATAGATACAAAAACAACCGCAGACGACGACGACGGCACCAGATTCCTGTACAGCATACCCAAGCGGCGGCTCCTCGCGGTCGCCGGGCTCGGCTACCTCAGCGGCGACGCCACCTGGATCACGCCGCAGGGTTGGGTGCTCGTGCTGGACCACAGCACGCGCGATGCTCGCCTGCGTGATCCTTTCACCTCCCGCACGGTGCGCCTGCCCTCGGACCAGGAGGGCCTCCTCCCAAGCAGCAACAAACACACGAGGTGCTTCTTGTCGACGCACCGGCCGGCCGGCGGCGACGACGACGATGGCCCTGGTGCTTGCATTGTGCTACTGGTCCACCGGACGGACACCGTGCTGTGGTACTGCAGCCCCGGCGGCAGCCGGTGGTTCAGGCATGAGTACCCGTCCGAGCTGATTGCAAGTGACCACGGCAGCGCCATGCGGGCGATGGCCAGGCTTACTGCGGCGAGGGGCAAGTTCTACGCCCATGCCTCTGGTGTCGAAGAAGATAAGCTTGTGACGCTCGAGTTCTCTCCGGGGCCGATTTTCTCGACCACCCATGTCATGATCACGCCGTGGCTGCCAGGGGTGTACCAGGTCCGCCTAATCGAATCTTGTGGCGATCTCTTCATCCTGCGGATCAGTTTGGAGCCCTTTCGCTGCCAAGGCGTCATGGAGATATACGTCTACAAGCTGGTCTTATCCAACAACGCCTGGGTGAAGGTAGCCACACTTGGTGACAACAGGGTGTTCTTCTCTGGCAGAGACAGGGATGAGTCCGGGGCCTCCATGGCGGCAGATGAGGCTGGCTTGAAGGCAAATTGTATTTATTTCACGCATGAGGATGACAAGGGGTTGTATGTGCACGACTTGGAGCAAGGAACTACCATCCTGCACAACCCTGGCCTGGATGTTCCAGATTCTATAGAGCCTGTACTTTTGATGCATGTGCAGGCTAGCTAGCACTTGATATCTATATTTGTATCTTTACTATATGGCAACGTATCCTATGCAAACCAAGCATCCTGTGCAAACTTGCAAACTAACGATCTGGGCCTCAAGATGCAAATCCGAGGGCTGTGGAGAGAGGTGGGGTATTCTTACGTTTAAACGCCCGCAGCCAGCTTCTAATCGTGTTTTATTTTTTCAAATTGGCCCCTCCGCTTCATTCATCCAGGGCAGCAGGTACGTGCGTTCTTTTTCTTCCCCATCGATGGAGCGCCGCGCTGCAGGCGATGCGCTGGAGGTCCGGCCGCGCATCGGGCCGCCGCCCTGGAGGAGCAGCGCCGCCGCCGCCCTGGAGGAGCCGCGTCGCTGCCGCCCTGGAGGATCCAGCGCCGCGGCCGTCCTGGAGGAGCCGCACCGCCGCCGGCCTGGCGGACCGCCCATCCTGGAGGAGCCGCCCTGGCCACCCGTGGCCAGGCTCCGCCCCGCGACGAGCCACGGCCAGGCTTCACCGCGCTGGGCCAGAGCCGCCGCCCGGGAGGAGCTGCCGGCCTGGAGGAGCGCCCGCGGTGGAGTGTTGCCTGTGTTTTTTTTTTTTTTGCCTGAAAGTGCTAGTGGAATGAAACTGCAGCAGTGCTATGTGTTTGTATGTATGAATTTGTGTAGATTTTTGTAAGTATGAATTTGCAATGGAATGAAGTGTCATCGATTTCAGCTTGCAATTTATGAATTTGCAACGGAATGAAGTGTCATCGGTTTCATCTTTCAATACCTGAACAGAAAGTGCATGATGCAAGCTCACAGAATAGAGTACAGAACAGAATAAACAATACTGTCCTTCACTCAAGTCTTTGAACAAATAACAGTAATCAACCTGAGTATGCAACAACAGTAATCAACTTGTCTGGCGACTCCCAGCTTGTAATCAGATCATTGCAATGTCAAAAGAACAGTATGCAAAATTCAGTAAGTATTAAAATTTTGATGACATCAACTCCCAAAAGAAAGTATTAACCAAGAACATTCAGTAACCATTCGAAACATTAATTCACCAAACACTACAATATTCGGTAGCATAGAGTATCAACCAACGACATTGTTTGGGCAATTACGGGCGTCATGATCCACTAATTGCTTGCATTTTCCACACATCCGTTTTTTGGATGCCTTCTTCTCCTTGCCCTTTTTAATTCTTTTGCATCGCCCTTTGGAGCTGATATCATTTGGTGGATGTATCTCGACTTCTTGTGGGATTTTGCCACCAAGGAATAATTCAAACTCATCTTGTTAAATCCAAGGAATAATTCAAACTCATCTTGTTTATTAACTGTAGCAGCAGGAATGATATTTTGGAGAGGTTCTACAAGGTTTGCTAAACTAGAATATAAAAATTCCATTCCTTGTTCGGAGTTCTTGGCCATGTGGAGAAGATCTTCAAACTTGTTGCGGGAATCTGAAATTTTTTCTCCGCATTGCCACCTCCATAGGATCTTTAGCCTTTTCATCGAGAAGGTTACCTTCGTCATCGAAGAACAGTTCTCTATGAAAATAAAGATCCGATCAACACCATTTCAATAGAAAACAATTTTTCAATAAAAATAAATCAGCCGTGTAAATCGATGGTATTTCATTCTCACCTTTTACACCTTTTCTCCCACCTCTTCATAAAATAAATCGATGGTATTTCATTTTGCTTCTCGCCTCTAAGCACTTGAATGATATGACGGCACGGGATGCCATAGGACTCATAAAATTTACAGGAGCACATACCAAACATGTTTGTCTTGTTCATCTGAACCACTCGCTCTTTTCCAGTCAGGCTGCTGATGGTGACAATTTTCATATCTTCAGACTCCGAAATCCCATGAACAATGCAATGGTCCCTTGCAACTATGAGTTGTTCCTGAAACTTGCTGAAAATTTCATGAGTATATATGACACTACATTGCTTTTCCATGGCCCATGGTGTCATCAATTTAGGATTGGTGTGAAGACTTTTATTGTCAGCTATCAGCTCCTCTTGGCGCTGGCACTCCAAAGCTGTGTCAAACCTTAGCCAAAACTCAACAAAGGATAATTTTCGATGAATGAAACGGTTAAAAAAAGAATTTGCACTCTCCGATCGTGATGTAGTCCTAAGGAGTCCTGCTAGAGGTATGTCCATAAAGTATGCTGGAATCCATGATTCTCGAATGTCAAACTTTGTGGAAAACCACTCATTTCTAATGAGCCCATACTTTATCATGATAGAATTCCACTCAGATTCAAACTCACTTGAATTCTCGGACCCCCAAACACACTTGTTTAATATTTTCCAAAAATCCTCATCATTTCTTATGGTGGGCCCAACCTTCTCAGGTACCTTTTCCATGATATGCCACATGCAAAGTCTATGAGCTGTATTTGGTAAAATCTGAGCTATAGCAGCCTTAATGCTAGCATCTTCATCTGTTATGATTAGATGAGGTGCTACTCCACCCATAGCCTTAAGAAAGGTCTGAAACAACCATACAAATGACTCGATCTTTTCATCAGCCAAAAACGCTGCCCCAAGGAAAACACTTTGCAAGTGATGATTGACTCCAGTAAATGGCACAAACTTCATATTATATTGGTTAGTAGTATATGTAGAATCTACTAAAAGCACATCACCAAAAACACTACAGTTTTTTCTGCATATGGCATCTGCCCAGAACACACGCACAAGTCGTCCTTCTTTATCTACCATAAACTCATAAAAGAAGGCAGGATTTACTTCCTTCTTTCGCTCAAGTTTTCCCACAAACATTTGTGCATCAGCATCCGTGATTTTGCTCCTCAGGTCACGATAATAGTTCTTCAAATCCCTCAACGTGCAACCAACATTCTCAAATCCACCATCACTGACTTGGAGAAGTCGAAATGCCTGGGACGTGCCAATGCTAGCCTTATGACAGTTGAACAAAGTACTCTTTGCCCTCTCAGTAACATGACGGTTGGATCTTAGCAGGTGCTTCTTGTCTGGCGATACAAAACCATGGTTGTGCTCCTCAACAAATGAAATTATTCGATACTTTTGGTCACTACCAAGCTTGACAACAATATGTGCCTAACAACCACATCGGGTCTCCATCACATTTGATGTCTTCCTTTTTTTCCCGGATTGATCACTAACTTCTTGTACACCCTCCTTCCTGTACCCTTCCCTTGAGCAAATATACCGCTTGTAAAATATTTCCTCATTTTGCTTCTTGTGTTGACCAACATGAACAGAGAAACCAGCTTCATGTGCATACGATTTGTAAAAATTCTCCACATCTGTCAGTGTATCAAAAATCATTCCAACCGTAGGCTTCAAATGTGCTTTGCAATTACCCGCTATATTAGGAGAAGATGTTGTCCGTGGTGTGCTTGGTTCTTCCAAGTAGGCTCCAACTCCGGCATCGACGTCCATGATGGTCATGTCGACTGCGGGTTCACCGTTCGCAGCATGGACGAGTGCATGTTCACCATTCGCGGCATGGACGACTGCAGGTTCACCGTTCGCGGCATGCAGAACGTTAGCAATGATCGTAGTCAAGGTGAAACTAAAGGTGAAAGTCTTATACAAGAAACGAACCGTTCGCGGCATCGGGGCAGTATGCGTTCGTGGGCAGCGTGGTTGCTGCGTTCGTGGGCACCATCGGGCCGGGCGTTCGTGGCCAACACCGAGCCGAATTCGTGGGCATCATGCCAGCCCGAATACGCCGACATGGCGGCGGTCAGCGGCCGGGCTCCTGCACGGCAGAGGCGGCCGGCCGGGGTCGCCCATCTTCACGCTGGCGGCCGGGAGCCGCGGGTCCTTCACGGGCGGCGGGCGGCCGGGCGGCCGGGGGTTCATCACGGCGGAGGCGACCGGGCGGCCGCTGGTTCTGCACGGGCGGAGGCGGCCGGGAGCTGCGGGTCCTTCACGGCGGACGGCAGCCGGGCATTCTTCACGGCGGAGGTGGCTGGGGGTTCTGCACGGCGGTGGCGGCTGGCGGCCGCGGGTTCTTCACAGCGGAGGGCGGCCGGCGGCCGGGCGTTCTTCACGGGCGGAGGCGGGTACGGGTGGCGGCCGGTCTTCCTTCATCTCGTAGGCGGGCAGCGACTCCAAGCGACGCAGCGACTCCAAGCGACAGACGTGACCGGGGGAAGAAAAAGAACGCACGTACCTGCTGCCCTGGATGAATGAAGCGGAGGGGCCAATTTGAAAAAATAAAACACGATTAGAAGCTGGCTGCGGGCGTTTAAACGTAAGAATACCCCACCTCTCTCCACAGCCCTCGGATTTGCATCTTGAGGCCCAGATCGTTAGTTTGCAAGTTTGCACAGGATGCTTGGTTTGCATAGGATACGTTGCCTATCATGTAATGCTTGGTCGAGCTTGTTAATGTTGTAGCGCCCGTGTGGCGTTCTTATCACCTTTCTTATAACTCATGAGTGGTGAACACAATAGTCACCTATGTTATATTTATTGAAGTTAAGTTAATCTCTTGTCATTTTTTATTCGGGGCCAATCCTTTGTTGAACTAGCATTTATTATTAGCATTAAATTTATTTAAATTAAGGCTGCTCAACCAAATCAAATTCAATAACAATAGCTAGCTCATCATTATTATCATGAGTATATCATGCAATAAGTTACATATTCCTGTTACAACGCACGGGCATAGTTTACTAGTTAGAGCATTTTCAAGAGTTTACCAAAATTTACTTGACAAATTTTATGATTTCGCAACTCTCTAAAATATATGGCAAGTGAAAAAAGAGCCCCTCTCCAATATGTAACTTACATCCGAAACTCTGAGACAGAAACAAAATTATATTTATATCCTTCCACCTCTTGAAAACGCTGGCGGGAACCAGGCTGAAACAAAATTATGTTTATACTTTTCCACCTCTTCTAAAATGAACGGATGCACGCCCGGAGGCTCTTTTTTCCAACTTGGATAATTAGCAATCTGGGATGGAGAAGTGTTGGAGAAGATTTTTTTTTTCTGTTTTTGTAAAATAAAAAATAAAAATAAAGATGACACCCTGGGATTGGGAACTGTTAGAGATGCTCTTACCAATAAATATCTTTTACTGTAAAAAATGTGATACGGTACTAAGCGTAACATGTTGTATGCGGCAGTTGGAATGGAATATTAAGACAATTTGGTTTAAATAATATTTTTTTTAAGATTAAATGCGGATGTAGCATCTGATTAAAAAGAATTGCGAGTTTGGTAGTCTGTCGGGCCTACGGATGGCCGATTTCCCATTTATCGGCGTGTGGAGGGCCGACTATACCTATCGGCAGCCGAAGCTGCCGATTAGTGTCCCGACAAAAGCCGGCACCTCGACCGAGTGGGCCCCTGCCGGGCCGAGAGGCCTGTCGGCACTCCCCGGCCGACCGAGGCCGGTCGGCCCGTCCGCCGCCGACAAGTCGCTGGGGCCATGGACTGTCGGCCCTCCCCGGCCGACCGACTCTGTCGGCTCTCCCCCGGCCGACCGAGGAGCCTCTCGGCTTACGGCCGGCCGACACCTCCCCATTTATCCACCGCCGCGCGTCTTCCTCACGCCAGCGAAGCGAAGCGCGCCTCTCTCTCTCTCTCGGCCGGCTCACGGCAATCGCCGGGCCGCCCGCCTCGCCGGGCCTCCCCTCGCCGGCGGCCACTGGATCCGGTGGTGGCCGGAGGTGCCGCCGCCGCCGCGGGCCTCGCACTGCCCCCCCCACGCGCCTCCTCGGCCGG
The DNA here is from genome assembly GCA_015844335.1 of Chrysopogon serrulatus. Lineage (NCBI taxonomy): Eukaryota > Viridiplantae > Streptophyta > Magnoliopsida > Poales > Poaceae > Chrysopogon > Chrysopogon serrulatus. The sequence continues at coordinate 29,709 of JADLZL010004079.1, forward strand.
CGTGCTCCATCGCCGCCTCGCTCTGCACATGTATGTTTCTTCTTTTTTTTTAGTTGAGATAGTTGTAGTTAGATTTTATGGTTAGTATTTTACAGTTAGATTTTAGGGTTAGTTTTAGTAGGATTTAGTTAGATTTTAGGGTTAGTCTTGTACTTAAAATTTAGGTATAGTTTTAGTAAGATTTAGTTAGTTTTAGGGTTAGATTAGGTGTAGAATATTTAAGGTTAGATTAGGTGTAGAATATTTATTAGAATTTTAAAATATATTTTTGAGGTAATTATAGTATGGTTTTCTGTAATGTTAACCACACAATTTGAATATCTATGTTATTTAGATTGGGATGAGTTACTATTAAGATTTAGATTATTTTAATTATACTTTAGGTTATATAGATGGTGGTTACGGTGGAAATTTTAGATTCATATTTTTAATTATATAAGCGATATTAATCTAATATTTTTATAATATTGGACCAGGAATGTCGTTCAATTTAGTTCCTTTCAGAATTTACTATGGGAGCGGTGAAATCAGATATGGGGACAGTGGGGTAGACCTTAGAGAGTTTCAGTTCTTGGACACGCAACCGAATTCCCCTGCTAGATTATAGCCAGGAGGCAACTTTTAGCTTTGGCTGCATGAATATTTTGAAGTTGCTCCCTCCCAGCATCGTTTCAAGATTAGTATGTTGGTGCCTAAGAAGCGAGAGAATGGGTGGAGATGGGAGTTGTATGAGGCCAGTAACACGAAGAAATGGCATTTTCTCGTGTCTAAGGCGTTGGAGCGTCGATATAACAATATCATGCTTGTTGAGTTTCTGGAGGGTGGCATGCAGGCAGAGAGTAGTAATGTAGGTGAAGAACATGAAAATGTTGAGCCCACACCAATGGAGGACACATATATTTCCCATTCTCAGGAGGTTGATAACATTGCACAGGATACAACACAGGAACAATATGTGGTTCATAGCACCACGGAGGATGCAACAGAGGAACAGTACGGTCAATCCATTGAAGCTGATCAGGGCGAGGAGGATGAAAGAATCGTCGAACATATGGAGCTGGATGATGCGGAGCACATAGCATATGTCGATGAATTTGCCGGTAGGAGCTTTGACAATGAGACCGACATCCCTGAGGATTGGATTCACATACCACCAGATTCCATGATGGTTGATGATGGTCATCATTCGTCGTGGGAGTATTCTAGAAATGAGGTCAGACAAGGACAGATGTTTCATGACAAGATTCATCTGCAGCACGCAGTTCGACGATGGGCTTTTTTTGAAAAGAAACAGTTTTGGGTGGTTATATCTAACCCGACGACATGGGACGTGAAGTGTGTCACCCCAGGTTGTACTTGGCGTGTTCATGCTCATATGGCACGTACAGAGACTAACTTCACAACCACTATTGTGCAACCACACAATTGCTTGCTGCGAGACAACGCTTATGAAGCACAGGGAACATGACTACCGACTTTGTGGCAAAGGAAATGTATGGGGAAATTATTGAAAAACTCGGTATGTCTCCTTTTCGGATAATGCTCGCTATTCAGAATAGATTTGGGTATGAGATATCTTATGATATGGCGTGGAGAGCAAAACAACTAGCTTTGGAGAAAGGTTCGGTGACGTTCAAGGACTCATATCACCACTTACCAAGCACTTCTAGAAACCATTCAAGCCGTAAATCTCGGGACTATAATTGATTATGATGACTATATAAACGAGGCAGGGGACCGTGTGCTTAAACGGGCATTTTGTTCTTTCGGCTGCATGATACAAGCCTTTAAGCATTGCCGACCAGTGCTATGCGTGGATGGTACATTCCTGACTGGGCAGTATAGAGGTACATTGCTCACAGCTATAGGCATCGATGGTAACAACCAAGTTGTGCCTATCGCTTTCGCACTGGTTGAATCCGAGAACAATGAAAGCTGGTTGTGGTTCCTTAAGTTGCTCAAACGAGGTATCGTGGAAGATAGGGAGAATTGTTGTGTACTGCATGATCGCAATGCAGGTTTACTGAATGCAGTGGATAAGTTGAAGAATGGTATGGATCCAGAGGTGCAATGGCCCGATATCTGAGTCATTTGGTGCATTAGGCATCTAGGTACTAATTTCTATAAGCAGTTCAAGAGCAAAAAATTGATGGACCTTTTTAAGAGGCTATGCAAGCAGAACTAGAAAAAGAAATTTGAGTGCCTGTGGGAAAAGTTAGATGAGCTGACGACAAGCCACATGAAAGAAGTGCGTCGTAACCTGTTGTGCCACGAGAGGAGGAGCCAAAAGGCCTAGATCCAGAGCCTAATGAGCCACGAAGCAAAACTCATCGACGTAAGGGTGGGAGATCATTGAAGTGTTTCTCAGATTGGATTAAAGAGGAGCCCCGTGAGAAGTGGTCCCTGCTTTATGACACATACGGAGCCCGCTACGGTATAATGACGACGAACCTTGCTGAGGTATACAATTGGGTGCTGAAAGGTACACGTTCACTTCCTCTAGTTGCAATTATGGAGGGTCTCCTGAGGGGGACAATTGTGTATCTACGAGAGCGTTATGAAGCGGCAAGCCTAGTCGTACAGAATCCACAGATGACATATGCCTGGAAGATTTCTTCATACCTCGAAGAGAAGAGTGTCAAAGGGTCCATGCATAGGGTGTTTGCTGTTGGCAACCAGGACCTTGTCTTTGAAGTCATGCTGCGTGACAAGGGCGGACTTGGTATTGGTCCAAGCGACATAACCATGGAGGTTCAGTTGTGGCCAGAGGATAACATGTGTGAGTGCACATGCAACAAACCCAAGTACTACCATTATCCATGCTCGCATGTGCTTGCCGCTTGTGGGAAAGCCAATATACCCATGACATTTGTGTCTCCTTATTTCAACAAAGAGGCTGTGCTAAACACCTGGTCGGGTGAGCTGCGAGGTTGGAGGGCCATTGCTGATTTCACAAAGCGTGTTGCGGATTCGGACCGTCTTTGGTCTCCGGATCCAGATAAAAGGGTGGAGGGAAAGGGCCGCCGCAAGAGTCGACGTATTAGAAATGACATGGATGCTTCGGAGGCTTCGGACAAGCGTCCCTTCTGCTTAGCTTGTGGTGGAACTCATTTGAGGAAAAACTGTGAGGCGTACCCCACACATAGGCTTCCAGATGGAATGTAGTGCGTCGTATTCCACAACGCAACTATAGGCACCGAATGAAGGCGGTCCTAGCGGCGTAATAGTGTTGATCTTGTAATATGTTACGAATATGTATGTGTTTAATGTAATGTTGAAATTTCGAACAATTTGTAAAACTAAACTTTGCAATGGTTTGTAATATTTAACATCGAAGTATCTTTGTAATAATTAAGCTCCCAATGTTTACTCCTTTGTAATATTTGAACGTATAGTATTCTATAATTTTGAATCGATATTAATACTTTTGTAATTGAATTTGCAGTATGGCCGCAATGGAGCTCATTGACCCTGTTCTTGACCAGAAGCACCGCTCCAACTTCCACGCTGGCAGCTTCCCCCACCCTTACGTCTTCGCACCCACGACGAGTTGTGGGTTCTTGACGACCGTTCGTTGGGTTCCACGGTTAGTTGTATTCATACCCTGTCCTATCCATTTTTTGTTTATATGTAATTATCATTTAACATGGTATATGTGTTCTTGTAACAGGTTACGTGCTGCGGGTCTACTTACGTTTGCACGCCTAGTTGAGCGACACCGGCTGAGGAGTTCACGTTTTTCGGTCGACCAGAGCACTTCTCTCGGCTTGGGGACCGGCCTGGAGACCGGAGACGCACACGTTTCACCTCCCAGTGGGTGAGGTGACTGTCACTCTTCAGGACGTCGCCATGCTCTTGGGTCTACCTCTGTCCGGTACACCTGTTCACCCTGTTCTCGTTCCAGTAGATTGGGACGTCCAACTGCAGGCGCGTTTCCAGTGGGGTGTTTCGGCCAGCGCTGGTGAGGCAGCAGCGATTTGACTTCCAGCCTGATCCACGGCCCTCCTAAGGCATGGTTGTCACAGTTCCGTGCGGAGCGCCTACTGGGGGAGGACGAGGAGTGGAGGGTGCTGCGACACTTAGAGGCGTACCTGTTGTGGCTGTTTGGGTGGGTACTCTTCACCAGTTCCCACCATGACACCGTAGACAAGCACTTTATTCACTACGCAGCCCAGATAGCGTACAGCCCACTTGATCAGATTCCTCAGTATAGTTGGGGTTCAGCCGTGCTTTCAGCTACGTACCGGGCACTGTGTGACGCTTGCACTCGGAGGTCGTCGACAGGTACGTTGGCTGGTTGTCCGTTGTTGTTGATGCTGTGGTCGTACGAAAGGTTCGATATTGGGAGGCCAGCCCTGTCGTCGTACGAAGAATACGGCGTTGAGATGTACGTGCTCGATGACGAAGGTGTCCCGGACGAGCTCGACGCTCCGACGATGGGCACACTGTGGTTGTGCCGCGATGTACGTACTTCGACACTACTCTATAACTTTGTTGTTAACAATTTACTTACACTTAATGAATTTCTATTTTATGTGCAGGTCATGTGGGCAACAGGCACCGGTCGCGGCACGTACCCGGCGTATGTCGCTCAGTTTGACCAGCTCAGACCTGACAGGGTGCGGTGGACTCCGTACACAGCAGATGCCATACAGTCTCGTGCGTCCTTCGGTTTGTCCGAGTTGTGCTACCGCGACCAGGAGCTGTGGTACACGAGGAAACGACTGGTGTTTGACGTCTTCGCCGAGCCGTACTGTCCAGAGCGTGTGGCACGTCAGTTCGGGCACGCGCAGGTGTTCCCCCTACCCCGACTTCAGCTTGACTCGTCCCACAGGTAAGTGTGGTTATGCTCCCGTTTATTCATGATGGTGTTACATGTCCATTCAGTCTTGTTTCTCGTGCAGCTCTTCTAGGAAAGGTCAAGGTGCAGCGCACGACCCAGTCTGGGTTGATAAGATGCTGCCTTTCGTGAACGCCTGGGCAGATGCAGCCGCCGACGTCCACAACCTAGGTGGCCCATTCGTCGAGGCCACCTACCGGGACTACTTGGGTTGGTTTCACAGAGCCACACGCGTTCGTCTCATCCCCGTGCCGACAGAGGACGAGCCGCATGAGGCCGAGATCACCGACACGTTCGCCATGGAGCCGGCAGCAGCTTACCATGCGTTGGTAAGCATTTTTATTCACACCTTGGTCATTTCATTATTTTTGAAATTGTACTTTTCACAATGTGTAACAATACATGTTTGATTTGCAGACGGATATCTGTAATGACGTGGGCAACGAGCTCCTATCGTATGCCCACCAATACGAGCTAAATCCTCCAAGAGTTGCTAGGAATGAGTTGGTTGCCGCCCTTCGACGCTTGGCCCAGCGTTGCTTAGAGGGAGTACGACGGGCTTCCTGTCGTCGAACGGACATCATTGAGTTGCCTCCACGTGCAGCTCCAGGCTTAGGCTCTGGAGCACCTCGTTCAGCGCCCCAGGACCGCCACGACAACTTTGGAGTCTTAGGTACTTCTCTCAGACCTTTCGCTTTCTTGCTACATTGTTACCATATCAAGCTGGCCATAATCTTTAAATTATGTTGTAGGTACCCGGGCTTCTTGCAGCGAGTACACTGAGGGTACGAGCAGCTTTGGGACCTTTTTCACGGACAGTACTCCACCTGCGTACCCGTCTGAGGCCGGGCCTTCTCAGTTTGTTGGTGCACCACAGCCCACACAGCCGACGCAGAGTACTCAGCCTACAGACTTCACCCCGGAGGCACGACAGCGTCGCCCTCCAGACCAGTTCACTTTTCCTACGGGCCAGCTTCGTCACCGAGCAGCGCAGCAGCCCCCCAAGCGGGGTCGTCGTGGAGGTTGAGTTTGTATTCATGTATGCATAGGTACCATGGATGTGAACTAATGTACTCTTGGATTTATGCGTATTAGTACATTCAAGCTCATTCAATTGGAGGCAACGCTCCAATACGATCCTACGCCTGCATCGAGGCAAAGGACAGTGCAAACACAAGCGATCCAACGCCTGCATCGAGGCCGAGGATAATGCCAAACTGGGCTCACTCCATTACGTTCTCAGGCTTTGCAAAGTATGTGTGGTCGAATCAACCGTGTCTGCATCACAACGTAGCCTTTTCAGTGAATGGTCGAATCAGCAGTGTCATCAATACAACGTGTTCTTTTCAGACTAGGGTCCTAGCCTTTTCAGTGTATCGTCCCTTCAACAGTGTCATCAATAAACCGTAGCTTTTTCAGACTATACACCTAGCCCTTTCATTGTATGGTCCTATCAATAGAGTTTTGTCGATTTTAAATTAATGCAGTGTCCCCCGGCTAAATAAACTTCAGCACAACATTACACGTCCCCCGGCCTATATATGCACCTCCCTTGTTACATGATTTTTAGGCACACCTGTGTTTGGTAGAGATGTTTGGAGGCGAGGGGAGAGGAAAGAGTGAGTCCCCGGGTAGAGGAAAGGGGGGAAGAAGGGACCTCCCATTGTGTGGGAGGGTTCTCTAGGTCCGTATGATTGGGTGGAACCACTTGAGGATTTTCCACTTGAGGGGAAGAGTGACTTCACCAATGATAGACCTCTCCGGGGATATGATAACCGGAGAGAGGAGTGGCCCAAATGCCGCCACGGTGAGGACTGCGTAGTTCGGATGAGCGATGACGAGATTCATGTAGGCCGTCGTTTCTCTTCGATGTCCGATAGGATGGGTATTTTCTAGTCGACTATAATCTTGCGAAAAAGTCTAATTTTAAAGGCTTACATGCTTATATGATTTCTCTATTTTCAAGCGACCAATGAGGGCGGCGATTGTGGATTCACTAGATGGGTCGATCCCGCTCCTATTTTTCCCCATCAACAAGACATCTACTACCTAAAGAAGCGTATCTTCGATCTTGAATTCAAAACCGAACCCCCCGATCCGGACACCGATGATGCTGCTGCGGATGAGGGACTCGCCCCTAATCCATATTGTCAATGTCCTTATCACAAGGGGCCTCCTCCTCCTCCTCCTCCACCGCCACCTCCACCGCCAACGGGAGGCTACGTCGGAGAGGGCTCAACTCGTTTGCTATGTGGGAACATTATTAGGATCAATCAATGTTTGTGTTATGTATTCGTTTTTTCGTTAAATTTACCTAAGGCATGTTAGGTTTAGTTTGCCACCTCTTTTCCATGCTTTACTAGAGGTCACCACATGCCATTGTTAGTTGTCATTGCGGGTTGTCTTACATTTTAATTCTCTAAGACGTGCTATGTTCATATAGTGCGCTGGATTAATATTAACATATGTTTGTCCCTCATAAGTTTCTACTTCGTGTTTTAAAAAAATTGAATAATTTTTTTTGAGGCAACCCAAAGAAAACAATAATAATAAAAATATTTTACATAGTTGATGAAAAAATATATGGAATAAGAGGGGAGTGCATTTTACATAATTTAAAGATGAAAAAAAAAAGGGAGTGCCTACTCATCAGTCGACTGTTTTTTGTTTGTGTCTCAGTCGTTTTTCCAGAACCAATGAAAACAGAGCACGTGCACGTGATAAAAAAAAGCCAAACTGATTCATTCGATTGTTTTTTTGTTTCTGTATCAGTCGATTTTTCTGAACCAATGAAAACAGCAGCACGTGTAGTTAGGTTCTGAAAAAAGGATCCAGAACTAAAACTAAAACCCGTTAAGAAAAAAAAACCCAATACAAGTAAAGAATTGGCGGAGAAGAAAGGGGAACCAGACACCGAATAGATCTGAAAAAAAAAGCTGATCGGAAACACAGGGGAAGAACACAGAAAAAAACATGCGAACGAAGGGAAATGCAAAACCAGCTCTAAGAGTGAAGGATGCAGATCAAGATCATGATACCCAACAAAATCAGGTAAACAAAGTCATATTCGATCTAGTAGCAGGTAGCAAAACATTTTCAAACACACAGGACTACTGAACACCAAAAAAGAAAAGCATATATGATAATAAAAACTTGAGAACATGATCTGAGAAAAAATCATGCACATCGCTCCAATGTCATCTCCCCCAAGCATCTATACGTATTACAGCCAAAAAAAAAAAAGATTAGACTGAACTCTAACTGAACCTAGATTCTACAAGGCTAGACTGAACTTCTATCCAACAAAAAAAGATATAGGTCTGATGCATCTCGTTTGAACACGGACACAGACAAACACACAGCGTTATGCCTGAACACACACATACAAACACACCTGAACACACACATACACACATGGTTTCCACATGTCCCAGTCTTTGCTTTTGCAAGAGCATCCTTTCCTGCAGGGAAAAAATAAATCGAATGTTACCTTAGGGGTCCCAAGAAATTGGCGTCAGGGATATAGTTGTAGTGTTTTGGCATGCATGCTGACCTTGAAGAACTATTAGCAGAGTAGCTTGCTACAGCTGGGTCATCCTTTCATATCCGTCATCTTTGATGGCTTTTAGTGACAGCTGACAGTGAAGAAATAGCACACTGATCAAACCTGTGGCATGCATAGCAGCTACCTATTAAAGGTACAGGATGAATGGGGCCTAGTAGTTAAGATATATACATTAACAATGCAGCCAGCAATGTGATAAACTGCAAATTATAGCATCATCATCTGCTCAATTTTGAGAAAATTGGCATTCAATCCAACTAAAAACGATTTTGAGAATCTGATCATGTAGGAGGGAAAATTTATCTTCACAGGGACAACAAATTGACAGATACTTAACCACAAAAGAAAATGGCATTCAATCCTACAAAAACTGATAACTGAGTAGAACAGACAACAGTCTGGGTAAATGCAAGGCAATCTCACCACCCAAAAAATGCAGAAAGCTCTAGGACATAATTTATCAAATAACAGCAAAAGGAAAAAAAAAGATGTACCTTATCAAGGGCATCTTCAATGGCTTCATCACTGAGCTTTTCACTGGAACCATCAAAGACACAGAGGGTGTACAGGTACTTGGAGTAGTGTACCTTGAACTTGACAACATCCTTGCTCCTCCTGATCTTCACTGAACTGGTCTCTTTCTTCCTTGCGGTGAGAAGAAAGTCCTTCATCTCATGGATCTGCTTCAGCTGCAGATTTATTTCACAAATGATTAGACAAAAAGCAATAAGATAGATCGACGCTTGACAATGAACTACAAAATATAGTAATTGACAACAGAAAATTATAGTCACACACACACACACACACATAGAGAGAGAGAGAGAGAGAGAGAGAGAGAGAGAGAGAGAGAGAGAGAGAGATGCACATACACAACAGCAGAGCCAAAAAAAGACAAACACATAGAAACACCAACAAACCACACTCACCACAAATACAAAAAAATAAATAAGATTGCCATAGAGGTATAATCTATGCTAAACATAAAAAAAACACACACACACACACACACACACACACACACACACACACACACACAGAGACACTCACACACACAAAGAAAACCCCAAAAAAAAGAAATAGAGACACACACAGACACCCACACACACTCACACACAGACAACACAAACAAAAGGGCAAGACTTACCCTCAAAAAAAAAAGGGCAAGACAAAAAAAATCTAAAAAATATGTCAAACACACTCGCACACACAGCAGTAACAGCTCAAACACAGAGAGACACACAATTGAACTTCTATCCAACAAAAAAAGATAACTGAAACTGAAACATTACTCAATAGACAAGACTAAGACTAATAAAATAAACTAAACCTGAACCTGAATCTTCATGCAACTGAAAAATACTAAATAGTCAAACTCTAACTGAACATAGATTTTACAAGACTAAACTGAACTTCTATCCAACAAAAGCAAAAACGAAATCTGAACAATTACTCAATAAACAAGAATAAGACTAATAAAATGAACTAAACCTGAGTGCTGAAACAAACTGAAAATATAATACAATTAACCTTGATAATGAAATCTACATAACTGAAATTGAACCCGAGTGTTGAAAAATACTGAAAATAAAATACAATTAACCTTCATACTGAAATTGAACTATAACTGAACCTAGATTCTACAAGACTAGACTGAACTTCTATCCAAAAAAAGATAACTAAAACTGAAACATTACTCAATAGACAAGACTAAGACTAATAAAATAAACTAAACCTGAACCTGAATCATAATGCAACTGAAAAATACTAAATAGTCAAACTCTAACTGAACCTAGATTATACAAGACTAGACCGAACTTCTATCCAACAAAAAGCAAAAACTGAATCTGAACAATTACTCAATAAACAAGAATAAGACTAATAAAATAAACTAAACCTGAACCTCAACCTGAGTGCTGAAACAAACTGAAAATATAATACAATTAACCTTGATAATGAAATCTAAAAAAAAAAGCTGAAACTCAACTTAACTTAAAATTCTGCTCCTTTCAATTTTCAGGTGATATATCCATCTACTGCCAGCCAGCAGCCTCCACGGTTGCTCGAAAATCTGCTCAGTACTCATGACTTCCTGAAAATAAAAGACAGAAACTGAAACTGACATAACCATAAATCTATGACAATATCAATCTATATAAATGACAGAACTGAATGTCACAATACTGAAACCTAAAAATGACAGCTGGCAAACAGGCTACATTGCAATGGAGACATTAAAAAGACATAGATTCAGACAAGTTGCCTGCAAACTGAAACTGAAATAGAGAGACATTAAATGGCAGAGATTCAGAGAAGAATGAAATGGAGATATTAAAAGACAGAGATTCAGACAAGTTGTCTGCAAACTAAAACTGAAATGGAGAGACACTAAAAGAGATTTATACATAACTGCAATGGAGACATTAAACGGCAGAGATTCAGACAATTGGCCTGATAATTCAAACCTGAAATACAAAAAATTAAACTGAAAAATTAGTGTTCTGATTGTCTATCAGACAAAAATATGCAATAATTTTACAAAGCACAACGGATTCACGTGTGTACCTCAAAATTCCCAACAAATATGCAGTGATGGAAATCAAGCAAGTGTTCTGATTGTCTGTCAGACAAAGACAACGAAAAGTTCAGTAGTACTGATATATTCAAGTTCATTGGGAATATTAGACCAACCCTTATTCCTTAGTATACTCGCTGAAACAAATTAAAAGAAGTCCCCAGCACAAAAACAGAAACACATGCTTTGCGTGCGCGGGCTTGTGGATATAACTAATCCATGTGCTGATACATGCTTATAATGGATAAAAAAAGAACATCATTTATTTAACGACTAACATGATAAGGCTGAATTTGGTTAACACAAAACCAAGAGCTAAGAAGTGACAGCTGGCTGCAGTGTGAAAAGAATTCGAAAACTATCAATAGCAACTAGAAAACGTGAGAAGACAGGGAGGGTGGGTGGGAAAAGATACTGAAACTCATTAGATTTTGCTTTATGTGTGCAAAGGGGTCATATGTGCAATGCAGGCACCAAACGGGAAGCGAGAAGACACAAAAACAGAACCCTCTCCCTCCCTCTATGTTGCATCAACACCAAACTAGAACAAAAAGGCAAGAACCAAAATTGTTCCAGTTAAATGTTCCTAGCATGCACTATAGAAAAAGAAATAGTGGAAAAAAAAGTTTAGGTGGACTATGAAATGTGAACCAACACAAACAAACACTAAAAACTCTGAACCCATTAGACTGAAACTAATGGTAAAATTATAACTGGACACATTTAAACTGAAAATAGAGTTTCTGAAAAATCAGAAAACCAATTTTTCCACTCAAAGCTCAAGAAGGAAAAAAAAAATATAGCTGATGGAGGTATTTTTCAGTAGAGCAACAAGCAGACTGATGAACCTTCTATGATAGACTTTTTCTATGAAAAAGGAAAAAGCAGCAAAATACATGTTCAGACTAGATTTAATTTTCATAACATAGCAGTTGCAGGCCAGCAGCTAGCATTTTGTCTCCACTACACCACAAGGGATGCAGATGCAGAGGGCTCCCCTTTCTCTTGTCCACAAGGCATGCTACAGTCAGCCAGCAGGGACAGTGAAGAAGCAATGAGCTAGCATAACAGGCTCCCCTTGTGGTGGCCTATGCCTGTACATACAAAGACAATACACATCTGTTTGATCTACTAGTGGCCATCGCAATTACACCGACAAGATGACCCACGCGCTAATCACGCACTTAGAGAAGACAGATCAGTTTCAGCAAGTTTCCTGGTACCCAAGGCACACATGGTTTAATCCTGAAACTACACAGTGCACCTGCTGCTCTCTGCCTTGCATGCTACGGATAGAATAGATTAGGCACAGACGACTAGAGATACAGACACAGTAGAAAAAAAAAAAAAAAAATCAGATAACTGAAACTGAACTGAATCACCATTGCTTGAAACAATTGAACGGGAACATTTATACTCAAACAGAGTTTTTAAAAAGTCAGACACAAAAGCAATCTGACTCAAATCAAACTGAAACCAACCAGGATCTGACCGTTTATAGGGAAAAATGGGGGAAATGGGAGGGTACCTTCACCGCAACAACAGCAGCACGAACGAGCTCCCGAATCCGACTCAAATCAAACTGAAACCAAACGGGGTCTGACCGTTTATGGCAAAAACTGGGAGGAATGGAAGGGTACCTTCACCGCAACAACACCAGCACGAACGAGCTCCCGACAAACCACCAAACTCGGGGGTGAGGGCGCCGTGGGAAATGATTCAGAGGAGGCGATGAATCAGAAACCAGAAAAACGCTAAACGCGGGATTGCGCTGAGCACGAGAGGGAGGGGTTTCCTGATCCAGACCTGAGCGAGAGAAAAACACGAGCAGCGGAGGGCATGCTACGGCATGGGGGCTCCCCCAGCTCCCGACGAGCGACGCATCTCTCCCGAGCTCTGGACGAGGGGGGGGGGGGGGGGGGGGGTGTGGCAGTCGTCTGAGAGGGGCAACAGGCCTGACTCGCATCGACCTGAGATGGCTGAAGGAATGCAAGCCCATCGGCCCGAGCGGGGGACAATGACACAGCAAAAAAGATTCGACTGAAGACCGAACGGAAAACAGACGACTGATCGTTAGAAATTTCGAAAAAAATATATGGAAACTGCATGAAATATAGATATAGGCCGTGGGGGAGCCGACAGGCGTGTATCGGCCTTCCAAGGCCCGATAGGACCAATCGGCAATCCAAAGGCCGACGGGTCCCTCGGCTGGGGCCAGCCGATTGGTTTCTGCCCTAGTCGTAGGTGGGGCGGCCGACCGGGCCTATCGGCCCTCCAGCCGGCCGACTAGTGATCTACAGGCCATTCACGCGGAATGTCGGCTGCCCTGTGCGCGCCACGTAAGCCTATCGGCCTTTGTGCGGCCGACAGGTCAGTTGTCGGCAACCACGCGCCCGACGGACGTCTACTTTTCCAATACTCCTATAACAGCTCCTATATTCACAATTATTCATTAAAAAAATATTATTTTCAAAAAAAATTCGAATATTAATAACTAGTTAATTAGTTAAAGCAAATGTTGTGTGGGCTGAATTCTGCATAGGCAGAGAATATAGGGCCTAGCCAGAGAATAGGTTTTGTGCTACGCTATTCACTCTCTGCGTGCAAACCCAATTCCGCATCCACTTCCGCCGCCTCCGCCGCCAACACTTCCTCCGACTCCGCCGCCGCAATCATGCCGACAAAGAAGGGCTCTGGGAAGGGGACCGCCTCCCCCCAGGTTTTCGTCTGCGATGTGTGCGGCGCCAGCCTGATGGCCTGATGGGGATGGCCAAGGGCAATGCTCACAGGAACAAGTGCGCAAAGGACAAGGCCGAAGCGCTTGCGGAGGCGGAAAGGGTCAAGCAGTTGAAGGAGAGAGACGAGGAGTTCCAGCAGAACATGCCCAGATCCGAGCGGGCCAACGAGCAGCGGGCGGCCCATCCAAGGGGCACCTGAGGTACAGCAATCGACCGGCCTGCCTTCGATTGGCTTATTTATTGGATCTGTCTAGCTTTGCAACTGTCAATACGCTTTGTTTGCCTGTCAATACGCTCGTTTGTTGCATCTGTCAGTATGAAATCTGGTAGCAGTCTAAATTTTTACCTCTCGAGCACTACAGAGGACTAATGACTGGAACCAGCTAGCCTGGTGCATATGTAGTAGCCACGTGATCATGACGGACGATGCATCAGTAAGCAGGTCGTCTGCTATTCCTAATCCGCCGCCGTGTCGAAAAACCAGAGCTTACGAATTGGCCTTTTGCGAAACGTGCCAGCCCTGCATCCTGTGGTCTTGTTCATACCAGCCCCTACCTAGATTGCATTGCCATCATGTATATATGAGCAGCTAGATACACCTGACATGCTTCAGAAATTAATTCTTTGGATAAGCAACGAATTGGCCTTTTGCGAAACGTGCCAGCCCTGCATCCTGTGGTCTTGTTCATACCAGCCCCTACCTAGATTGCATTGCCATCATGTATATATGAGCAGCTAGATACACCTGACATGCTTCAGAAATTAATTCTTTGGATAAGCATGTCTCCTCTGATCTGTACGTTTTCATTATATACAGTCAAAACTGAGATGTGAGCAGTTTTTAGACCAAAAACTTAAGCAGCAAATTCAGACTATAGTGACTTGCAGTACACATACCTAACTTGGAGTGCAATAGCAGTGCTTTTGTCACCATGTACAATATTTCAGGTGCCAAAAAAACATTACTGCAAAATCTCACCAACTGTTATCTTGTACTCTGTTTTGAATTGAGAAACTAACATCTGTGCATGAAGTCAAAACTTCACTCCTACATCTCATTCTATGTACCTGTCAAACTTGAGAAAGGCTTAATTATTTTACTCAGTGGCGTAGCTAGGATTTGTTGATAGGGTGGTCAATTGTTAAGAAAAAAATAACCACTACTCCCTCTGTTTTTTAATAAGTGTCACATTTGGTTTGTCTTAAGTCAAACTTGTGTATCTTTGATCATTGATTTTTAAAAATTTATATAGTTCCATGTCATAAGATTTATGTTTTTAGATTTATCATGAGAAATACTATCATAATATACAATTCATATATTATGAAACTATAAGGATTTTCTAAAAATGATTGGTCAAAGATTGCAATGTTTGACTTAGGACAAATCTAATGTGACACTTGCTAAAAAACAGAGGGAGTATAAATGTAATATAGCTTACTTATTGTAGATTTAAGCTATGGAGGACACATAAATGTCATAAAATATGAGTCTTGCTTCTTGTTGTAGAATTGAATGATACATACCCATAATAGCCAGAGATGGAGAAGTCCTCTTCTTTGTGTTGTAAACATAGATCAAGAGAGAGAGTTTTTCCCCTGCCCAGAGGGCAGCTTGGCAAAGGGTGCCGCTTGGATTGTATTGAATTGCAAAAGACTTAGTTCAGATACAAGATAGATGCCTTGCTTATATAGAGCAAAGGCTCAACTACTCCAGAACTGCCTAAAAGCAGATTCCCTTCTTCTACTTGGTTGCCAAGGCACCATGATCAACTTGGTGGCCAAGGAACCTATACTACCATTACAGCAAGGTAAAGTAAATACTTAGGTAGATAACTAGGTAACTAGGTAAAGCACTAGGCTAATACCCATCAGTTCTCCCCCTTAGCCTTGTGCACCTCTGTGTTGATCAGCTCCAGCCCAATTCTGCTTCTCATTTCTTGGAATTTAGCCTTGCCTGGGGACTTGGTCAGAATGTCTGCTAGCTGATCAGCAGTCGAGATGTACTCAGCCCCGATGCTTCCATCTTCAAGACAACTGCGGATGAAATGGTACTTAATCCTGATGTGTTTGCTTCTCTCATGGAAGACTGGATTCTTGGCCGGGGCAAGTGCTGACTTGCTGTCCACCTTCAAGTCCACCACTTCAACTGTCTTGCCGAGGAGCTCAGCCAGGAGTCTTGACAGCCACAACGCTTTTGAGTTGCAGCAGTGGAGGCGGCGATGTACTCGCTTCACAACTTGAGAGCGCCACCACCTTTTGCTTGATAGATTGCCACTGACCGGGCAATTGCCGAGGAAGAACAGAGCTCCACTCGTGCTTTTGCTTGTGTCAACATCGCCGGGCGAGGTCGCCGTCGCAGAGCCGATGAAGCGAGCCTTGCTTGGAGCTTTGGTGAAGTGAAGCCCATAATCAAGCGTGCCAAAGAACGTAGCGGAGGATCCGCTTGATCGCAGCTTGATGCTCAAGCGTGGGCCGCTCCATGAATCGACCGACGGCCGACGGCGAAGGAGATGTCGGGGCGTGTGTGCACCGTAAAGCGCAGACCGCCGACGAGGCGCCGATAGTGGGTGGGATCGACCTCTCGCAAGAATGGTGTCTTTGTGCTTCCGAGTCGAGGCCGCTCCTCCATTGGAGTGTGGGCTGGGTTACAGCCCTCCATTCCCCCAAGCTCCAGGATCCTCTTGGCATAGTGAGATTGCCTCGAGAGTGATCCCCGGCGGCTGGCGGTGTACTTCAACGCCGAGGTAGAAGCCGAGGAAGCCGAGGTCGCCATGTCGAAGGTGCTCTTCATCTTGACCTTGAACGCTTCACTTCTGTCTCGCTCGCGCCGGTGATGATCAAGTCGTCGACGTAGACACCGACAAGCGTGACAAGGCGCGCCCACGCCCACTTTGCATCGCGGCCTCATGGTTGCTCGGGCTGAAGCCCATCTCCTTGAGTGTGGCGCCCAGCTTGGCATTCCATGCCGCGGGCGCCTGTCGCAGGCCGAGAGAGCCTTGCGAAGGCGATAGACCTTGCCTTCTTCTCCGGCGACGGCGTGAGCCCGGGCGGCCGCTGCACGCATACACCTCCTCCTTGAGGTTGCCGTTGAGGAAGGCGGACTTCACATCCATGTGATGGACACGCCACCCTTCCCGAGCAGCCGTAGCAAGAACTCGACCGACTCCATCCTTGCCACCGAGCAAAAGCGTCGTCGTAGTCCACGCCCCTCTTTGGGACGAAGCCACGCGCCACGAGCCCGTGCCTTGTGCTTGATCACCGCGCCCACTCGTTCTTCTTGAGCTTGAAGACCCACTTCGGGGTGATTGGCCGGTGACGGTAGGGAGTGGCACCGGCTCCCAGTGTGCGGTTGTGCTCGACCGCCTTGAGCTCTGCTCCATCGCAGCTCGCCAGGCGGGATCATCCTTGGCCTCGGCGAAGCTAGTCGGGCTCTCCGGCGTTGGTGAGGTGGAGCTCGGGCGAAGAGGCGCGTTGCGAGGCGGGCGGTGGGGCTGCTCGCCGAGGATGTTGGAGAGGTGCGGTAAGCGCGCGGTGATCGCCGTCATAGAAGGCATCGCGCCGGCTCCTCATCGTCCTCGGCCGGGGTGGCGAATTCCACCTCATCTCGGCTTCGGTTGCTTCCGGCCCGCGAGGGCGATGCGGTCGGATCGCCGGTGATGGGAATTGACGATGCGCAGAGGGAGGGCCCAATTGGACGGGTGGCGGTGAAGACCGGCTCTGCGCCCCGCCCGAGTTCCTGCTCCAGCTCCCGAGAGGCGGCGGGGTGCGAGCGAAGCGATGCCGCCCCGGGGCGCAGGTGTTCCGCCCGTCGGCGGTGAAGCCCAGTGCACCTCTCCGGCAGTGCGGCCCGGTCTCGACGGTGAAGTCACTTCCCGCCGCTGCCGAGCTCCCCTGCGCCTGGGGTCGGCCGGTCCCATCCGTGACGCCGTCGAAAACGGCGTCGCGGCTCACCTTGACCCAGCTGCGACACGGATCGAGGATCCGGCACGCCTTTGGTGCCCTCCGTGGCCCGATGAAGACCCCGCCTTGCCGCGATCGTCCGGCTTCTTCACTGGCCCAAGTCCTGGTAGGCCCGGGCGACGCAAAGGTCTCGGGGATGGCTCACCGCCGGGCGCCGTGCGAGGTGCCTCGTAGGGGGTCTTGCCTCGCAAGCTCAGCGTCGGAAGCGGTTGAGTGCCAGTGCACGGCGGTCATCACCGCCTCCCCCGAAACTTGGCGGCATCCTCCCTGCTTTCAGCGAGCACGCGCGATCGCCACCACGGTTTGGTTCCGGCGTTCCACCACACCGTTTTGTTGCGGGGGAGTAGGGCGCGGAGAAGTGCCGCCGACCCTCCTTGGCATGGGGATAGTTGGCGAACTCGCGGACGGTGGATTCGCGCCCGTTGTCGGTGCGCAGCACCTTGAGCGGGCGCCCATTCTCCTTCTCTGCCGCCGCCTTGACCTCCTTGACGCCGGCGGCTGCAGCATCCTTGGATGGCAGCAGCACCGCCCACATGAAGCGTGTGGCGTCGTCGACCATGAGGAGGAAGTACCGCCGCCCGCCCGGAGTTGATGGCGAGACTTGGGTCCGCAGAGGTCGCCATGGACCAGCTCCGCCTGCTCCGCGCTTGGCGGTAGAGCGCCCGCTGCGGGAACGGCCGTCGGCGTTGCTTGGTCGTGGACGCAGTGTCGCGACACCTTTCAGCGTGCTTGATGACGGGCGTGCGGGCGCACCATGGACGCGCTGCCCGAGCTGATGCGCGCCCCGAAGTGAAGGTGACCGGCGTTCATGCCGGCGCAAAGCTTCGTCATCGACTCGTGCGGCGAGGCGACGGGCTGCGTGGGCGTTGAGGTGGAGGGACGACGTAGAGGCGATCGGGTCCCCGGTGCACCTTGACGGCAGGAGGCGCCGCGACGATCCCAGATACTGGAGCACGCCATGGTCGATCTCCACCTTTGGACCGCCCTCCCTCATCGAAGCTGCCCCAAGCTCATGATGGAGTTGCGCAGCCTTCGGGATGAAGTAGACGCCTTGAAGCACGCTTGCTCCCATTTCTTTGCCTGGAAGACGATGGAGCCGATGCCGTGGATCTCCACCCTTGAGTCGCCCGAGCGCACCGACCCACGAACAGAAGTGTCGAGGTCGGAGAAGAGCTCGCGGCGGCCGGGTCATGTGGTGGGTGGCGCCGCTGTCGAGGTACCGGCCGTCCGGCGCCTCCCTCGTAGCTGGTGTCGAGGAACGCGCCACGGGGCTCGTCGAGGTCGACGTTGGCGTTGGAGCGAGATGACGGCTCGCTCCTCATCCGGCTTCGATGAAGCCGTGGGCGGAAGAGCGCTGCCAGCGTCGTCGGCCTCCGCCACGCGTGTGCCGACGGCCCCGGTGTGGCTCGGACAATCCTTTGCCCGATGGCGGGCTGGTGGCGATTGAGGCAAGTGTCGTCGCGATTCCTCCGATCGCCGCCGCCGCCGCCGCCGCCTACTGCCTTCTCGCCCGTGGCCGCCCTTTGCCCCGCCCGCAAGACGCGCTGCTCGCCTTGGCGCAAGACCTTCTGCCGCCCGCTAACGCCGTCGTGGCGGCGTTCCGCTGCTGGACTCGCCGGCCTCCTTCTTTCTTCCTCCGGCGAGCAAGCCCTTTGCTCCTCCGTGAGCATGAGCTTTCCCGCCCACGGAGGCGGGGCTCGGGAGTCGGATCGGGCGTCGAGGTCGATCCACCGACTTCAGCCGCCCTGTGATCTCCCTCGATTGTGAGCTCGTCGAAGTCGGAGGTCTCGATGGCGACTTTCAGCTGCCCGTACTTGGCGACTCTCCCACACGCGCTTGCGCTCGTCGATGCGGCTCGCCCGAGGGAGTCGGCGCTGCCCGTGGCGGTCAAGCGGAGGCGAAGTCCTCGACTTGCTCCCGGGGCGGAAGGCGAGATCTTCCACTCCTTGCGCAGACGCTGGAGCGTGGCGCGGCGAACGCGGGTCGGCGCCGATCACGGAGAGTGGCATCTGGGCCTCCTTGGCCGTCGCCTTGTCGGCGAGGGGAACGCCCATCTCGGTGGTACGGCGATGATGGCCTCCAGCGCGCCCGGTCTTCATGGTACGGGAGGTCGCCGTACTCCACCGCATCCCGAGTTGGCGAGCCTGCATCTTCAATTTCATCGGTGAACTCCACTCATGGTAGTTCGTCTTCGTGAGCATGGGCCATGGAGTCGACGGCGCGGAATCCTTGCAGACGACGGGCGCCGGAGATCCGCGCCCGACCTCCTCGTCCACGGCGCCGCACCGGCGATGGCGACTGTCCTCGGCGTCGCGGCTCGGGGCTCGGAGCCATCCTGCTGCGCCCGCTCCCGCTCCAGCTCCAGCGCGTAGCCTTGCGGCATCGCGCGGCTGCTGCGGTAGCTGCTGCTGCTGCCGCCCGAGCCGCCTCGACCGCCCAGCGGCGGCTGCGGCCTCTGCATGGCCAGCCGCTGGGCGCTCGTCGGCTGGGTTGTCCACGACGCCTCCGCCCTGGTTGGCGAGGGCCGCGGCGGCGGCTGCTGCAGCTGCACGCCGGCGATTGCTGGAGGTGGACATGGCCCTCTCGGTTCTCTCCTGACCCTGGCTCTAGATACCAATTGTTGTAAACATAGATCAAGAGAGAGAGTTTTTCCCCTGCCCAGAGGGCAGCTTGGCAAAGGGTGCCGCTTGGATTGTATTGAATTGCAAAAGACTTAGTTCAGATACAAGATAGATGCCTTGCTTATATAGAGCAAAGGCTCAACTACTCCCTAACTGCCTAAAAGTAGATTCCCTTCTACTTGGTTGCCAAGGCACCATGATCAACTTGGTGGCCAAGGAACCTATACTACCATTACAGCAAGGTAAAGTAAATACTTAGGTAGATAACTAGGTAACTAGGTAAAGCACTAGGCTAATACCCATCACTTTGATGCATGTTTCTGAAAAACAGAGGCATCTCTCCGCTCCCCTTCATGTTTTAACAAATCTGCAAGGTACTATTTTACCAACAGATAAATTCTCATATATCTTTCTTCAACAGCTCAGCCACCACGCAGAGCCGGTCTGGTAGCACCTTGTGCTAACGCAACAGTGACATACAAAACCAAATAAATTTTATAAAAAATAAAATGAACAATCAGATTCACTGAAATTCACATCTTATATATTGCAGATTATAGATCATATATGATAAAGTTCCAGAGTGAGCCAAGCATTCACATTTTTTAAACTAATTTTAGCCATCAGGAAAGAGATCAGACAACCCAAGCTATTAATATGGAATGGCACAAATTTACATGTCGGTCTGAGCTGAATATCAACATTGATTGTTGAGCACAAAGTATGAGCAGCATTCCAAATGAAAGTAAGTGTTTTGATGGCCTCTCTGTTGCTTTGACACAGAGATAGCCTCTATGTATAATCACAAACCCCCTCTTTTATGATTAATAAATATTAATATATTTGCCATGCTACTCAGATTGGTTCACTCTAATCGAATTCTAGTCTGTTGATATGTGTCCTACTCTGGTTTCTAGTTCGAGAAAATAGAAGGAAATTCATGTTTTCCTTACAGTATAGGAAGATCTGGACAGGTCTCTGTATAAGTGAACAAGCTGGTAACTTTATCAAATGCAAGTAGTTTGTTTATTTTCAATGACTACTTACTTGTGAGAAATTATTTACTTTTTTATGTAGAATATATATGATCTGAGAGAATAAACACTAATTACCTGATAGTCTGAGACACTATTTAGAACATGCAGTATACAATATGCAATATACATATATCTAGTCATGCCCACAATCATGGAAAAGTATGAAGATACCGCAATTCAGAGAGTTTTTATGTGTATATAAGGTTTAGAATATGCAGTTTTAGATCTTGTTAAGCTGTGTTTAGTTGTTCGCCAGATCTGAACTTAACAATGATAACTCCATGTTGCAGGTTAGCAGATGCAAGTATGTCCAGGCATCCAAAAACAGGAGTTTGTTTTGGCAGAGGAGGACAAATGAATTGTTTACAGAGCTTAACTACAATGTTAATTTCCTAGTACTATAATAATTCAGACCTCTGTTTTGTATTTGAGTACCATGTTTACCGTTCTGTTCATACTGCAAGTTCAGTTTTTTGGAGGGTGATCAGCACTGGTAATTTTGGTACGAAGTTGCTTATGGCCTATGAAGTTACTGAAGAGCATAAATCCATGCCTTTTGGTCTTGTCTTCTACTGGATTGATGTATTGCTCATCTCTTACAAGATCTGAACTTGTTGGTTCAGACTTGAAGCAGCTGCAACCTATTGAGATGTTATTTGGTCTGAAAGCAACATGCGCATGATGACTATAATCCCATGTCTGTCCATGGCATTTTGAACCTAGCAGAGTATATGCATGTGTAAGGTTTTGTACAAAGCATGTGCATGGTCTTGTAATGTCCGTTTCATCTCTTTTTTGCTGTGTTGCTACTTCTCTGTAGCTGGCCACAGACAAAGTAGCTGCAGCCATAGCCCAACTGAGCCACAGCTAGATGATCCGAATACCCTGCATCCAAACACCATTTTACAAGTGTATAATTATGGACTGGGTTTCTTGTGCACAGCAATTTACACCTGTAAGCATCTTACAAGTGTATAAATTTTCTGGTTGTCCAAACAGCGCCTTACTTTGAAATCTCACCAACTGTCAAATGTAATAATAGCCAATACTTATAAAGCAATCATCTAATTTTGTAAGGCTAACCATGCTCACTCAAAAGAGGGTAGCATTTCTTTCTTATTCTGTTAGTTATATCTTGTACTCTGTTTTGAATTGAGAAACTAACATCTGTGCATGAAGTAAAAACTTCACTCCTACATCTCATTCTATGTACCTGTCAAACTTGAGAAAGGCTTAATTATTTTACTCAGTGGCATTGCTAGGATTTGCTGATAGGGTGGTCAATTGTTAAGAAAAAGATAACCACTATAAATGTAATATAGCTTACTTGTTGTAGAATTAAGCTAAGGAGGACACATGAATGTCATAAAATATATGGGTACTACATGAATCATGAATTTTGCTGGAAGAATCATGCATCCGATAATGATATGGCTATGATACTGAATACATATTAACTGAAGTCTATTTTTTTGTACAAGCAAACTCAATGGAGTACAATGGAAGTTCAACTATGTCATCAAAACTTCAATGATGTGATAATAATTCAAATCATACTGTGTGGTACGTACACTGAGAAACAAGTTGTTTGATACTGTTATGTGGGCTGCTAGAGTTGAGGGGAACGGCGTCCACCTCAATGCATGACTTTTAGAGTTGTCTTAAGTCAAATTTTTTAAACTTTGACCGAACTTCTAGAAAAAACCGAATTTATTGTATCAAATTAGTACCATTAGATTTATCATATAATATATTTTAATAAGATATTTATTTTATGTCATAGATATTGATGCTCTTTTCTATAAAATTGGTCAAACTTAAAAAAGTTTGACTGGGGACAGAGGGAGTATTATTCTACAGTCTGTATAGCAAAAGGCCAAAAAACATGTTTGGCAGAATCTGTAATACAGTTCCTCAACAGGGAAAAAAATGTCAAGTGCAACATCTTATTGGTAATATGCAGCATTGCAGCAAAAGGTGAGATTGAGATATATGAAACAGAGAACAAGCGTCCTCCAAGTTCCAACCTTGTCACACACTTACTAAACAAGCAGGCTGGGCACCGATACCCAACACCCGAATTAACCGAACCTGAAAAACCATAAATTAGTTTAGGAAATTCAGATACTCCGCTGTGGTACCCAACAGCCCAATTTACCCAAAGCTTTCGTAAAAAGGCCGGTTGTACAAGCGCAGCCCACAGCCACCGTCCCTCCATATCTCATCTCATCTCATCTCATCACACAACCTTTCCCATCTCACCACGGAAACTCTAGCCGCCCCACAGCCGCCCCTTCTCCCAAACCACCACTGCCTGACGTGAGCTCGCTCCGGCCATCACCACGCATGCCGCGTGCTGCTGGTCATCTTTCCCTATCCTCATGCGGAGCCTCAAGGCAAGAAAGGGGATGCAGGCACTCAGGCCTGTACCATCGGCGGCATGTCTCCATGGAGTTTCTCCCCCAAAAGCAAACATCGCTGCAGTCTTCTGGCATGACAACTAGCAGCCATGAAGGGGTGAAGGACAGCTTTCAGCTCATGCATCACCAGATCAGCAGCAACTAGCACGCACCATCCATTCAGATCTGTGTTTGTTTGTTGATGTTGATCTGCAAAAGCATTTAACGATGGTGCTTTGCTCCTGTTACTTCACGGCTTCTTGGCTTGTTCTATTTTTTAAGCTTGCTGCAGTGTACTTTAGTTAATTGATTAGGAATCCATTTTTATGTAAATATACTTCTTCTAATGTTTTTCAGTCAGTCCGCCCTTCTTTTATGACTTATTCGATCTGTTCAGTACTTGGGCAATTCAGGATAACCTAAACTCGAAAGTGAGATTATGGGTACTCGATCTTTGGGTAATTTATAGTTCGGATTATTTTCGGATGTTGATTCTAGAAACCCGAAAATTTAATTACCCAACCCGAAAATTTCGAGTAAACCCGAACGCCCAGTCTTACCAAACAGCGGTGTAGGATCATAACCAGTGTTTCAAAAGCATAGGAGCTAAGCAAGCGAACAGGTTGGTGCCTAGGTGTTGCTAGGTATTTTTATTTTTTATGGACAGTTAAGTGATGCTAAATAAAAAGGAAAACTAGCATATCAAAATTAAAAAAATGATTTTACCAAAATAGAAGGATAGTTAGGTAGTGTTTGGATACCAGGGATTTTAAGAATCTAGATAGAAAAAATCTCAAAAATCAATCCAAACACGTTAAGATTCTAAAGATTTTAACACAGGCACAAAATCCAAGAAATATTAGAGATTATTTCTATATAGAATCCGGATTTTAGAATCTCACCCCTATAGAATATGAAAATAATGATCATTAATGCATTTTTATCCATCTCTCTAAGTTGTCCATTAACAGACATTGTCTGCAAATATGATTCCATTTTGTTTATCTTAGCTTCTACTGTGTGCTATCAGAGATAATCATTTTCAAATGGCCATTGAGATTTTACATCTGCTATTTAGTTCCACAAAAAGATACTAACATAAAGACTAATACCCAACAGGTTTGACCAGATACATCGAGCATGCCCTAAGATCAATTTCTGGTCCAGCAATTTGAATTCAGAGGCTATATCTTCTGAAAGATACAGGTGCATATTTCAATCAAACTATGTATTTATTTCCAGCTCAAACTGTAATTACCCAAGGGCTATTTATGCAAGAATAGCATTCCATGAAAAACATACACTACATATTTATTTCCAGGTCAAGCTATAATTACCCAAGGGTTATTTACGCAAGAATAGCATTCCAAGAAAAACATATATGCTTATCCGCATGAATAGATAAATCTCTGTGGTGCCTATCCAGCACAAAATGGATAGGAATATAGTATTAGTTATATTTTTTATGTAAATGTGGATTGTAGGGAGATTAGGCAGAGTTGTCTAGGGTAGCATTTGTTTTCTTTTCCCTTTATAAAAAAATGATTTATTGAACTCTAAATCAGCTTTATTATATAGCTTTTAAAAACAAGTTTAATAACAGTCTACTCTTTGGGCTTTGGAAGCCTTGTACTTTTTACTCTCTGTATTCTTTCATTTAATTGAAATACAAAAATAGGTAGGGGGCTCCCCTGCTGACCTTTCACAAATTATTTATTTTCTGCGTGTGTTTTAATCTTCAGATTCTGTTTATGAGTTTCTGTACAAATGGTTATTGGTCAATTGGACCACATATACTGTTTAATCTTACTGCAATATGTTTGTAGATTTTTTTGGTAGAATTCTACAATGCATTGGGTGGCAGTAGTTTTTCTTCAGTCTGAAAGGGATATTTTGCTACATGTGGAAAAAGCTTCAGCTTGCTCCTTTGGAAAACATTTAGTTTGTTTCATGTATTTGAGCCTTCTCATGTATACCATTGATCACTGCTGAATAAATAAATACGATCATCTTCATCATGTCCATTTCTTTTCTTTATCTTTCACCTGAACTTGTATAACACACCACAGTATATAGTGTTGTTATTTAACTCTCTATATTTCTGTAGGTTGTTGAGAATTCCCTTCAAACTTTGGAGGTCCCTGAAAGATTGTGAACCTTTGCGTGAGTCTTGGCAGCAGCTGCTCGTGCTCGTGCTCGTGCCAAAACGATATCTTGAAGAATTGAATTAATACACATATTGTGTGACTATATACTCCAAGGTTGTTGGCACTATCTCCAAGATTTGCGGTAGCATCTCAGGTTAATACTCCCCTATCCACTCATCAGTGTGCTGGTCTATCCCATGCCAGTGTCAACACTAACACTAATAAACTTTTACTTTTTTACAAGCCATGCATTCTATTTTTGTGCTGCTACTTTTATATGCTAACATGTCCTGAGACTTATCCGCTGGAAGGATTCGGATATTACGAACCGAGTGTCACCACTTGTTTGTAGACAGCTTTCATACTTGGAATACAATAGCAGTTCTTTACTGAAAATAGCTCTGCTCTTGTCCAAACCAACCATATTGTGCAAACAAACAAAAAAGAACTGATCATGCCACATTTTAATAGCAAATGGTTAAATCTGTGTAACTGAGACAGTGTTGATGTTTCAGTAGCCCGAAGAAGGATATTAATCTCCATTCAAAACGCTCTTCAAGTTATTTTTATGCAGTACTTGTTCATCTGTCAGTACTGTAAGATTTGATTCGTTTGGCTCACATATATATAGATTAACCATGCATTGAATTTTATGTGTGGCAATAGTTATATATATGACTAGGATGTCTTGTAAACTCTTGAGAAACACTAATATTGTTCCTGTTTTATGAATCTGAACCCAACTCTTTTATACTAATATTTGAAATGCTAAGATTGTAAAATAGTTAGTGCAGTATTTGAATTTCCTAGGTTACACCAGGAGTAGAGCATTAGCTGTCCTAGAATTCCTTTTCCCATGCAGAAGAAAAACTTTTCACGTTGTCTCTACAAGAGTTTCCCTTTTCAATTTTGTGACACATAAATAAATTTCTATTTCCATTGATGATTACTTTTTTGAATAGATGGAAACACTGAAGATATGAAAGGTCATTCTGCAAGATCACCAGAGAAAAGAAACCAGAGCTGTTTGAAATTTTTCTGATGAGGAAACTTGCAACCTTGTGTATGTGATTTTAAATTGAAAGATAAGATGGCATACTGTTTTCTGTACTTGTTTGTAGTATAATAATACAACACTGTTTTAAAATCGAGTTATCGTGGTATTAGTTTTCCCGTTGCAACGGACGGGCACGATCCTAGTCAATTGAAAATGTTTTGTTCTTAAATGTAGTTAGCAACTTATTATAATTTCTATATCTGGACTCCTTTTGTTTTTTCAAGTGCTTTTGAATTTGAAATCATTGATGATATAAGAAGCCTGCATGAGAAGGACCAAAAGATGATAATACAAGTTTTCAGCTCCATGTAGAAAACAGGAATCACTTTGCTAAAGGCATCTCCAGCTGTCGTTCTTTTCAAACCCTCATCGAGAAAAAATTGCCATATTTAGATTTGGCTCCAACAGTTCCCTAACTCCACCCTAGAGCTCAATGAGAATTTTCTCAGCCACCCATATCATACATAGCCTTCCACCCATCAAATAAAAGAGCTTTTTACCTGTGTGCCATTATAAAAGTTCGAAATGACCTGTGTGCCATTGAAAAAAAAAAGTTCTTCAGTACCCTTACATGAAATTTTCTTTCCCTACGTGCCACTTCCGTCACTTTGCCGTTGATTCTAACAGTCTTACGTGCCAACTAGACATAAAATTACTCTATTGCCCATCACTCTTTCTAATCAATCCTCACTTGCTTCGTTCTACACTTGCTTCGTTCTAGAGGGCTGTTCGTTCTCCATCTCCACTTGAGGCCAAACGCTAGAGCAGAGGAGGGAGCAGGTGCCCAGCCGTGAAGGGAGCAGATGGCCGGCGGAGGGAGGGAGGCCTGGCCCTTTGTCTCGCGTGCGCAGGGCGTGCCTTCGTGTGGGCAGGGGCGGGCCCCCACGTCTCGTCGCTGGCCGCATTGGCTCGCGCGTAGGGCGGTCCGGAGCGGGCGCTCGCTCGAGCACGGGAGATGCCGCGGGGCCTCGCGCTGGAGGCCAGTGGCCGTGGGGCCAACGCTCGCAGGCGCGCGCCGAGTGACGGAGGCGCGGCGGGCGAGCTTGCAGCTCGCACTGGCGAGTGGCGGAGGCGGGGCGGCGTGCTAGCTTGGGGCTTGCGTGGGCGAGTGGCCGAGGCGTGATTGTCGCGACCGCATACGGCGACCACACACCACCACCGTCCGAGTTCGCTGCAAACCAGCGACCACCACCACCCGTGAGCTCCTTTCAACTGCACGGTCAGCTTCCACCTCCCTCTGATCCTCCTAGGCCCCTCAATCGTGTCCCTTGCTTCGAATCGGAGCTCTTCCCTAACATGCAGCACAACGCAGCCTTGCCTAGCGCCATTGCCAGCAGCTCCAGCAACCGCAAGGTCCCGGGCATTGCCAAGCTGAACACGGTACCCTCTGCGTCCCCGCACACACACACACGCAGGAAACAGGAGCAGTGTTCGCTCTGTGCCGAGCACCGGTCGTGCTCTGTTCTGTGCTCTGCTTTGCGCAAGTGTTCCTAGCTTGTTGACATCAGGATGACGTGTATTGTCATTATGTTGCCATTTTCCGATAGAAAAAAAATCCAGCAATATAATTGAAATACACATATACATTAGGGAGTGTATGGACACAAGTTGTCATAGTGGTATAAAGGAGAAGTGATTTTTTTTGCAACAGATTGCTGCAGTGGCATAGAGGAAATAATGAAAATTTTTTACTCATTCTAGAATTGAGGGTAAAAGAGTCATTTCTCATGACTGTTAGTTGCATTCACAGTTAAAATGAACGGAAGTGGCATATAGGGAAAGAAAATTTTATGTAAGGGTACTGAAGAACTTTTTATTTTTCAATGGCACACAGGTCATGTTGAACTTTTATAATAGCACCCTGGTAAAAGGCTCCAAATAAAATGGAGACCTCTCTACCTCTAATCCACCATTTTTTTTTTTATTGGAATGGGATTTTTCGTTCTGCTGGAGAGGAGCCTTTAAAATCTGAAAACACTTTCTGTATCTCCTCCAATAACTAGTTTTTAGTGTGGGTTAGGTTTTTTTTTTCCTACTATTGGAGTTGCTCTAAAATAATTTTCTAGCGCCACAAGCCTAGCTACAATATGTATACATCAAAAGAAAAACTTACACTTCCTTTGGAAGGCTGGATTCGCCTCCTGAGTGAGAGATGCCTACATATAGTTGAGCTAATTACAAAGCTAGTTACGCAGATGAAGGCTCATTCGTGAGATGAATTTATTAACACTAATTAATAAATTATTAGCACATATTTATTGTAGCACCACATTATTAAATCATGGACTATTTAGACTCAATAGATTCTCCTCGCAAATTAACCTCAATCTGTGTAACTAGTTTCATAATTAGTCTATATTTAATACTCCTAATTAGTATTCAAACATTCGATGCAACTAAGAAATAGCACTATGTTTGGATGTTAATTAGAAGAATCAAACGTGAAGTAATTTCAAAACTAATTGCATAAGCGGTGACTAATTCTATGTTTGGATGTGAATTAGAAGAACCAAACATGAAGTAATTTCAAAACTAATTGTATAAGCGATGACTAATTGATGAGACAAATCTATTTTAGTCCTAATTAGCCTTTAATTAGTGCATATTTACTATAGCACTATATAAGCTAACTATGATTTAATTAGGATTAAGGGTTTCGTCCACCAATTAATCATAGTTTATGCAATTAGTTTTGAACATTTGATATTTTTTATTAGCGTCTAAATATAGTGCTAATTTTTAGCGGATTGGTAAACGGCAACATCATGTAGACCGTCGTCTTCCTTGCATTTGCTGTGAGCGCTCGATTTCAAATCGACTGTGCAGGGGCGTACACACTACTATTTCTTATTACAGAGTTTTGTCATTTATTTTAGAACAAAAATTTGCACACATGAGGCCAAAAGTTTTAGGAGCATATCGTAGCTCTATATATTCTTTATCTTTCTAATAAGTTATTATCGGGAGAGAAAAGAATTTTTCATCTAAATATATTGGAGTGACAATATAAATTACCACTCAAAGAGAATAAAGCAGAGTATATTCAACGACATACACCACAGAACAGAGGACAACCATCAAAGACGGCATAGAAACAAAAACTCCCGTAATAAAAATTTTGTCTATGTTATCATATGAGCACATCTGCCTTAAGCAAATAGTAAAAAATAGTATCAATGGAACATTTCAAAGTCTTGTGGAATCGATGAAGCAAAGCAGAGTCCTGCTGTATTTCAGATTCTTAGTCCAACAGTGAATTTTAAACATTAAAGAATATTCACAATATGTTCACCGCATCGCATCCATTGGCGGCTCGGCGCTGCTAGAGACCTGGCTGCAACGTGACAATACGGCACATTGGCACGGCACAGGCAAGCCTCAAAAGATCTTGAGGCTCCGGATGGACGCCGGCAGCGCCCAGCCGCCGCTGCCTTCCTTCCGCGCGTCACGGCCACACTCCCCGCCGGCCCTCCTCGCGGCCGCCGCCGCTCCGGCCGCGGCGCGTGCGGTCGCGGCGCAGTCGTGGTCGGCCGGGAACCTGTGCTTGAGGCACACCTTCCGGCCGCATCCCCTGCACTCCTGCGTGTTGGAGAAGGTGAGCTGCTCCTTGCACCGCCGCGCGGGGCACCGGGGCTTGCGCTTCTTGGCCGGGTCGCAGCGCCGCGAGGCCACGTGCGCCGCCAGGATCTCCCGCTCGCCCTGCCCCGGGACCAGCCTCTCGATGGCGTCGCCGCAGTCCGGGCAGACGACGACGGTGCGGCCCTGGTCGCCGCCTTGGCGCAGCCGTGGCCCTTGTAGGTCCGGTGCGCGGCGCAGAAGACCTTGCCGCAGCCGTCGCAGTCGAACGGCAGGAAGTCGAGCTGGTTGCAGTCGGGCTCGTCGCAGTGCGCGCCCAGGTCCGGGAACGCCTCCGTGCCCCGCCGCGCCATCGCCGGTCCCCCCCTTCTCTCGTGCTCCGGAAGATATTGAATTGAACAAAGTGTGAATCGGATCGTCGGTTTCTTGCTGCGTCCGCGATTGGGTTTGCGTGGTGAGCGAGCGGGCGGCGAGGGGACGGGCGTAGATTTATAGGTTGGGGGCTGGCCGGCTGCCGGTGTCGCTGTTGCCGACGCGGAAGCGGAACCGCTTTTGCCTTTCTTTCTTTCGCGGCAAGAAGAAGGCGGGTTCCGAGTCCGGACAGGTCATCGCGCGCGTTCTTCTTGTTGCCTGGCGACTGGCGTGGCGTGGCGTGGCGTCTCCTTCTGGATTGGCCGGGTCTCCTCTGGAGGCGACTTTTCTTAGCCGTGGCAGTTTCGTTTAATGTGTTTTTTTATTTGCGACAAGCGAGCGTCCGCGTCGGCCGTGACGTGGCGGGCGCGGGAGGACGGGGTAGGCTTGGTCGTCTTTGTGGGTTACTATGTCAGCGTCCCAGGATTTTTTTTTTCCTAAGTAGTGTGCTCATGTGTTCTTAGAAGAAAATGTACAAATGCAACCCTCCGTCACAAAAAAAAATCATGTAAATATTTTTTTGAGATAAAATTAGTGAAATTGCAAAATTACGTATGTACCCATCTTGCCAAATTCATAACAAGATGCGGGGTTGTTTTCTTTTTTTCTTTTTTTTCTTTTTTTGCCGATGCTAGAGCCTTCGAGAGGACAGATGGATGGATAGGTTTTTTTACTGATGTGGGTTGGAATTCTGGCTGGGCCGGCTGGACTGGCTGGACCTGCTGAATTTCCAGCCAGCCACCCAGCAGAATTCTAGCCACCATTCAAATTCAAACTTGTTAACCACTGTATCATTCAAAATATGGCGCCAAAACTCAATTCAGTATTGAGCAACACATACTTTTTTAATGCTAAACATCAGAACCACCAGCCATGCCACTCAAAAGTTTTGTACAAACACATCATAGCCCTCCAGTTAACAAATCTATAAGCATCAGCCACCTACATTTTTCATAAATCCTAGCCAGGACAACTCAGAACTTGGCACCAACAACAATACGTACCATACATCAACATATTTTCCATACATCCCAGCCAGCCCAACCGGACTTCCAGTAACAGAACCGACCAATTTATAAAAGCATAAGTAAAAAATCACTCGCTAAACAAGCAATTGTCACACTTAAGCCGTTATAAACCCGGTAGTCCGGAAATCTCGAAGGATTTCAAACCAAACATCATCAACCAAGATCGTACAAGTTTAGCGTCACCATTCGCATGTTACAACATTTCACAAATAGTTCGATAACATCAGAGTGCGGAATAAAGTTATTACAAACCAAGTTCTTTAAATCCGAGTAGCGAAAGCAAAGTAGTTTCGAAAGCTCAACCCAACTCACACATTTTTAAAGATTAATACAGTGCCAGTCCAGAGTCTTATCCATCAAAAGCAGTTGGGGAGAATATTAAAGATTAACCTTGCCCAAGGTCTTCTAGTCCATCGGGAAAAAGCAGGTAGCACAAGCACTGTGGTGGAAGGTATGTCCGTCCGCACAAACAACAAGCGAGTAAAAAACCCCGAGTACGAGAAGGTACTCGGCTAGACTTACCCGTCTCGACTCAAAATAAAAGACTCCAAGGAGTATGACAGGCTTTATCGGGGGATAGCTTGACTCTTTTTTGCATAAAAGCGGTAATAACATCTAAAGTGATAGCTCGCCTTAACCATTCCTATTTATGCTAGGTGAGCACCTATACTATGCATCATTATAGTATATTAGTCATGATTAAGTAAGCAAGTAGTAACCATAATTATTTAGCTTAACTCATCATCATCATCACCATTATTATTACCCACATTCCATAATCATTACTACGATGGTGCGGCTCAAGTCAAGTGTTCACCGTCCAGAACGATAGCGATTCGAATCGATTACTACCGAGCTCGGGGGTATTCCTCACACAAACCACGCTCACGAGCCAAGTGAGCTACAGTCACCGTGGCACATATCCGGGAAGAAAATGCGGTTTCGAGTGGAACCACCGTACCAGGGGCCGCCCGCGCGTGCATTGACCCTATTTGGACACGAGACTTACTCTTCGCGCCCCGTGGTCCCCCATCCATCTCCAATACGGTGCGAACGGATCGAGAGCCGGCCTAGATAGTGTTAGGCTTCGCGGTCGGAACGACTTATCCGGCCCGACTAAGTGTGAGGCATGCGTTCAACATGACTTGCGGTACATCAAGCGATGCGGTCCTTAATCGATTACTGAGACGGAATCACTATGGTCCAACGACCCCACAAGACTCCGTCCGGTCTCCAATTATCTCTACCATAACCATCAACCAGATGATATCAACATAAGCTTTTCCATCAATCAAAAGTAACCACCTATACTTGCGGATGACAGGAAATCACCCGACTTCTACCGTCTAAGCAAGCTAAGCAGTTTACTCGCCCTAGACTAGCAGGGTATATCAAGGTAGGATAATTCAATGGTAAAGCAAGGATATAATGCATCAACGGTTTCACACAACTCCTATACTTAATGCAACAATCATAAAGCATAATTAGACTGTTAGAAAGCATAGGTAAGTAGATTCTCCGGTGCTTGCCTTGTTCGAAGTCAGCTGCGCGGTGATTCAGACACTCGGGCAGGTCTTCCTC
The DNA here is from genome assembly GCA_015844335.1 of Chrysopogon serrulatus. NCBI lineage: Eukaryota > Viridiplantae > Streptophyta > Magnoliopsida > Poales > Poaceae > Chrysopogon > Chrysopogon serrulatus. Next base: position 63,247 of record JADLZL010004079.1, read on the forward strand.
GTCCTCTTCTTGTGGGACCTCCTGTTGGAACTCCCCCTGATGACTCTCCTCGATCTCCGAAAGTTGGGGGTCCTCCTGCGAACCTGTATGATGCGATGCACGGTATAAACATAAAGAATGCATAGGTGCGATGCTTATGAATGAAGATGATTAACAAGTTATTTGACAGAGTAGGTGCATATCTCCTCTCTAGTATACACTACTTCACTTTACTGAGTATGTGCATATCTCTTCTCTAAACACTTAGAGAAGTGTATAAAGAAGAGAGGTGTGTATAGACACACACACACATACTCACAACATATGAATAAAAAGAGGTAACACTACTCATAGCTAAGCATCACACTTCAGTTATGGTGCTGCATAACAGGACCAGCAAACAAAACATAACCAAAAGTGCTCAAAAGCAAATATAGCACCTACTAAAGCAATTAAATCAAAGCTTATCATTTCATGTGAATTTAAGGGCTTGAACTGTGACCTCTGTCTAAACAGTCCAGAAAATTCTACAAAAATTATAGAAGCTACATTATGCTAACACAGAGCCATGATAAAAATTTCATCACTTTTCATCAAGTGCAACAGTCTACCAAAAAATAAAGCAAATGTAAGTAAATGCACATTTAACAACTTTGTACTGTAAAAAAAAGTATCAAACAACAGATTTCATATTTTTAACTAGAACTTCTTAGCACAAGAGCAGTCATCAAAAATTATCAAGGCATAATTCCTCATATTTAATTTACTAAAAATCATTTAATAATCAGCTATAAAACACAATTAAATCACATCTCAATATTTTTACACAGTAACTGCATGGTATTCATTTTTCCCAGAAACTACATCACTCACAGGGTCTAACAAAGCAAGAACCACATTTTTTCTGAGCTATATACTATTTATTATGTATTTACAGATTTCAAAGCATATATAACGATTAAATAAATCTACACAGAAAAGTATCACAAAAATTGCATCTCGTATTTTTAACAGATAGATCTACTTTCTAGAAACCTAGCAAAACAAGTCTCATCAAATTTGGATCACAAATGCTCAAGATATGGATTTAAAACCATTTAGATCGATTTCGGAAAATATTTTAATTAAAAACCCGAAACCCTAACGCTAGGTGCACCCGGTCCAGTGGACCAGGAGCCGCTGACACGCGGGCCCCGGGGTCAAAATGACCCCACCGGTCGGGTTGGCCACCCACCGTGGCGGCGCCGACCGGGCCGGCTTTCACTAACGGGCGAAGCTCTCACGGCCGACGGAGCTGGCACCGACGCCTCCACTCCTCGCGGAGCGCGGACGTGCGATTCGCTGGCTCGGGCGAGCAATCGAACCACGACGGCGACGAGCGGGGCGGCGCGGAGCGGCCCCGCGGCTTATCACGGCGACGACTGGACGGGCGGCAAGGCCCATCAAGCGAGCAGCCGAGCTCTCGGGCGTGAGGCGAGGCTTGCCGAAGAGTCCGACGGGCCGGATTGGCGACCGAGCTCACGGCGGCGTGCATGGCAGCGGCGGCGCGAAAGACGGGCGACAAGGTGGCGCTTCCACCCACGCCGAGCCCTAATCGACGCGAACTAACCTCGACTAAAACCCTAGCGCACTAACTACGGCTCAGAAACGCACGGCGCGAGAGTGGGAGCAGGAAGAAAGGGCGCAATGGGCGCTGCCAAGCCGAGACCGCGGGCGGAGCGACGCCCCTCGGAGATGAAGAAGACGGCCCCGATTGGCCCTTATCGAGCATGCTTCGACGGCGGCTAGCTAGGGGCTACGGTGTGGTGCGTATAGGCGAGGCGGAGCTCGCGGCGCAGCGAGGCGCGCGAGCTCGAAAAATGGCGCGCGAACACGCCGGCGACGGCGAAGCGGCTGCGGCGGGGAGCAGCCGCTGCGCTGCAGAGAGAGAGCGAGAGAGAGCAAGTAGAGAGCGAGCGAGAGAGTGGAGAGTGAGCGAGCGAGCGGATCGGGCGCGCGGCACGGGGGGGTGATGGCCGATCGGCAGGCCCGCCGGGCTGGCGGCGACACGCGGGCGGCGCGGCGCAGGGCACGGCGTGAGCGCGTGGCTACCATGCCCTCACCGCGGCTGGGCGCCGTGCACGCGCGCGGAGCAGGCCGGGCGGTGGGTCGAAATGGCCCGCCGGCCATGCATTTCTGGCATTTCTTTTTTTTTTTTGAATTTAAATCCTGAACAACAAGCACCTTTTTTGATGAATTTAGAAGCATTTTCATGAAATGTGCCCAAAATAAAAGTTGTAGAGAATTAAAAACTGAACAACTTTCATTTTAAGGCTCAGGTCAAAATTCCAAATAAATTTTGAACTACAAATTCATTTTGAATTTAGGCTTAAAAAGGAAATTTTCCAACTTATTTTCTTTTGCTCCAAAATACACCAAATCTTTTGCAATAAATTTTGTTAAAACTTTTCAAAGTGCTAGGCAAGTGAATCCAAACTTGACAAGTCATTTGCAAGGCAATTAATTAACTAACACTTCAATCAAGCAAGTAGAAATTAAAAGCAATCACATGAAATGACAAGATATAAACTAGGGTTTATGCTTGATGATGCTCATGCCATGCTTAATGATGATCAAGTTAATTAATTAGTAGACTAATGCAAGCTTAACACTTGAGGTGTTACACAGCCCATCTGAACTGCTCCTCAGTTTTATATGATTTTTGAGACACCGTTTGAATCACAAGATCACATGTTTTTTGAGACAGAAGGAGTATGTCTCTACAACATGAAAAAAATGAATTATTGGAGCAACTCCAACAAACTCGCTATTTCACAGTCCTTTACCAAATCTTGGAAAAAAAACCTTAGCACCCTTGTCGACCCGATCTATAAATTGCCGAGCATGCTATCACATGTACCTCACTAGTTAGAAGTAGAGCGGGGAATTCAGTCACCCTCTAGAACCTCATGACCCTTCCCGCGTGTCTGACTCTTCTCGCTGCAGCTGCACGAAAAGCTTATGGAGGGTTGGGACAAGGTCACGACCTTTGCACATGTTGTCGACATGAGATGTTCATGATGTTTCCAAGCACGTCTCGAGAGAGTGAACTAGGATGCAAAGGAAGTCGTTGCATGTGAGGACCAACATGGTAGCCCTACTAGGATGAACTGTTACAACATAGTTCTCATTGGACTTGCACTTCTTGAAGAAGGGATCCCTGGAGAGAACAAGATGGGGCAGTGGAAGTAGAGGGCTGGTTTTGAGACATAGCAACGGAGGGGGGTGGTTAGGGTGAAGACAAAAGAATCACAAAGCGGGGGGAGAGATCGAAAGGGCTAGTTCAATGTTTTTCTCGTTGCCAATGGGTCTCGCACTGATGCTGATGTGGCAAATTAAAATATAAAGAACCTAATTTAGAGAAGTAACCTAAGCATTCTGCAAATCGGACTAACAAGAAACCCAATTAATTTTAGGCTCCAATTCTATGTCCAAAGACAGATCTATCCATTGGGTTCGGATGGCTTTTCTAAACTTGGGTCGGACAAGGCTAACTGCGCCACCCACTCTGCCTCCCATTTCCGAGCTTGTTTGTCCGCACAAAAATACACCTCAACCCACGTGGTTTGGGGAGATTGAGAAGGAATTTAACTTAAAATCCACGTCAATCCCTCCCAAATCATATAGATTGAAGTGTATTTGTGTACAATCAAATAAGGCTTCCTTAGGTTCATAAAGTCAGGTTTCTAGTGTGAATAAAAATAATTGAAATACCACTACCTTAAGAATTAATGAAACATTTGTGTTTGGCCGGACGCACACAGCTTTGATCGTTAATACCATCTAGAATGTAATTTTAGAATCTTAATTTCGTGAGATTTTGCATGTATGTTCCAACTCAAATCTATAAATATATATCTTTTATGTTTCTAAACTTGGAAATTTAAAATTCAGTGATGTTTGGAGTTTTGAAATTTCAACTAAATATTGACCTCAATGACAAGTTTTTTTTGACACGACGAGACACGAGGGGAGTAATAGTTTTGGGACGGACATGGGCTGGCCAAAAGTTTTTGGGCTTCATTATCCCGGTCCAAGCCATCCCTATAGAGCTGAGCTGAGCTGAGCATGGCTTCCTGGGCCGAGCCAGATTTGCTTAGCTGACATTGACAGTATTGGAGATTTTTTTTCTTTGACTTCCTGGCCGAGCCAGATTTGCTTAGCTGACCTGACATTGACAGTATTGGAGGTTTTTTTCTTTGACTTCCTGGCCGAGCCAGATTTGCTTAGCTGACATTGACTGTATTGGAGTTTTTTTCTTTGACAACAAACAGTACTGGAGTTGGTTCTATGAAACTTTTATAATCTCTCTTTATTAACACACATGTCAGCATATTTAATACCTATAAAACTTTATGAAACTCACAATGAGACTGACCTTAGGAAAAATCGAAGATTGGAATGCCCAATTCTGTTGTTTTTTTCATCGGTCCAATTAATACAGCAACAGAAACACTCCTTGAGGCTTCACTGCTTGAGCTTGGTATCCTTGTCGTTGCTGGCTACCCCTAAAGTGAGAGAGCTCTGGTTTTGAAAAACAACATGGAACACCAGATTTATCTAAATCTATATAGCTCTACCCCTAAAGAAGAATAAGAAGAAGAAAGCCGTACGTGGAACATATATTGAACAGTTATGCGTTGTGTGTAACCCGTGGCAGTGGTGGATTATTTTTCTAACTCCATAAATCTTTAATTGTTTAGAGCACCTCCTGACAAAATGTTTGGCTTAGAAAAGTGAATAGTTATTTTTGGCGGAATAGGCAAATACATCCTCAAACTATCACCAAAAGCTCAGTTTGGTTCCTAAACTACGAAAACGACCGTTCTAATCCTCAAACTTTCATAGCCAGCTCAATTTGGTCCCTAAACTATCAAAACGACTATTCTCGTCCTCAAACTTTCGCAACCGGCTCAATTTCGTCCCCCGATCCGACGTGAGCGCCCTTATTTGGCTCGCCTCGCCATCACCTAGTCATCCGGAATCGGTTTCGAAAGCCTACAACCGATTTATTCTTATTCTAACTGGTTGCAACTTATTGTAACTCTTCAATACAACATTCGATGAAGATAATTTTTGTATAAAAATTATAAATTTCGATAAGATCTACAATTTTCTAGTTTTAATTTTTTATTTGAGGACGTTAAGATGCTCAAAAAGTTAATATAATTAAATTATTATGGTGCTAAAATTTTATATTATGCTCAATAAATTTTATATTAGGGACGATATTGAGCCGGCAGCGAAACTTTGAGGACGAGAACGGTCGTTTTCATAGTTTATGGATGAAATTGAGCCGGGTGTGAAAGTTTAAGAACTAGAACGGCCATTTTTATAGTTTGGGGACCAAATTGAGCTTTCGGCGGTAGTTGAAGGACGAATTTGACTATTTCGCCGTTATTTTTCATGTATCTGAAACTACTGGAGCTCTCCAAACAAGCTCGTTTACCTTAACCATTTTTTTATAGTTCAGGGACCAAATTGAGCTTTCAGCGATAGTTGAAGGACGAATTTGACTATTTCACCGTTATTTTTCATGTATCTGAAACTACTGGAGCTCTCCAAACAAGCTCGTTTACCTTAACCATTGGCCACTTTACTTCTCAGTGCAGCCACTTCACTTCTCAGTGCAGCCACTGGGGCAGGAGTAGCTATTGACAACCTCAGCTCGGGCCTTGGTGGCGCTGGCGCCGAGGCCGACGGATCACCTGCCCCAGTGAGGCCAGACCCAACTCCCAACTCACGGCTTGTTCGGTTGCAATAAAAATTGCAAATTTTTCAACTCTCTCTCCATCACATTAATTTCTACCCGTATATATAGAGCATTAAATATTAGTAAAAAAAATAACTAATTATACAGTTTTATTGTAAATCACGAGACGAATCTTTTGAGCCTAGTTGGGCCACAATTGGACAATATTTACCAAATACAAACGAAATGCTACAGATTCTTTGGAATGCAACTTTTTCCACCAACCGAACCCCGACCTCATTTCGGTTTTCCACTCTCTTCATCACATCAATTTCTACCCACATGTATAGAAAGACTAAATATAAATAAAAAAAACTAATTACACGGTTTAGTTATAAATCACGAGATGAATCTTTTGAGCTTAAATTTTGGTGCACGATTTAGATAATATTTATTAAATACAAACGAAAATACTACGGGAGTTCAAATAAAAGTTTTTTCGAACTGAACAAGACGTCAGTACTCGCCGCATGCCAGCGTCCGCACGCGCCATCATTATTCGATCGTTTTTCAGGGAGGACGTTGCGTCCGACGGCACGACCCCATGTGCACAGTGCCACGGAGCAGGCAGGCAGGCAGGCGCCCCTGCCGTGACGCATTCGCCGCTGGCCAGTTGCCAGAATGCCAGAGCCAGAGCCTCGGCCAGCACGCTCGGGGGCGCCAAGTGCTTGGCCGCGACCCGCGCCCCGACGTTTGGCCAGTGCCGTGCCCGTGCTTGCGCGCGCGCGCTCGTCATCAGTCGACGACACGCCCCGGTGGTCTCGAGGAAGGTACGACCACGCGGCCGCCGTCCGTCGTTTCTCGTTGGTCAAGTCAAACACGGAGCACCTGCCAAGTGCCATGCGCGAGGGAAACGCATCCACGCCGAGGGACGACGGACGAGGGACTTGTTCAGTTCGTAAATTTAGAAAAGTTACAATTGGTAAAGATTTCGTTTGTATTTGGCAAATATTGCCTAATCGTGGCCAACAACTAGACTCAAAAATTCGTCCTGATGATTTACAACAAAAACTGTGTAATTAGTTATTTTTTTTACTAACATCTAACGCTTCTATATATACGGGTAGAAATTGATGCGATGGAGAGAGAGTGGAAAAACTTGCAACTTTCATGCGAAGTGAACAAGGCCCTGCTCCCAAACTTTTTCACAAGCGTTACTCGACGTTACGACACCCTCGCCGGACATGAGTAGTACTAGTATGCCGAGAAAGTACCTGACGTCTGACTTTTTGGTCCTGCCGTCCTGGTCGGGTCCAGAGTGACCGAAACCTAATACAGTCGCAGAGGTCAGTTCTATCGTTTACTTGCATCACAATTCACAGGCACACCCACACACAATATATTCTTTTAGATTACCAGGTCAAAGTACTGAAAACTCACCTCCATCTTTGCCCGTCACTTGGGGTTTTTAAGACTAGCAGTGAGCTGACAACCTAGCAGATGACGAACAAAAAGGTTAAATAAATAATAATGCTACATCACCTGACGACATACTCTCACGGCCCTATTGCAAACTCTTCCTTTACAACCACGATCAAAGGATGCTTGGACTCCAAACAAAGCATCGCAACGAACGGGTCCGTCCAGTCCAGTCCAGCCAGACAGACACTTCTCTTCAAAAAAAGAAGCGGCCAAGGACGAGTTTGGTCAGCGAGCATCCTCAGCCGACACGCACGCCTCCTCCTCCGGGTCCCCCTGGCCTGCCTACTCTGACCCAGGCCTCGCTCGCATGCCGCCCGGCAACCCACCAGTTCACCACCCATGGCGTTGACATTGGATGACCACTGCACAGTGTCATCCTTTTTCAGATTCCTTTCTGTATCCAAGAATTTTCTGTTTGTTGCGTTCCATGATTAGATTAGGTGTGGTTGTGACTGACTGCAACTCTGCAACCATACCAAACCTAGGAGTAAGTTTCATGTGTTAGATTCCAAAAATCAATTCGTCTCCTTTTATTTTCCGGTCCTATAAAATGACTTTAGGAGTTAGGACCCGTGATGAGTATGTACAAATCCTATGTTTTCAGTATTACTGTAGACTTCATGTGTGCTTATAGACTTTGACATAGCAAAGATTCACCGCTGATTTTCAAGAGAAATGAGCCATGGCACATGTGGTTTACAGTATGTCAAATTAAGGTCATACTTGAATCTCCTAAGAAAAATAAGATGAGGCAGAGAAACAAGAATGAGCAAACAATCTAATTTTAGAATACGACTGTACAAAATCTAAGTATCTGTTAAAACCTTGCTATTTGAAGAGTTTCACTGTACAAAACTAATAATCGCTGTGAGAACGAGACTTGTTAATGGCCTGATCACTTTACCCTCCAACTTCCAAGTTTTTTCACTCTCTCTCCATCACATCAATTTGTACCCGCATATATGGAGCATTAAATATAAATAAAAAATAACTAATTGCACAGTTTAGTTGTACATCACGAGACGAATCTTTTGAGCCTAGTTAGGCTACGATTGGACAATATTGGTCACATACAAACGAAATGCTACAGAATTTTTCAATCTCCATCACCTCAATTTCTACCCTATATATGGAGCATTAAATATAAGTAAAAAATAATTAATTATATGGTTTGGTTGTAAATCACGAGACGAATCTTTTAAGCCTAGTTGAGCCACGATTGGATAATATTTATCAAATACAAACGAAGTGCTACAGGACTTTTCAATCTCTCTCTTCCCCCAATCTAAACAAGGCCTAAATAAGATATAGATAAGTGATGAGCAAATAAATAAAAACCTGGTCATCTCAACAATGCTCAGGTAGAGTAGGCAACGTCTGGAATCACGCAAGCCATATGCGATGGAGAGACTAGGGACAATGCAAAAAGTGTCGAGCTGCTGTACTGCATTTCTCACTTGAACACTTGCACAAGCGATGAGAAGAGGGGTGGCCTACAAAAGGTAGGACGCTGTGACTGACACAAAAGGCAGTAGACAGGCATGGCCTCCATGGCTCTATGTCCACATCAGCATTAACAAAAGGGAAGAATTCCATTTCTTGTCCGGGATCTGGATCCGTCGAGGAGCAGCCAAGATCAACGACATCGCCAGCCAGCGCTAATCAGGAGAAAAGGAATACTACTCCTTTTGTTTATTGCAAATGGCGATTTTGGCGCCCTGATGATCTACTGGTACACTACTAGTGATATGTGATGGAATGAAAACACGCTTCTGTGCCTGAAACGACGACGACAACATCAGTCGCTGAATGTGGAAGCAGATAACAGACCAATGGCTTATGTCTCTCCGAAATGCTGCGTTGAAGCAGGATCGGCTCGGCGCAGGTTGGATGAACGCGAGTCATTCACGGATGCGCCTTGCTACGATCCGGACGCAGAGCGCATGCATGATGTGCTGCAATCATCGAACATTAGTAGTGATTAGCGATAAGTGATTGACAGTGTAGGTAGGGCCAGGATACATCAAAGATTAGAGCGAGTAGATCAGATCACAAAAGATGGTTTCCTTTACTGATGGAGACACATGCGTGCGTCTCTCTCTCGCTCGCTCTAAACTATGGCCCGTCAAGGACACGAGCTTGCCTGCCTGCCTGCCACCAGATCAGGTGCGCGACGGAGGGAGTACGGATAGGAGAACAAAGGCATGCTCTGACTTGCAAGCAACACCCAGCCCCGCCCGCCGGCGCCTTGTCCGGCACACGACCCCGTCGCTTTACAATGTCGTCCCGTTCCGCGGTCCACACAGCTGCTGAAGCTGAGCACACCAGCACAGAGCACGGAGACGGAGCTTCACTGACAGTCACACAGGTGAGATGAAGATGAGAGAGCAGCTGCCTGCCACTGTTCCAAAAACCATGGACGTTTTTCATCGTCGTCTCCCTCACGGACACACGGCACAAATGTTTCTAACCTCTCGTGAACCTAATCCAAAGCAATTTATACATACAAAACACTCATCGCAACGGGGCGCGTGGACGGGGACCGGTCGGTCGCCGGAGAACGAACGAACAGGTTCAGAACTCGGCGGTGTTGCCGCACGACGAGACGCCCAGCTCGCGCTGCCGGCGCCGGAACGACATAAGCCCGTCCGACACGATGCTCCCGCCGCAGTCCTCGCCGTCGCCGCCCTCCGCGCTGCTGCCGGTCAGGTCGTTGTACTCGTACTCGCCGCCGATGGCCGCCTCCTCGTCGAGGTCGCCCCGCATGGCGCGGAGCGTCTTCCGGGCCATCTCGCGCCGGACGCCGCCGCCCTCGTCGGCCACCACGCGCCGGAGCGCCCGGTCCGCGCCGGCCGCGCGCGCCAGCCCGCGGAATCGGAGGCTGCCGCGGCTCATGGCGTACATCGCTGACACGCACCACTCCTCCAGGTCCGCCGTGCCGCCGTCGAGGAGGATGGCGGAGACGGACGCGACGGCGCCCGCGTCCATGAGCGCGTTGCGGCCCTCGGCGCAGGCGGCCACGTTGCAGGCCACCATGAGCGCCAGCCTCCGGATGGGGCCCGGCTCGGCGGCACCCGAGGCCACGGCCAGCAGCGCCTTGGGCGCGCCGGGGAAGCGCGCCACCTTGGACTGGTTGACGGCGGCGAGCGTGAGGTGGTACAGCGCCATCCCGGCGTCGCGGCGCGCGCGGGGCGGGTGCGCGGGCGACGTGAGCAGGTCCAGCAGCGGCGGCACGGCGCCCAGCACGCCGATGGCGGCGCGGTTGTCCTCGTTGAGCGCCAGCCCGAAGAGCGCCCCCGCCGCGTGCTCCCGCGCCTCGGCCGCCGACGCGCCCGACCGGAGCACCTCCACCAGCGCCGGCACAGCCCCCGCGCGCACGATGCGCACCTTGTTGCCGGGCTCCAGGGACAGGTTCACAAGCGCCGCCGCCGCGTCCACCCGCGCGGCCGCGTGGCGCGGGAGCAGCAGCACGCGGCGGAGCGCGCGCCGAGGAGGCGCGGCGTGCACAGCGCGCGCCGCCGCTCCGCACTCTCCCGCGTGGCCTCCCGCAGCGCGACCATCGCCGCCGCCACCACACCGTCGTCGTCCGCGTTCATCACCTTGCCCACCACGTCCTCCTCCAGCGGGTCAACCGGCGCCGCTGGCGGCGGCTCCGCCTCCACCTCCTTGACTATCCTCCTCCGCGGCGCCGGCGCCGGCGCCTCCTCCTTGATCTCGTCCTCCGCCGCCGCGGTGATCTCGGACCCCGACCCGTACGACGACGTGGACGCCGGGGACGAGTAGGACGAGTTGGACGTGCTCGCGGCCACCACCACCGCCGCGCGCCTCGTCGCGGCCGTCCTCAGGGACTTGGCCGCGGCGGCCGGAGGCATAGCGCGCAGCACGGCCTGCCGCGCCGCCTCGGCGGACGGCGGCTCCGGCAGCGCCCGACCGGCGCGCGCGCACCAGGTGCCGATGGCCGCCTTGAGCGCGGCGTTCGGAATCATCGCGGCGTCCGCGCCGCCCGCCGCGGCGTCGACGCCGGGCGGCAGGAACGCGAGCTCCGCGCAGGCCTGGAGGCAGGCCCGCTCGAAGGTCCTCCCCGACGGCAGGATGACGGGGTCCGCCATGAGCGCGCCGGAGAGCGGGCACAGGAACTCCTCCGGCACCGCCTCGGCCGCCCACGCCTCGGAGCGCGCGGGCGAGGCGGGCGCCGGGGCTGCGGACGACCTGGACGAGGGCGAGGGCGAGGGCGAGGGCGAGCACGGCGCGCTGCCTCCGCCGCCGCCTGAGGCGCTGATGGCGCGGTGGAACGGCAGCAGCTTCCAGCGCCGCGGACGCGCCGCACCCATGGAGCGGCGAAAGGTTGGGGGGTTTGTGCGGTAGCGGCTTAGCGGCGGCGGCGGCGGGGAACGGTGGAGGATGCTTTTGTTGCTGCTGTGGGCATGGCTTTTGTTTTGTTTTCTGTGTGTTTGGTTTGGAGCTTGGGGTGCTTGCTTGCTTTTGTTCCGTGGCTGGCTGGAGCTGGGGAGCTGGGAGAGCTGGAGCTGGGGTGCTGGGAGTGGTGCGCGCTTGGTTTTATGCGCCGGCCGGGAGAGAGAAGGCGCCGGGGAGGGAAAAGGGAAACCTTAGCCTGGAAGGGACCGCTCGCTCGGTCCCTCTCCCTCGGGCTCCAGGTGTGCTGTGTTTCGCTGCCGGGGGTGCTGGATCGCCCTGCTTGGGCTGGTTTCGCTGGGGTTTTTGGCTGGGTCACGCGGCGTCCCGTGGCCCGTTGCGGTTGCAGCAGCCTGGGTGGGACTGGGAGGGAGATGGCGGACACCGGACAGGGGGCGTGTGTCGTCGCGGTCGGCGTTGGTTGGGGGTGGCGGGTGCGTGCTTGTAGGAGTACAGTACTGTACATTTTATTAGCTAGCGGTTGTTGGCTACGAGTACTACGAACTGAGGGAGTTTGTGAGCTCACTTGAAGGGAAACGGTGGCCGATTGGTGGAGGCGTGGAGCAACCACCATTGTTGTTGTTGTTGTTGTTAGCCACCTGTCGACCGTCGTCCGTCGTCGTTGATTGGAGCAGCAAGGATCGTCTTCTCTGATGATGAATACGAGTAAGAATAAATAAAGGGTGCTTAAATGAAGCGAACAAAATTTAGGTGTGGTGTTTGGCACGACGGACCACATGCGAAAGAAAGCCACCGCTCCGGCGGCGGCGGCCAGCAAGCAAGCAACAACAAGTGCGCGTGCCCGCCCACCGGGAACGCTGCTCGGACTTGAGAACGAAGACAACAAAACTCGTGCGCGCGCGTCGCAAGAACGGCGACGATTGTGCTGCTAGCGAAGCACCTTTGGTACCACTCGCATGCCCCTGCGTTCTATGGATGCAGCAGTGCCAGTGTGGCTTGCGTCCTTCCTTGGTGACGCTTCCCGTGCGATGCGATCGTTTTCGTTCCCATACTCCACTTTTCCGCCAGCTTCCAAACGATCCAGACCAGGGGTGATGGGCTGAATAATCTGTCATGTGAAGATTTTTTTTTTTTGTTTTTGTCCGAGAATTCGCAGGAGAAGAATCGGGAGGGGTGGACGTGTGGGTATCCATATCCATATCCAATCCAAGAGCTAGCCGACCGAGTCAAGGGCTGCGGCCGGCAGGCAGGCAGCTCTCCGGTAGAGTAGAGGGTCATGGATTATGCTGACGCTCATCTCGTCATGTCCGGGGCGCTGGCGTGGCGTGTCAGTGCTTGTACACTGCTCGTCCAAGAGCTAGCCGACCGAGTCCAGGGCTGCGGCCGGCAGGCAGGCAGCTCTCCGGTCTCCATGGTCATGGATTATGCTGACGCTCATCTCGTCATGTCCGGGGCGCTGGCGTGGCGTGTCAGTGCTTGTACACTGCTCGTCGGCTGTTGCCTAGTAGTACTAATTTACCAAGCCCTTGTTCAGTTGCCATGAAACTTGCAAGTTTCATGCAACTTTCATAAACTTTTATGCAGCTTTCAATTTGTACCCGCATATATGGAGTATTAAATGTTAGTAAAAAAAATAACTAATTATACGGTTTAGTTATAAATCGTGTGACGAATCTTTTTGGCTGGTTGGACCACGATTGGGACAATATTTGTCAAATACAAACGAAAGTCTTCTGATAAACGGGGAATGAAAGTTTCTCACAAACTGAACAAGGCCAAATCTAATAAGCTCGCTTGGAGAGAAAACCCAAGGCGGTGCTAGCTCTGCCGAATTGCTGATTGTGATTGCCTGATTCGTGTCGCAACCGCCGTTTTACTCTCGTCTAAGAAATACCCCCCGTTGTTTTACTCGGGGACCGACTGTTGTGTGTGGCCCTGCACCCCCCGATGGGCGATTACTGCAAGCATCTCCCTCCGAATTAAACCGTGCTGGAGAAACAAGCGAGCAAGCATGCACGTACTGGTTGCACGGTACCCTCCAAATTAATCCAGCGCAAAGTTGATACGGCCAAGTACAAGCTGTGCAACAAATGGTTCACGGATTTCTACAGCACCGTTCGTGGCCCAGTTCGGCGGCGCGTCGTCCTGATCCATGCTTCAAGGAAGCTTCATTCACCCTCCTTCCTCCATGGTGCGAGCGGCCCCCGCGGAACTCTGAACACTCATCCGTCTGTTTCCTCCTCGGCCTTGCTTGCCTTCTCATCTCCAGTGTCCAGTATCCTGCTCGGACTCGAGCCCGTGGTTCTCAAATCTTTTGGGACCTGATGGACGTCGGCTGGCCGCCGTCGCCGTCTGATCGCTTTCGTTCCAGACTTGACTGTTCTCGCCCGCCCCGTCTCGTCTGCAGGGTTTTAAAAACCGTTCGGTAACCGGCCGGTTTGACCGGTTACCGGCCTTACCGGTCCGGACCGGTTCGGTTTTGGACCGGTTCAAACCGCTAGGGTTTTTCAAATTTGAAATTTGAAATTTTAAAAAAATTCTAAAAAATTCCTAAAAATAGTTCATGATTTATAGAATCCAATGGTGTCAAAAATTTTTCAAATTTGAGTTCGTTTAGTATTTATTTAGACGTTTAGAAGTTTGAAAAAAAAAAAAAAAAAAAAAAAAAAAAAGAGCCGGCCCATTAAGGCCCATTAAATCATGAAGGTCGAAAAAATATATTAAACGCACTCAAATTTGAAAAAATTTTGACATCATTGGATTCTATAAATCATGAAGTATTTTTAAAAAATTTTTCTAGCATTTTTTTAAAATATTTTTTATTTTTTATTTGAAAAATTTTGACATCATTGGATTACCGGCCGGTAAACCGGTCTAACCGACCGGTAAACCGATTCTTACCGTTTGAACTACGCCGGCTTCAAAATTCAAATTTTAAATTCGAATTCGGCCGGTATAAATCGGTAACCGATTTATACCGCCGGTATAAATTTACCGCCGGCCGGCGGTTTCCGTTTTCAAAACGGTAAGTGAAACCCTGCTCGTCTGACGACCGCTTCCCATGCATGCGCTTCGAAAGCAAGGGCACCTTGTCAGCGTCCGCGGCACCGGACAAACATTTCAACATCCCCGCGCTGGCTGCTGCCGGGATTCCTTGATTCCACTTGCAGGTTGCAGCAGCTCCAGTGCTGGTGTACTACCTGTAAACTCGGGAAAAAAAAAAGAAAAAGAATCACCAGGCAGGATTCTTTTTCTTTTTTTTCATGAGAAAAAAGCCAAGGGCTTGTGCCGCTGCCTGCAGTCGTGCGCATGGCACCACAGGACTCGGTGCAGCAGCGTGTGAATTGGAGAGGGAGCCTAGTCAAAAGAATGCTCTCGTCCGGGATCCATATCCATCTCGCGCATGCGAGTACAGAATATTATCAGGGATCCAACAGTTTTTCATTGTGCAGCTGAGCCCGCCCGTCGTCGTCAACTGCTACTACTGTACCTTCTCGTTTTCAACCGAGACCTGCCTGTTTGCCGTTGATAATGATGCGAGTATGGATGAAAACGGATCGGATATGGATCGATATCAATCGATACCACATTTGTTTTCATATTTCTCGTCCCGGATTGATTCGAATACGGGATAGTGTCATCTACGCCGGATAGGATACGACCTGGATATCGACATCATAAATATACGATTTGAGTATTCGGATACGAATCTGGTGCAGACGGATGTTGAATATCCGACCCGGATACGGACGGATCTAAACCCCTCCAAATAAATTCGCTCGAACGGACGATCGGATAAATATCCGTACCATTTTTATTCATAGATGCGTGGCAGCGATTGGATTCGTTTCCCCCAGCGTCCGCTGTCCTGGACCGGGCTCGCTTTGGCCTTTGGTTTTTTTCCTTGCGATTCATCAATCGCCTTTGCCCAGGTCAATGCATTGCACACGTCGCTGATTTCTTTTTTGGCAGCTACCGAAGCCAAGCCAAGCCAGCACACACACACACACACACGCCCTGCTTCATCGTGACAGCCTCTATCATCATATCTTCTAATCTAATCATACAGCGTGGCAGATTGGCAGCGGCGCAGCTCTCTTTTTGTGGTTGTGCTTATTATTATTACTCTGATTCCTCAGACTAAAGATGCGATATTGATGTGGTTTTATTGGTATAGCATTTTTTTAGCATCAAGCGCCACATCGCCATCCGCTTAATACCCCGCCACCGGTCTAAAATGGGATTATTGCGTTGCGTGATTACATCCATCACTGTAGATGGTACTAGGAGTAAAGAAATTCCAAGTCAGAACCTTAACCTACGTGTTGACGTCTCCCTTTTTTTATAATAAACAAAATGAAAAGAGACTTCGAGCCAAGCCAAGTTTAACAATTCAGGTTCAGCCCTGTGGAGATAGTTTAGTCCATTCCTATCTACCAACCCCCGTGTTAAACAACCAACTACTACTACGTACAAGGGGTACCAGTATCGCTGTACTTGGGTTGGGGCTAATGATCAGTGCCCGCAAATTAGTTGCGAAAGGTGGCTCTCGTCTGTATTATTTTCCCAGCTAGCTCTTGTCTCTTCCGCTTCCGGTGGATAGCAATGTTTTATACTACTCTATCAGCCGGTCTGCTTCTTCTAAATAAATGGCAATCCATGTCGTATTTAATCTTGCCTCTACCAACCAAAGTGTTGCCGGCACTAAGGGAGGAGGCCTTGCCCAGTGTCTTCCTACTTATAATTGGCTGACATCCAGTGTATTGGTGGTAGGCAGATGTTGCTTTTGCAAAGAATGGTCCTCGGCTCCTCCCACAGTTCTCTTTTGTGTGTATGCGCTCAATGGTGATTAGGCAAATGCAAATGGCCATGTGTTCTGTTTCATACTCTGCTCAAACACACCACTTGATTTCAAGGAATTGGTTGCAGAATTATGCCCAATACTTAGCACCCACTAGTAATGCGCTGCTAGTATTTTTTTCTTCCTAGAAACAATGAGATGTGTGGCGATGTGGGTGAATCACGTGAACACCAATTCTAGCAATCTAGATGCACATCGAGTAGATAGCACATGCCAGCAGCAACAAAAAAACACAAGGTAAAAAAACACAAAAAAAAAAAACACATGGCATCCAGTTGCTTGCATTCATGTTCTGCTGGATCGACAGATCATCATCATCATATTTGTTATCAAGTGGGAAACACAAACAGATAATATGACAAACAAAAAAAAAAAAGAAGTCTTTTCCTTGCGCAAAAACCAGACATCTCTAACACGTGACTTGGTGTACTGGAGCCGAGCTTGTGATGCTCACCCATCACCCGACGTTCTTGGCGCCAACGCAAAGCACTCATCCAATTGATGCATGCATGATGCATCATCATCATCATCATTCATCAAAGCCCACAGCAGGAAGAAGATGCAGCCATGGCATTGGCATGGCATGGCATCGTTGAGCAGAGATTCCCATCCCATGATGGTGGCTTATTAGCTCCTTGCCGCACACAACACAGGTAGCAGGTGAAGAGGCTCCGTCAGATTCCATGGAAATGGAACTTGTTGCAGCTGCAACCGCTCACCGCTGGTGCTCCACTACATACACACTCCAGCGGCGGTCCAGCCACACCGATCAATAGCACGGCACGGCAGTGAATGGTGGTGATCCACGGCACGGCAGTGAGTGGTGATTATGGCATGTGTTGAAACCTGATGCCAGATGGGCACGGCAGGCACTGACTGGGCAGAAAAAGGTTGCAGCAGCAGCAAAGGCAGCCCAAAAGCTGGGCAGAGCTTTATGGCAGGCCAGAATGCACGCTGAATGATACGCTTGGAAAGTTTCAGCGGTTCACACCAACCGGTATACATCCTCCTCATATCCTTTTCTCCATCATCCATTTCACACCTCCACGAAAAGTATTTTCCACCAAGAGCATGTAAATGCAATTTTACTCGATACAAGTATCTTAATACACGTTGCCACCTCTAGAGAAAACAAGAATCTAACAGGATATCAGGATATGTACATTTGATATGTGGCGCATCACTTTATTCCAGGGGAATCTTGGCATAGCATACGGTATGTTGTAGTGGGTTTGTTTTTCTACGACTTGTTTGCAAAGCGAGGATCGTGATGTCTGCTTTATTAGGAAATATACTAGTAGGATAGAAGAGGTAAACTACTCGTGGACATGGACACAAATGCTTTCTTTACCCACAAAATACGGTCTGTGCGTCTCTTGCATTGTGTTTGCTTATACGTTTGTGCTTGCAAAAGCTCTACTATCTAGCTACAAACGCTTTAATCATGCGCCTTATTATAGTGGTTTCACTTTCACAATAAACGACCATACTCATGAGGGGAATGCACGAGTAAACAACAACCTTTTTTTTGTGGTGGATGGGAATGTGAGGCGGTGAGGGGAATGTACGAAAAATACATAAGTGAACTTTGGGCACGAAACATCTGGTGTAAAGATGTGAAGGACGCATGTCTCGTAATAAAGTAGGAGTAATTTGTACATGTACGGTAGCTGATATATTCTCTTTGTGATGGATCGGACGGAACGTGCTCCTGCTGACACTGTAAACCATGTGCCAAGTTAAAAAGATATTTTTGCCATTTACATGTTGTCTTCATCTTTAGCAATGTGCCAATGTGCACCGTGAACGTCTTTATTGTATGCGCGCGGCTACTGGATTTTTTTTGTTTTTTATTTTTGAAGAAAGCTACTGGATGGGATTGGCGTGCTTTGAATACTATACTTCCAGACTGTGACAGGAATTTAAGAAATATGAAAAGTCGACCTTATAAATAAATACGATAGAGGACGGAAAAGTCGAGATGAAGAAGCACCAAGGGAACAGCTGCGACTGAAAAATGATTGTGGTAATATTCCCGCTTATTATATTTCTTAAATTGGTAGTCTCATTCTTTATCAGAAAGAATATACATGTCCTGTCTGTTTTGTTTCAGATAATTTGTTTGCTAGATTCAGATAGTTTGTTTAGTAGACCTTTTTTTTTTGTTTTGTTTAATCAAGAAAGGACACAGCACTACTGTATCGTTGAGCAGTGTGAAAGAAATAAATTAAAGCCAGCGTTTAAGGAGCTTAATCGGGGCCGTGCTAGCTAATGAAGCTGTCTAGAAAGCGGGAAACATTATATTGTCCATCCATCCATCCAAGCTAAGCTGTCTGAATTGACAAAATGACAGCCAGCAACTAGCATAGCGCGGGACATCACGTACATTGGACAGAACGCACAAAACTCTGGTGCCTTTCCAGTTTGGTTCTTTTCTTCTTTTTCTTCTTCTTCTTCTTCTTTTTTTTTAGAATCAGTTTGGTTCTACCTATGGTCTATCAACTTCATCACCTAATGCCACGATCGGCTTTTCGAAAAGCTTTTGTAATTTCCTGATTTGCTCTTTGCTTTGCTGTACTGCTGCTAGCTAGATCTTGCAAATTAAATATAATAAAATCATACGATCTTCCTACATTTCTTTCTTTTTGGAGTACAACTTTTGCCCTCTCGATTTACCCTGTACCCTCTCCGTCTCATAAAACGCATAAATCTCATTTTTTGAGACCACACCGGTAAAAGTGTAAAATTATGGATCTGCTCTACTGTCTCCTTCTCAACATGTTCGTAGGAACTCAAAAGCAATGAATTCATTTAGAATGTTCACATGTGATAGAGCAATATCAGCCAAAAACACATTTAAATATTGGTCCATCTAGAATGTTTACCAAAAGTATTTTAAGATTACATATTTTTTAGACAAGATTTAAATGCTAGGATTACATGTTTTTTTTAGGATGGAAAGAGTATATAACAAGGACAGGTTATACAGAGTACACACAGTACCCTTTACACCCTTGTACGGGTAGGAGTAGGACAATCGTATCCGGCAGATGAGATCCGATCTCGCAGCTATGGTATGGCTAAAGAGACTATTTATATGGTTGCTATTTTACAGTGGTTCCCATTACGCGGTCTCATTCACGGTTGTTCATAAACTTGCTTAGCATCATGATCTTCGTACCACGCTCTCTCGTGGTCCAGCGAAATTCGAAATTCATGGCGGATAACGACGTCCCAATTTCTTGCACGGCTCTTTATTTTTGTTTGTTTGTTCCGGTGCGAATTCATCATCATCATCATCCGCACGGCGGCTGCTAGTGTATTTTGTAGTACCGTACGTACTAGTGGGCACGGTAGATGCGCGAGGGCCAATGAATGTGTTGTGTACGTAGAGTACACGAGGTGTACGGAGTATTTGGGTGACAACAACCTATAACAGGCTAACACACAGCTTCGTGCACGTACCGACCCGACGTACGCGCTGCGCGCGGTGCCGGTAACCAACTGCATCGTGCAGTAGCGTTTGGATATATATGTACCAAAAAAGGTGCACAATGCATATCCGATGTACTTCACCTTTTCCTTTGAAAAACACTTCTTTTTTTCTTGCAAAAATAAACCCCTTGTTGCTGACAAGTACTCTGTGTGTGATAATTTCTTGACATATTTGTTGCAGTTCAGAACCTCTGCCATGCAATGCACTGCAGAAGATCCAGATATTTTGGTTGCAAAACAATAACAGCACTGAAATGCCAAAGACTGGAATGGAAGCAAACGAACGAATGCATCCAGATCCACTTTTAAGCCAGATCACATTTTGACCGCTTGAAGTCATTTTGCTGACCTGGCTACCGGACAAAATTTCTCTTCTAAACATGGTAGAAAATAAAATGGACCCAGCACACCTTGCAGCATGCCAACAAGGCAATAATGATACATTGATACAGCTTACATCCAGTAAATACAAATGTCCTTGTCAGGCAGGCGTTTCAGTCAATATGGGAACCAACTCTGTATACGCATCGGATTACAGGATTCTCAGTAACAATTGCGTTTAAACAGGCTTCCCGTTCAACTTGGGGAAAGGGTCTTGTTTGCTGAGGACAAGGACCTTACTTTTTTGTGAGCGAAGTAACCTTTTATAAGATTCTTGTATATAAGGCATGCCATGATGCACTCCACCTGGTAGCAGGGTGACAAACTATGTTAAAAACGTCATTAGAAATATAAGATGCAAGGCATAACATAAACTATTGTACTCTCAAAGCACCTCATCCACATCCATGTCGATTTCAAGCCATTTCAGAGCTTTTACGACAACATCTAGCTTAATCTGATGTGCCTTGGCTGGTTCCTTCTGTCTCTGAATGATATGGCTGTGAAAGAATAGAAGGGTAAAAATAATTCAGTCATACAAGACTACAGTATGACAATGCCAAGTTCAGTTTTGCGCTCACATTTTCTTAACTAATCTCTGATAGACTTGAAGTTCAAGTTTCTCCAATACAAGGTAGACGCCAGATTTCAAAAATCTTGCAAAACAAGAAGCTATTCAGAGATGGCAAAAGGATGAACTTTTTTAAGCAGAAGAACAGATCCACTTACTGGTCTTCGTGCCTGTCTAGAGCTTGCCTGAGAAGCCTGAGATCTCCTCTCTTAAGTGCAGTCACAACATCTGCATACTGAAATGTTATATTACCACTTGTGCAAATCTCAACTACAAAGCAGGGAGGTCACCATATATGAGTACCCATAGCATTATTAAACGAGGCACACATGTTCAGAAAACCAAATAAAAACCAACAATGGAAAAGCATATTTGTGATTAAGGCGTTGCTTAAGTAACTTGTGAGGTAACTCACATTGTTTTCCAATGCTAAACAGTTGGTCACTTACTGTTTAGCCATTATTCGAACTAAATAGCATTTTAAATGGATAAAACAGCCAATTAAACATAAGCAGCATACCACTGTATAGCTTTTGGATGCTATCTAAAAAGGCTTAACAAATAATTAGGAAAACAGTGCTCGCTCGTTTTGTGGTTGAAAAAAGTTGAATGGTTCAATTCTACAACATATATTACGTGCTAGAAGCCTAGAACTTATTCCAGCTTAAGTAAGAAACAAAGTATGAGTAAATACCTCAAGCAAATTGTACCGCTCCAAGAGAGTCCTTTTTGGCAGTACACCTATTGAAAGCTTTACAGGGATAAGAAACTTCAAAATTCTCCTAAAAAATGGAACAAACGTTATAGTATAAACACCTAGGTCTGTCAAACCAAAAGCCAAAAAGCTCCAAGCAACAGAAGTACCTCAAATTTGACTCGCTTTGAGGATTGCAATGCATCAAAGCATAAGTTAGCTTCTGATCTGCCTGATCCAATTAAACAAAACCTAGTGTAAGCAGTTTCGCTGCTTTGTTGTTCAAAACATCTTAGTTTGTAACCATAAATAAGTTCACATGAGCAAGAGACAGATCTTACAACAAGAAAATTTTCGTTAAACACCTCCAACCGCCCAGTGTAGTACATATAAGTGACCTGTATCATAACTGGTTAAGTCTCCGAGAGGGAAACATGTCTGTAAACTATGTTCATCTCACCTTGTCTTTCACTGGAAAATCTTCAAAATCAAAATTCCTTGCAGTTTCGATGCTTCTTATGACACTACGGCAAAGGTTTACTGTTCCAAGCTGCATAATTTCATAATCAGATTCAAGCACTTGTTAACTTAAAATACAAAAAAATTAGAATCCAATTACAAAGGTACATATACCAGAACAAAAACTTGACAAAGAAAACCATCCTACCCTGAAGTAAATTTTGAATAGCTGGCATGTAACATAGAGTGCTCCAATACGCTTAGGCCCTTTCACCTGAAACATTGGGCAGAAAATAGCTATCACAGCATAAATGATGGTAAAAGTAAATATCTCTATCTCTACTAATATTAAAGGGGATAAGGTTTCTTCTTCTGCCACTCCTAGAAGCATCCGACCTCTCAAGCACTCCGCAATTCAAGTCTGAGTCTATCGTCCGTCAATCACATCACGGAAATTGTACAAGTTGTGCATCATCGTCGAGAATGACAGGAATCTTTCTCTGAACTCCCTCCTTTTTGACAACATGTGGGTCCTATACTCCTATGTACTCCCAAGGACACAATCACACAACTTTGACATGCTTTGAACGCAACATGTGCAGGACATACCTGCGTTGGCTCAGCAATCAGTCCCCATGTGCCTTGAGCTGTTACTGCATGCACCTCTGGGGTTGTACATATGGAGGTGCAACATTGGCATCTACTGTGCTAAATTGCTAACAAATGATTGTTGGAACATGACAAGCGATGATAGTAGCCACATCTTTCTTATTCATGCCTAATGTTATGCATGTTTGATCCTGGTAGTAAAGTCTACTGTTTATACGTCTGAAAATGGTAAATTAATTTTTGAGCTATATGATGCCATGACAAAACAATAGAGAAAAATACTTGAAATGGCAAGACACTGATACTAAGATCGACTAAAACAAAACTCCCAAGGGAAGGCCAAAAAACTCAATAAAATTAATATGATTGCTATATAGAGGGACTAATGCTAGATAAATGAATATCTCATCCGGATAGGAGGACATCCTCTTTAAGAAGCTTAATTCCATCTGCTACATGGATTGAGCAACAGGACCACGCTTGCTATGCACATTGTCCACAGACACAAGCCAAGCTAACAATATTTGTCTAAAGCAATTCTATTGCAAAAAAATAAAAATGGTTGAGATGTAACAAGTACTTGATAGAAGAAAACATATTAAAATAAAAATGGTTGAGATGTAACGAGTACTTGAGTAGAAGAAAACATATTAAGGGCCTGTTTGGGACTGCTCTGCTCCACAAAAACCAGCTCTAGAGCAGATGGATGTGTTTGGCATGTAGTCCAGCTCTGGCTCCAAAAATAGGAGGTTTTCCTTGAATGGCATGATATGCCTTAGATGATGTGTGACATATGTTTTGATGCTTTGTAAGTACATATTTGTAAGTGATTGTTTTTTTAACAGTTGAATATGATACAAAATATTATGTTGGAAATAATTTCGTCAAAATAATTATTAACACCTCTTTCACACATTTTTTCAGTATATATCAAAATGGCACCCTCCTACTAATGCCATTTGTTGCTTCAGACTTTAGACACTAATCTTGTCAAAATAATATTCTAATAAAAAGCTGAGTGCTGTTGGCAATTCCAAAGGAAAGTGCAGGCCTGGCATGCACGGTGCAGCAGCAAGAGCACGCTTGGGTGCGTCTGCGTACATGCGCTGGCCGAGAGAACAATCAGATGTTTGTTTTCATTAATGAGTGGCAATTTTGGGGGGTAATTCCCACCAATTCCATGAGGAAGTACAGAAGTCCAAATGATGGGAGTAAAACATGGAGTTGAACTGGAGGTGTTTGGCAAGACAAAGCTGGAGCAGAGCTGCAAATCTGGAATGCAGCAGTCCCAAACACCCCTTAAGATTCTAAGATTAAAGTGGTTTTTTCATAAACATCATAAAAGGAAAAATATTGGACTATGTTTATTATTGGAATAGCGGAATACGAGTATTTCTCCGTTCCAATGCACAGGCATATTTGCCGGTGATTCATCTAAGACCAAACTGAAGGGATAGCCACAAAAGGTCTAGGAAGATTTCTATGTAAAACAACCCCCTCAATGGCGGTCCTCATAATTTAATGAATCAGAAAATGGTAAGACATTGCATCGAATGATAGTTTATACTCTATAATCCCAACAACAACTATTCAATTCAAGCCTAGCTAGTTAGCACAACTAACAAATGCAGTTCGCAATTGCCCTGGTAATTCATCTGATGCTTAAAAAGTACAAATTCTGATTAAGAAGACTGAACAAATCTTTTGAACGATAACATACCGCTAGTGTGCCGAAAACCTTCATCAGAAAGGACCCAGCTGCCTGAAGCTTGTCAGGGTTCTTTCCATTCGTCGCGAGCTCACTATCCGCCTACACCAAGATAACGAATCAGAATACGTGAGCCAAAATACCAAAAAACTACAAACCCAGATCAGCCACCTCTGCTCACCTTCTCGGCGATTAGCCTGATCTCGAGCGCCACAGTGTGCATCGCCTCCATCGCCCACGGCGTCTCCCAGTTCCTAAACTCCTGCAGGAACGCGCTGCAACCAAAAAACATGTCACATCGTCGAAAACTTCAATAGATTGAACCGAATCGGGAGGACACGGAACGAACTTGGAGGCCTTCTCGAACGAAGTGTAGGCGTCGGCGAAGCGCTGGATGGAGTGGTAGTGGATGGCACGGAGCAACGGGACGAGGAAGTCAGCAAGGTGGGGGAAGCGGTCTCCGGCGAGGCGCGGGAAGTCCGGGATGGCGGCGAGCGCGTCGGATAGCGGCGTGGAGGCCGGCGCGGAGGAGATGGAGAGGAGGGAGGCGAGCGCGGCGCCGTCGGAGTAGGAGATGGCGTTCGTCACGCGAGAGAGGTAGTCGCCGATGCGGCGGTGCGCCTCACCCATGCTCAGGTACGCCGCCATCTCCGGCGAGAGCGGCCGCGTTGGGGTTTGGGGTTTCCGAGTTCCGCGGCGGCGGGTAGGTGGTGACTAGCGAGTTCCCAATACGAAGGGCAGCTGCCACTAGTTAGTTATCCTCGCCGTCGAGTGAGAAATCGATGGTCAAGGTTGGTCGTAGTTTGAGGCCCTTCGGGTAACCTTTCCAACTTGATTTTTGGCTCCCCGTAAAAATCAAAAACCAGCCAAAGGGATTGGCTTCACGAAAATTATGCACCTATCTTTTCTCGACTCTTTTCTCCGTCCGCATGAAACCTGACCACTCCTACCAACATTGCAAGGCTCCTGCCGACCGCCCTACCTTCTTTCCATAGTGGCCTTGACCCTGTGACTCTGGCAAATGCCCCCATCTTTTTTGCCGATCCGCGCGGCCACCCTCTTCCTCAACCATACAGTGAAGTCGGTGTACGCTTGCTACGGGTCAGTGCACTAAGGTCTAGCAGCGAGTAGACGCTAGCTTCTGCTCGCCTCTGATGCCCATGAGCACCGACACATGCCGTGCCACGTGTATCGTACTCAACCTAGACCATGTAGTGGTAGGCTGACGTTGTTCGTGGTGGTATGGCGTTAAGTCCCCTATCTTGATGGACACGATAGAGCTAATGTGGTGCTAGCCTCCAGCATTATGTTGGTAAGGCAGGGTAACCACCGTAGCTATATGCACGCCCGTCGTGGGATGGCACGACGACAAAGGTGGAGCCCTCGCCAGGTTGCGACGACAAGGCTAGAGGTGGAACACGATCATGTGTGAAGGTGCTGTTGAACGACATGACTTGCATGTGGGGGTGCCACTATCATTACTTTCGCCCACAGATGGAATTCGGGAGGCATATGTAAAGAGGCAATGCCTATTCGGCGGCAGTGGCTATTTTAATGCAAAGCTACAGTGCTATTGTGGTAGAAGGACACTTATGGTTCATTTGGTTAAGTGGATCTAGATCAACATTATGTTGCCTATCAAGATCAAGTTCAAGATGTATTATTAATGTTAGTTATTTTTGTTACATGTGACAGACGGGGGATGACAGGCTAGCGGATGAATCAAACGAACAAAATTAATAAGATAAGATGATGTGGCACAACGTGGAAGCAGAAAATAGTATTAGTGGGGTTTGATTTTATAAGATATATATAGATTATATAGACACATCATACAATCTATAACTCATATAAGCCTAAACCCTTGAAGCTATTCTCTTGCCTCTGATTGGTCCAATCCTGAAAAGTGATGTCATGTAACGTCATCAAATCAGTTACACCCACTAAGCCTCATTTATCTCCCACTAGCTATTTCTTTTGAAATAGAAAAAAGTCTTAGCAACTTAAACCAAGTATCGTAATTAAAATTCAATTGCTCCATGATGTTTCTCGCAACAAACTCTTCAAAACAAGATCTCATATGCATATATCTTTTAATCCTTAGTCTAACTTTTTTGTATTTCTACTTTAAACCCACAGCAACGCGCGGGGCATTCCTACTAGTTTAGTTGCATTAAGCAATCTAAGTTGTCACTAGCTAGATTACATAGATACGGATACATGTGTCGGGTATGATACGTGATCCGATATGTGGATATGCTATTCTCCAAAAAACTGTAACATGAGGATACGGCTACAATTTTATTAATAATAATAATAATAATAATAATAATAATAATAATAATAATAATAATAACAACAACAACAACAACAACAACAACAACAACATAATTGAATATGAAATTTCAAATAACATAGCTCACAAGTTGCACAACCCGCACATAAATTTCAAATAACATAGTTCACAAGACTACGACATGTTTCCACAATGGAATATTCTTCTTTTACAGCTCATCAACTTCAACTGGAGCATGTTCATCATGTGGGGCCATCTACTCTACTCGTACTAAGTAGAAAGTACTACAAACAAAGAAAACAGAGAACAAAAATTCAGATCGAAGCACAATGTTAGAGTGGATGAGCAGGGAGCAAATGGCAAAAGGCAAACACAAGCTGCAGCTTACCAACCGAGGGGGCCTGAGCTGGGAGAGGGCGTCGCTTGACTGTGTTGCCGGCGGTCGCCGTCCACCGGTGGTCACCGTTCCGCGGGGTTAGGTCATGGGATGCGGCGTGGCGTCGTTCTATCTGTGGTGCGGACGGCGGAGTCAGGATGCAGAGGGAGTATGTAGGTCACCGTGGGAGCTTGGGAGGTAATATGTTAATTGAGCTGTTTATACATCATGGGCCGTATCTAATTCGGCCCAAACGTATCAGATACATGTATCTAGGCCAATATGTATCTAAAATTTGCAGTATGGCTCGGATATGTATCCGCGACGTATCCGTATCCGAAACGCGTCAGATACGAGATACACACCCCCTTGACGTATCCGCGCTTCCGAGGTCACTAGTTCTAATAAAAGTTTTTAAATGTTTCGCCAAATCTAGCATCAACACCATTGTCCCTCTCCTTTATCCTGCTCTTTGGATCTCGCTCCTTCTTTGAGGGTGTTTGGGACCGCTCTGCTCCACGTTTTTCAGCTCCGCTCCATGGTTTTTTGCCAAACGGTTTCAGCTCCATGCACGCAACTTCAGAAAAAAAGGTGGAGTTGTGAGAGCATCTAAAGAGGTACTCCATAAACTCAAGGTTTTTGTGGAGCTACTCCGCAGTAGAGTTTATGGAGCAGAGTTCGTGGAGCTTGATCCCAAACACCCCTTTATCCCCCGCTCTTTGGATTCTACACCTTGCTCTGTATTGAATATAATAGCTTGTGACTTCTACATTAGATCCTCAGAAAGGTTTAAGACCTCCTACTCCTTCAAAGACTCAACATATTCGATATACTCCTTCTCCCATCTGAAAAAGCGTTTGCGCTACAAGCAAGAAGAAATGATCAATTTTACTCGCAAGTAGCATATTAACACCCAATCCAATAAAAAAAGTCAAAATCTCACCTTGTGGGTTGGGTAATAGTGGAAATCCTCACTTAAGCTACAAGCGGTGTGTTCAGCTAGTCACATAAGCCCGCTAATAAGACAAGCCGACTGATTTATTGTGAGAGTAAAATACTGTTTAAACAACTGATAAGTCCGGCTGATAAGACAAACGAACAGGGCGAAGGTTGCTTCAAAACTATATCTTCCACTTAGACATTTTGTGCACTTAATCAGTGGAACGCCGTTAGAGATACATTTGCAGTGAAGGAGCTAGAATCTTGGGCCATCATGATCAGTTTGTGAAAGATGCGGCCCAGCAGTGGCGGCCAATTCGGCTTAAAAAAGGGAGAAGAAAAGGTGAAGAGTGAGGAAATAGAATACATAGGGGGTTATCGACAAAAAGATTGCCAAACGGCCCTCATATGCAAACTTGCGTTTCACATAACGTGTGGATCTCAATGATAACAAAAGATATGAATTGTACCATGTTAAGAAATAATGAACTTAAATCTATAGTTTTAGAGTCAATAGACACAACACACAATAAGTTAATTAATGGATTTAAAATACATTCAATAACTCCTAAAACAAATGCTAGCAGGTCCGTAGGACCTCTAGCTTTCGTTCGTCCACAAAAAGTCAACCAAATTAATATTCACCGACATTTCGGCGCAGAAAAAGGGTGCCACTCAACAGTCCCAACACCCATCAATCAAATCAAATCAAATTCTTGGATATCACGACCAAGAGATTAAAAAATATCTTCATGGGCTCACTCTCACTGCCCACACAGGGACAGGCACCGAACATTCTAGCCCTGTGTGGCGTCAACGGCAATGCGAACCCATCAAGTCCGCCGCCGTCCAAACCAGCAGACCACAGAAGCAGCCCCCCATCGGACGGCAGAGAGCAGCCGTTCGCCACTTGATTTCAAACGCCCCGTCACTCTAATCGCTGCAGAAACGAAACTACGAAATTACCCCTAGCCCGCTCCCTCAGTGCTCCTGCTCCGTCGGAACGGGCAGCCGCGGCCATTCCCCAGCCCCCCCGGCTCCCTGCACCCTCGCTGCTAGGGTTTGCTCGCAATCCAGCCCCTCCCGCCATGGCCAAGACGAAGCAAGGGAAGCGGGACGTCGACTCCTACACCATCAAGGGCACCAACAAGGTGGTCCGAGGTAAGCTCTTGCTCGCCCGTGCTCTTGATCGACGCCGTTGCTCTAAGATTTGAGACCTGACGGGTCTGGTTGCTGTGCGTGCACCGTGAAGTGGGGGACTGCGTGCTGATGCGGCCGGCGGACACGGACAAGCCGCCGTACGTGGCGCGGGTGGAAAAGATGGAGTCGGACGGGCGCGGCGGCGTCCGGGTGCGGGTGCGCTGGTACTACCGCCCCGAGGAGGCCAAGGGCGGCCGCCGCCCGTTCCACGGCGCTAAGGAGCTCTTCCTCTCCGACCACTTCGACACGCAGAGCGCGCACACCATTGAGGGCAAGTGCATCGTTCACTCCTTCAAGAACTACACCAAGCTCGACAACGTCGGCCCGGAGGACTTCTACTGCCGATTTGACTACAAGGCCGCCACCGGTGCATTCACCCCCGACCGTGTCGCCGTGTACCGACCTCTTCCTTTTCTTCAACCTGTTCTCATGTGGTGGCCATCAGTTCGTATTGTCTCCTTCCTTGTGATGCAATGTGGGATTGCTTGTCTTATGGCATTGTTTGGATGTGAAGGTATTGCAAGTGTGAGATGCCGTACAACCCGGATGACCTCATGGTGCAGTGTGAAGGATGCAAGGACTGGTAAAATCCTGTTAAAAACTCCACATTTTTCTCCAATAGTGCATGTTTTGAAAGGGGTTTATGTGGTAAAATCACTGTGAAATATCTCCATGTTTCCCCCTCAGCAATGCATGTCTTCAAATGGTGCTTATGTGGTAGTTATATGAATTGCCTTTCTTCGAGATGTTAAATCTTTCTGCTTTCTGGCCCTATGTCTACTTTGTCATGCAGAATGAACTAACTAGTTTATCTCGCGATTATTTAGTTTCCTTTTGACTGCGGGGCAAAGTATAAATCATCTGGAATATCTACTTCGGTCAGGATGAAGACGAAACATTGATAGATGAACTTGAGGTTTCTTTGAGCATTATTATGCTCTTATATTTGCTCGGTCCTTATTATGTAAGATATATGGTATTCACTATTGACTAGTATTGCTTACATAGTCTTTTGTATACATATATATAGAGAGAGTTTCAAGAACTGTTTAAACACATATCATGAAGGAAAGGACTGGTTTTCTGCAAAATTTCATAGCATTTGTCTGTTTTGTTCTGTTTTATTATACCTATTGCGCATTGGTTTTTTTCTTGCTTGACAAGCAGCTATCTTAGTATATGAACCTGATTGTGGTATCCTGAATACTACAGAACTAATGTCGGATTGCATGACCTGACATTTTTTGTGCTATATATAAAGAAGCTTATAAGATGTTTGATCGACATGTGTTTGATTGCTTATGAGAACATTTAGACATCATGGAGTATGCTCTCTCTGGATTTGTTACATGACAAATGTATGTCATGTGTTCTACATAATGATCAAAGGGCTGCATGATGGTATAGTTATGATGTATGCCTCTTTCATTGGCTCTCTGCTGAAATGGTTCCTTGTGAGTTGAGATTCTTTTTTCATGTATATAATTGTATTTGTTATTGTTTTTATGCAATATTGTCTTATTGTTGCTAACCACTATTTCCTCTACATCCTGGTTTACATATAATCCTGTTTTTTTTTCCCTAAATTCTATGGGAAATGTTTATTTAGCTTGTTAACAATGTAATTATGTTTCTGTTATTTGTATGCTGTCATTGCTCTTCTTTATTCACATTTTTTTATTAATTGTCCAACTTGTAACTCTTGTAGGTTCCATCCGTCTTGTATGGGAATGACCATTGAGCAAGCCAAAAAGATAGATCATTACATGTGCTCAGATTGTGCTAAAGAAAATGGTGCAAAGAGACCCTCAAATTCATACCCAGTTTCACCAAACTCTGATTCTAAGGTATTGTGCTTTTCTCTAATAACATGACTGCATAAATTGTTTATTAATCTTCTATTTGCATATAGTTTCTTATTTCTGTTTTGAGATGATTTTTATGCTAAATCCTATAATACGATCTGATTTTCAAGTTACATGTTTTCAGAACTGGTGGTTTTGCCTGCATTCCCAAACTATATCATGATCCGTGCTTAGTTTTGAGCTGTCGATTACAAATGCTCACCCTTGCTTGTTGTCTATGTTTGCTGCAATTAGCTCTTTGATAGCAAGCTGGTTCATTTTGTTGAATTTTCTTTCATCTTGCACTGATCGATACTATCTCATAATTATTTAGTGCAACATCTGTATTAATCTTCATTCTGTATGGTGTTTTTGGCATGTTTCAAAGTTGACTAGTTCAAGTTACTCCCTCCGTCTCAAAATAAAAAACTCCTATAGTTGTCCTAAGTCAAACCATTTTAAGTTTAGCTAACTTTATAGAGATGAGTACCAACATCTATGGCACTCTTTTAAGTACACTATGAAAATATATTTCGTGGACATCGTGGTGTATCTAATGATACCAGTTTGATGTGAAGTGTTGCTCTTTTGTATAATTTCAGTCAAACTGAAGAAAATTTGACTTAGAACAACTCTAGAAGTTGATTTATTTTGGGGTGGATATTACCTTTTGGGACAATTGAATTTTTGTGTTCTCAAGATTGTTTACGCTGCCTCTGTAGAACGTTAGTTACATTGCTGCCTTAGATTTCGCACATGCTGTTCTTGATCGCTAATCTATGATTGGCAAAGCAAGTCTGATACCTTGATTTCCAATTTTCTCTTCAGATATCTGATACATGCTTTCTTTGTTCAGCAGTCAGTATTGTTTTGGTTGGAAGTAACTTATGGGCAACATAAAACATATCATAGATACATATAAAGTCTAGCCATTAATCATATTGAAAACTACAGCTAATCAGCGAAGTTTTGGTACACAAGCTCCGATCACATGGAAAAAACAGTGGCCTAATCATGTTTGCTGTAGTGTGAGGTCTAAATTTTGGCTTTTTAACCTCGTTTAGCATTGTCCGTACACATTTATTGGTAAATTAGAATTCATTGTTTCAATGGGTCCCTTTTGCATATATGAATTTAAAGAGATTAAAATATGCTTCCTGTTGTGTCTCTTCATTATCTGCAGATTGAATCAAAAAGGCGCAAGAGATAAATGCTGTGGCAGAAGCATCCCTGGCAAAGGAGATGCTTATATTTATGGCGTCAGCTCCTCATTACTGGTGCATACTGAGATGTTGAGATGTACACTGCGAGAGAAGAGCCAAGCCAATTGTAGGACAAATCTTGTTTGACTTATCATTCTTCTGTGTATTCTGGGGACGTTTCCTGCATCTTAGACAATAGTGTGATGAGTAGGTCAATTCGCCGCTTGCGCGTGCATGGTCAGCTGCTTGAGGCGGGATAAGAAGTCGAGAAATGCTAGAATGCTGCTGACTGTGTCGATGTAACATTATCGGTGTGTGTGTTAACATATGCACTAGCAGGAAACGTTCCCATGTGTGAATGGACGATGCTGATGATAGCTTGACTGTTGTTTCATAATTCAGTTAGATGTTGCGAAGAGTTGAAATAATATTGAGTCTGATCTTGAAACTTGAAATGTGGTGAACGGTTTGGTGATGAGCAGGTTATGCTGGATTTCTGTTTGGAACCGATTATAATCAGATTTTTGGGTGCTTCATCGGGACTGCCTGCGAGGAGACAAATCGGGAAATGAACTACAACGTCGATTTCATGTATCGTGGCTACGGAGCCGCAGATCAGATGCCACATTGTGCGAACTGTTCGGTCACAGATCTCGGTTCAAATAGGGCATTCCACAGTAGTTTTCTGTGTGCTTGAGCAATCGAGTCGTTTAGCTTCCTGTACTTGACACATGCAGTCTGTAGATTTTATTCCGTGCCTTTACATCGTAGGTGATCTCGGATCTTGGTTG
Organism: Chrysopogon serrulatus; assembly: GCA_015844335.1. Taxonomy (NCBI): domain Eukaryota; kingdom Viridiplantae; phylum Streptophyta; class Magnoliopsida; order Poales; family Poaceae; genus Chrysopogon; species Chrysopogon serrulatus. The sequence goes on from JADLZL010004079.1 coordinate 96,239, forward strand.
GAAATGTGAGGACGGACGGTAGGCACATTTCGTTTACAACACGTTCTTTATTGTACATGCATGTTGCAGGCCAACACATTTAGCACTTATTGTACATGCATGTTGCAGGCCAACACATTTAGCACGTTCTTTATTTAGCTAGATGGGCACGCTGCCGTCCTCGACAGGAACTCCCTGAGACAGCGGTTGAAAACGCACGGCCGCTCCAGCATGACCAGGTGCCCCGCCTTGGCTATGCTTCGCAGCGTCGCCTTGTCTCCGAGCTGCCTGCGCGTGTGCATGCAGTGAAATGCACATGCATCACACATCCCATCTTTTATTTAGTAATATAATACTACTACCTATTTACTCACTCTTTGAGGCACCTCGCAAGCTCCATGGTGAAGATGCTGTCATTCTCGCCCTGCGATTCGATCGAGCGGACGTGTAAACGAATGGTATTACCTAGGCCACCGTTTGAAATGTAGGTATATATTTATCAATAACAAGAAAAATGAAGTAATAAATCTTTCGTGCTGCCTTAATAATGGAACTTGGATTGACCATGTACGTAAAAAATTGAGTGCAAAGTGTAAACATAATAACATGGCCCAACTGAGATTTCCAAACCTGAACCCTACATGCATGTACCAGAAATTTCAATATTTAACCTACAAAACGGTTAAATATCAAATATAGATAGAAACACATATATATTTTTTTTGAACAGGTAGAAACACATATATTATTGAGGGTTAGGTTAAATATAAAAATGTCCCCTTCATGTACGCTACGTATCATGCTCTAAAGACTAGACTAGAGTACGTATACATGTACAAGAAGCATACGTATATATATATGTCGTACCTGCCGAAAAGAAGGGATGACAACAGCTGCTGCGTCTTCATCGCTGATCACCAAGCCTTCCAGCAGCTGCGCCCTTTCCTTGCGGTTAAAAATCATCTGCAAATAGTAGCCTGCAAAATGATATCAACTCCTATGTAATCCGATCCTCCAATTACTCCTATGCGAGTAGTAACTTCTTGCAATATAGGAGTGTGAGACAGTGAGAGAGACTAGATCAACAGACCAGATGAAAAGGTATGGCCGGTCATACATCCAACCATCTTAGCTTGATTGGAGGCTATTTATTGCATTGCTGTTGATTCCCATGACCTTTGAGCACCCATAAAAGTCCATAATTTTAATCTTTGATTAAAGTCAGCAAGAGTTAGTTGCAACGTGTTAAATATTGATGTGTCCATGGATGATTATGACCAAAAATCACTCTTGATTCTTCACATGCGCTCACCGGTGATTGAAGAGAACATTTATTTAGAATGGATTAAACAATAAACTACTCAAGTTTTCCATTCATATTTTGATTAGTTAAACCATCGACTAATTCGGATTTCAATAAAACTATGTTTATTATCAACGTTAACGACTTGGCAATAAAAAAAACCTTTATCTATTCTATAAATAAAATTCAATGGAAGAAAAATCACTTAGTGGATAACGAATGAAAAAAAAGAAAAATCTAAAATAAAGAGATTGGATGGAAGGCGATAAAAAAATGACACATAAGCTGGACTGCTGAAACCCACACAAAGGAACGTAGAAAGAGAATTTTTTTATTAGACCCAAACTGAACGGTGTTCCGAGAAGAGGACTAGAGACATCAGATCGAACAAAAATCAAGATACCGAAGGGAATCGGAGTTGGACGAAAAAAAATATATGGCACAAATTTTGCCTAGATAATATTAGGTAGGTATATATAGAAAAACTTTAGAACACTTTAACTTATTTTTTGAGGTTTAAAGCTCTAATGTGGGGTTTCGTAAAAAAGCTCTAATGTGCAGTGGAGTGTATTCTAATTTTAGCTAGATCATCTGTGTGAAACTTTAGCTCTAAAGTTTAGAGCGGATGATCTAACAGTCAAAAAAAAGTACCGTACCAGTTTGATATATGTTAATCGCTAACCAGTAGGATTAGATGGGTAAACTAACAGAGTAACAGAGATTGACACACTGCTTAGTACAAGATCTACTAGTATACAGAGAGAGAGAGAGAGAGAGAGAGAGAGAGAGAGAGAGAGGAGTGGAGTTGGTGTTGCCGACCGTCAGGCTTGGGCGCAGGGGAGTTGGAGTCGGCCATCGTCTTGGGGTCGATGGAGGCTGCGCACGGGCAGCGACGGTTGAGGACGAGTGGTCGATGCAGTGAAGTGACGCCGGAGAAGGAACGGAGTAGGGTCGCGCGGTGACGGCGGCGGGGACGTCCCGTCACTTGTGTGGTACCCTGGATCGGAGTAGGGTCTAGGTTTTGTCGGTGGGAGTAGTGGCGGCGGTGAACTTAGGTTCTCGTGCCCCGGCCTCCCACCTCTATTTATTTACCGCACGTGACAGGGGCCCTCTAACCATAGATGGGTTGGGCTCCCCCGATCAAGGAGCGGATCAAGGTCCCTAGTGGGCCGTTGGGTCCAATAGAAGGAGAGATCAATTCTAACAATATAGTCTCTGATGACGCGATCAGGGAACCACCGCTTCCTATAGGTGCTCGCGGCGAAGAGTGACCTGAGCCCGGCGACATCGTCGGGGAGGAGGAACTAGGCGAACGACGCCACGCCGAGCCTCCGCAGCATGTCCTCGCTGGTGGAGCGAGTCATGTTCACTAGCGACCCCGTGGCGACGACGGACACGACCAGAGCCGGGTGCGCCTCGGCCATCTTGAACGCCACGAAGCCGCCGTAGCTGAACCCGACGACGACGCACCGCTCCACGCCGAGCCTCCGCAGCGCGGCAGCCACGCACTCCGCCTGGAACGCCGGCGACTGGTCCCCGCCTGCCGGCGACGTCGAGCCGCCGAAGAAGAGCAGGTCCGGGACGTACACGTCGTAGTGCCTCGCCAGTGCACCAACCTGCTTGAGCGGTGTCACTTGGAGTATCATACATAAAGTACAATATAACGTCGTAGCTGCTGCTGCTGCTGCTGCTGCAGGGAGAGATTGATCGTAGGCTACAACCTGAAGCACCCACGTCAGAATCCCATCACCGGCGAAGCCGTGCAGGAGCACGACGGAGAGCCCTGCCGCCGCCGTCCTGCTTGGCTTCCTTCTTCCTCCTCTCCGTCTCCGTCTCTGTCTCCGTCTCCTCAGCGGCGGGGGAAGGTAGCTTATCCTTGGGTGCCCAGACACTGATGATCGTGCCGGCATCATCGACGTCGACGGCGCACGCCCGCAGTCCGGCCATCTTCGCCAGGCGATGCACCAGCTGTTGCCTGGCTACGTGTACCAAGTTCACCATCCTGCAAGATGGGCACCTTTTTAGTTCTAGATAAGCTTTGGTTGCCTGCTCACTTATAGACTTATAGTACTAGTATATTGCCCGTGCTAACGCTACGGTGCTCTTTAGAAAAAATAAATCATAAAATTAAAATAAATAGCTTCTTTGGGCTCTTCTGGTTCGGCTATCCTTAAAAGCAGTGTTGTCACGGCTGCCGCTGCATGTCCTTATGAGAGCAAAATTCTGTAGAATTGCTGCCCAGCATTGCTCTGACCAGAATGCCTGCTCGACCTTGGTCTTGTCTGCAAAAAGAAAAAAAAGAGAAAAAAAGGAAAACAACAATAAGCAGATATCAGCATCACTAACCCCACCGGCAACAGGTAAAAAAAATTGTTGGTGTGGAAGACGTTGACCTATGGCATCACCATGACACTAAACCACCGGCAACCAAACACAAAATCAATCAGTGTTAAAGGAAGTGACCTAGGTGTATGTCCGAGGAGGTACACAGCACTTCCATGATCTTGGCTTGGTTTGCTGCAGCTTGTTTTCAAATAGTGAGGTTGCTGACCCTGTAGGGTTGAGTCACCCTCTGTATAATCAAGACCAACTATGGTAAGATCAAGAATCGAACTGGTGATGAAAAGTATGCACAAAAATCAATCATTTCGAGAGACCTTGACACTGGATTCAGAATCAACAAATATCAAGAAGGCTGAAGAATTCATCTAAGTAAAAAAAACAAAAACAATAATAATATTAATATAAATATAAATAGCAATCATAATGTGCAACTACTTTTCAGATAATATTCTGACTGAACAGCAAAGTTCATCTAAGACGACATAAAATGGGGAATTCAGGGCACTTTGAAATTTTACCCAGGATTTCTACGACTTTTTTTCATCATGAACCACTTATTGCTACGACTTTGCAAGGAATAAAAGAAAGAAACTCTAGCCAGTATAAACTTTTTATACCAAAATAACACTGTTTACAAACGGCAGATATTTTTTTACTTGTGGTTCCCAGGGTGTCTCACAGGAATCATAATTTGCAGATATGTTCCAGTTTATTATTTATTTTTCTATGGCGAAGGGGAGTTTATATATGTACTCAGTGTTCACCTTATCCCTGCAACCTCATTTTACAAGACACTTTCAGGAAAAAAAAAATTACAAGAGAAGGACATAATTATGTTCACGTTTTCATCCTTTGATGAGATATTCACCTGAGATATTGGTTGAATTGCCTCGTAATGACTCACAAAAAAAGATGCCAGCTTCTCTTGTTTCAACAATATATCAAAGATATCAGGAAGGAGAGTTTATATATGTACTCAGTGTTCACCTTATCCCTGCAACCTTATTTTACAAGACACTTTCAGGAAAAAAAATTGAAAGAGAAGGACATAATTATGTTCACGTTTTCATCCTTTGATGAGATATCAAAGATGCCAGCTTCTCTTGTTTCAACAATATATCAAAGATATCAGCAATGAGCTGCACTCACCTCTACACTGAATTCATGGTTGCTTCAATATCTAACTGTCCTTGGCTACGTTCTTCTCCTTTTCAAAATTATGAACAAGGAAATCGAAAGAAGATAGATTATATAAACTGGTACAAATTGAATTCTTGACAAATTGTAAGATTCAACTCTCCGATCTATTGCCTATGGATTGTTTCCACTTAGAGAAATGATTTATTTACACTACAGAAACCACAAACTGATGAAATTAAAATCATGGATAATTCAGAAGCACATGATTCACAAATAAAAAAACATACTTCAACAATGGATAATTCAGAAGCACATGGAAGTAGGTCTCCACGTTCATGACTTCACGTACGTGAACTTGGTGGCGGTGATGAGGGAGATCGATGCGCATCAAACGGCGGCGGTGAACTGGCCCGATGTTCCACGCGCGATGGGGACGGGCGTGCGCGAGTAGGGATCGGGGCGGGACACGGAGGAGGGCAATGCCGGCCGAGGGGAACTCCACACGCCGCCACACGCCCACGCCCACAATGGCTGTGCGGTGCAGGCGGGGATGAAGCGAGGGGCACGTGGAGGTAGGCGGCCTCGTCCTGGGGCGTTGTGTGGGCTGGAGGCGACGCTCGGCCTCCATCTAGGTGGCGCAATGGCAGATCGAGGCCCGCCTGCGCCCTCTACTTCTCCTTCGATGGCCTCCGATGGCGATGATTTGTTGTTTTTCGAAAAAAAAGGAAGGGAAAAAACAACGTAGAGGTGGTAATTGAACCCAGAGCTTCTAGCACGGCATGCCTTCGCCGCGCGTGGGAGGTGAAGAGGATGCGTGACACTTTTGATCCGGATCGCCCGATGTGAATGAGTAAGGAGAGAGAATGTATGAAATTAAATCTGGGCTGTTCATTTTAATTGTGTTGGTTTTGTGGGTATAATTTCGTGGGTGGATGAAGGGGGGCTTCTCTGTGGGGGACGTTTATTGTGTGTGGTTGTAGCGAAGAAAAGTTGATGCATTAGTAGGTTGATTCATTCATGAGGGCAGGATGGCAGCTCCGTCGGTCATCCGTCCTACAGTCCTTCCTGTCACCTCTCGACCATACTCTCTCCGCTCCTAAATGTTTGTTTTTTCTCACTTCTTAAAAAATAACGGTTGATAATCATATATTAAAAATATTAATATTTATGGTATATAATTAGTATTATTATAAAGATATTTTAATTTAGTTTTTTGATAAATTTATTTAAATACATAAATATTATATATATTTTTTATAAATCGAGTCAAACTTGTGGCAACGAAAAACAGCGATAATGAATTAGGAATGGAGGAGTACACATTTATGCGAGGAACTATTAGCCATAAGGGCAGGCTGGCAGCTCCGTCGGTCCTCCGTCCTACAGTCCTTCCGGTCACCTCTCGACCATACACATTTATGTGAGGAATTATTAACCGTTAATACTAGTATACATTCTCGTTTCTCAGGACTCTGTCCAAAAAAGGCAATTGTGAGAAAAGGTGCTAGTCAGGCTCTTTAACCTTTTACCAAATAAATAGTATTAGTATTTATGTCTCTAACTAAATTTACTATAAAAATATATTTTCTAAATAATATAATGGTACTTGTTTTGTTTGATAAGTGTTAGTATATTTTTATATGATTTTAGTTAAAGTTTAAACTCTTAAACTTCCTAAAATGCGAAAAATACATTCTTCTGTTTACGCGGATCCATGCTAGCAGCCCTCACGTAGTTCCACCTAGCCTTAGGGCTTGTTTGGATCCCATAGACTAGTAACTAGTTGACTACTCCCTCCTTCCCAAAAATGATGTCGTTTTTGGGTGCTCGTGCCACAAGTTTGACTCGATTTGTAGAAAATACGTGCAATATTTATATCTCTAAATAAATTTATTAAAAAACTAGATTTAAAGATCTTTCTAATGATACTAATTATAATACTAATCGATGATATTTACTATTTATAATAATTACCGGCAGTCGTTTCTCAGGAAGCGAGAACGGCATCCTTTTTGGGACGGAGGGAGTAACAATTAGTTCATAAGGATCCAAACATATGAACTAGGGGATGAACTAATGACTAATTTAAGACTTAACTAGTTCTTGGTTCACTAGTCCATAAAACTCAACTAGTTGAACTAGTTGTTAGTTCATTGGATCTAAACAGGTTAAGACCCTTAACCAACGTAGGTTGTGCTTGTGCACCTGCTAACATAATATAATTTTAGAGGGCTAGAAAATTGCATTGGCATTGATCTGCAAACTTATGGCATACTCCAAATTAGCAAATCGGACTTTGTGTGGAGAAGATTTTGTTTAAAATTTTTTGTTTAAATCGGCTATAAAAGGTAGCTAGAATAGACATGAAACCTCTTGACCTCAAAAGATTTTGTTTAAAAAAACTTCAAACTCTTAAAATCAATTAGGGGGCCGTTTGGAGGAATTGAAATCTAGTTAATAATCCAGGCTATTTGGATTGGTATTTGACATTCCACCGCTTTAAAGTTCTCATATAAGTCTATCTCAAATTCATAGGGTTAGAAATAGAAATTGATTCTATAGATCATCATGTTATGTTTCTAATTTGCAACTCGTAACATTACACTCTTTAACTTGCTCCCCTACACTAAAAATATAATACATAATTATCTCTCTCGTATAACCTACAATAATATATGAATATAATCTATATACAACCATATTATCTTAGATAATATGTGTTTAAATTATGGTTCTTAAAATGAATTCAATTTCAAGGATCCAAACGAGAGGCTTTACAGATATAACTTGTCTGGAGTTTAAGTATTCAATTGGAGAGGGGACTTTAAAATTGATATCATAGCCGGTGCTCACACCCAACGCTAGCCATTTACATTGGCATATTTGTGAAAATCAACTCATTAAGAACCATTTGGCTTCACCGTCAAGTTAGAGTATGATGCCAGGAGGTGAGATGAGTAGATAGGGCACCACACCTCGATGGCACCGATTTTCCATGATGAAATCACTCATAGAGACAATATGATGCAACTACAAAATCCGTCTTATTGTCTTCTCTTGGCAATAGTGTGTTCAATCATATCTTTGTTTGCACCAATGCACAAGAGTTTTGAAATGGTGGTATCTATGAGAACCATGGAGGCACAAAGAACGTGCAAAATGAAAGATATCATGTTCTCATTAAAAATCTCAATAACTTTAAATAACAACAGCGCGAGGATGCACATGATATGTTCTCATGCCTAAATGTTTCTGTAAATGGAATCAATGCCTTAGGTGTGAAGGACCGAATGATGATTTAAACTTTTCGGATCAGACTACAACGTGATCATCTCAATTCTTTATAAGGAACTTGATGAGATGACACCCAATCAAGTCACTAACAAGATCATCGCTCATGAGCTTCGGATGAGCATCAAGAACTCTTCTTCACCAGAGATGACACCCAATCAAGTCACTAACAAGATCATCGCTCATGAGCTTCGGATGAGCATCAAGAACTCTTCTTCACCAAACATCTAGAACTTGGTCACCACAAGCAAGCACGAGAGCAACAGAACAAGCCAAGGTGGTAAGAACCAAAGCATCTCTGGGAGTTTGCCTTCTCTTACTTAAGCTCCACATTTATAGCTTCCGTGCTTGCTTTGTTTGTGTGGCAAATAATCCAATCAAGCATGAACTGACCAAACATATTGGTGTTGATGCACCATTTATTAGATCTCATTTCCAACGGTCCACAATTGATCTCAAATATGTTTGGGCCAATTGCATTACTGTCCTCATTTTCGACTCTAACTATAAGTTTGTCTCTGTTTTTCTAACTTTGCAGATTTGTCTCTATTTTTTAATCTGAAGCTCTCCCTTGCCCTTATTCCCTGAAGGAGGTTAACTGTGTTAAGTGCATGATGAAAAGACACAAATACCCTTAACATGAATGACACAATAATCAATAGGACTTTTTTCCAGACTTATTGTGGATATATTTTGGACTAATGACATCACATGTTTTGTGCAAATATCCTAAATTTCCACATGTATTTTGAAAAATCCATTTACCAACTCAGTAAACAATTATAAAATTTAGAGCTCAAGTTGGTATATAAGCAATGAAAAATATGAGTTTTTTTTTTTCATTTTAAAGATGAACTTGTAAAATTGCATGAACTACAATACAAATATAACTCACATTCACGTGATCTGATGTTACTCGATCTTGCTAATTTGTGGACAACGAATACCAGGTAAGCATTTGAGAAAGAATCAAAGATTATTTATGCAAGTGCAATATATATATGGAAACGACACATCTCGTCACAGCATGCGATAGACTTCGTAACCCCATGGATCGACTTCCAAGCTCAGCGTGAGGTGCTCTGCCAGAATGTCGCAGTGGCCTCGCATCGCTGGCCTGCCGTGAACCCGCGCCGCTGGTTCGCATGCCGCCTGTTACAATTAGTAGAGATGGATGATCTCATCCCTGTCCTCGACCTTGGATACCCGGGGAGTCTTATCGGAGTAGGAACGACGGTTTCACCTCGTACGCGGGAATATCTCCCGCTCCCGTGGGAAACTCCCCCACGACCCCGCCACGACCTCGTACGTGGGCGTGGGAGTCGTGGGTGCGTGATTCCTTGGCCGATGAGTTTCCCCGGGGAACTCCCTCCCCATTGTACTATATATACCCGCTCAATGATTAATGAAAGATCACGGCTTGATTCGCTATTCCCCTGTCTCGCTTTCTCTCTACCGCTAATAGCTCTAACACGTTATCAGCACGCATAGCTCAGTTGGGTAGAACATCATCGCAAGGTAAAATGCCGATCCATCCACGCATTCCCCGCGCGAGTTTCTTCCTCCAAATAGTGACGATGGCTTACCATCGGGCGACGACGCTTGGGCTGCGCTTCTCCAACAACCGCATCCAGCGGGAACTCCTCGAGGACATCCGTGATATCCTCGGTGAAGGGTTCAGCCATCGCCTTCGTGGTGAACGCCGACACCTCCACCAGAGGCTTGGCTTCGGACGTCGCCCCCATGGCGGTCGTTTCCGAGGTCGCCGTCACGACGACGTAGTGGTCGCAGCACCACCGTCCCGGATTTCGGTGGCATCGGCGGTGCCACCACCGCCACCACCGCCACCGGCAAGGTCTCCGACCCCGGCAGCACCGTCCTCGTCACCGCCGTGCCCGTGCACGGGGACGGCCCGCGCCGTCGCCGCCGAGATCGCCGTTGCTCCATCGCCGGCACGGAACCGGTGTCGTTCTGCCCCTCCACGGCTACGGGCCATGCCCAGGCCACGGAACGGCATCGCCACCGGCACCCGACGCTGCTGGCCCATCCAATCGGGCTGTGCGGCCGAAGGTGGAGCCGCCCTCGCCGATCCGGTACCCACTGCCCCCGACGAGCGACGCCATCTCCGAGAGGAGGAGTCGCAGCCCATCACCGCTGCGTGTGTCTCCCCGGACGATGGCAGCGCGCATCTCGGCCCCCGACGATTGCTTGCCGGGCGTGACGCCCCCGCACAGCCCGTCCATGGAGACGGCGTTGGCAGCTCCTCCTCCACCACCATCGCCGGTTGCTCCACCGCCACCACCACCACCGGCTGCGCCACCTCCACTGCCACCTCCACCGTCGGCGCCCACAGCTTCCCCACGCCCCCGCCTCATCCGCACCTAGATCGACGTCCCCCATGGGGCCTCGGCTCGGGCAGCGCAGCTCCCCGGCTTGAGCGCCTCGAGGGGGGGGGGGGCGCGGGAGCGGCGGTCCAAGGCCCGACGACGAGCCTGGCCAGCGGCCCCCCGCTGCACGGCCTCCTCGCTTGGCGGCGGGCGGGCGCCACGCGTGCCTAGACCTCAGGCCATGGTCGGCCGGCCCGAGCCACTTAGGGGCTGCTAGCACGGCTAGCTGCCCCGACGCCGGGCTGGCCGGCTAGCGGGGCGACCGGCCACCTTTGGCGGGCGAAACGGGCGGTGGCTCTCCGTAAGACGGCGACGGCGGGCGGGCACCTTGGGCGGTTAGGGTTTCCAACCCTAGCCGCCCAGGCCTTACACCCCGCGGCCTCCCTCCCCCCTTTGGGCCGAATGGCCGGCCCAGGCCCAGGTTGGGGCCTGCGAGCTTACCACCTGGGCCTGGAGGACTTAAAGCGCGTTGGTGGGCCAATTCTTTGCGAGTTTTAGCCCACTACGCAGTTATCTGCATGTTTAGTTTCAATTGCAGTTTCTAATTACTTTTTCAAGTACTTAGTTAGCATTTACTGCTTCATTAACATCGGTTTAGCTAGTCTAATTACCTCAGTATTAGACTCCTGATGTAACTTGCATTGTAAATATTTTTTACCTTGCATTTGTCAATATGTTTCCCGCACTTGTTCTATGAATTTTATTCATTTCATTTTTGTATTGCAAGTACTTTATGCGAATGTTGTTATTAATTTTTCTCCCTTTGAACCTTGATTCACTCGGTGTCACCTAAGTTTATTATCGAATTGGCAATCACAAGGTAGTACTTCCGTACTACTGTGGGATTTATTCCTCAAAGTGCACTTCCAATTTGACTAGAACATACAAGAAACACACCTTGATGTGAATTAATTATACGCGGTCTACACCTATATGGTGACTACCAAATATATAAGGTCTACACCTTCATGGTGACTACCTTGGTTCTAAGTGTAGAGAAAAATTTCATTTTACTATTTCAAGTTTACCTTGATTATATTCGCATTTGCCGTTTAATTATTACAATATTGCCTAAGATTTTAATTCAAAGTCTATAGCAACACACATGTAGGGACAATGGCCAAACGAGAGTTCGAGATTCTCACTCTCGATGGACACAACTTTCCCACGTGGGACGATGGATCTCAAAGTGAGCCTATCGTTACGCGGAATCCATCAGACAATTGCACCTCCCCAACAGGGTCAGGATGCGATACCTGAGACATACAAGTACACAACCTTATTTCTCATAAGGAATTACATCCACCAGGATCTCAAAGCTGAGTACCTGATGGAGGAGGACCCACGCGTCCTGTGGCTTGCTCTGCAAACACGGTATGAACAGCAAAAGGCAGTCATCCTGCCCAAAGCAATCAATGAGTGGAATCATCTCTGCATACAAGATTTCAAATCTGTAAGCGAGTATAACCACGCTGTTCATAAACTCAGTGCCAAACTAAAGTTTTGCGAGAAAGAACCATCTAATATGGAGAAAATTGAAATGACATTGTCTACCATGCTTCCCGCTCAGATGATCATTTAGCAACAATACCGTGAAAGAGGTTTTACAGTTTACTCTGAGTTAATTAAGACTTTGCTTCAGGCTGAAAAGCACAATGAGCTCCTCATTTGGAACTCCAACCTGCGTCCCGTGGGTACTAAGCCTTTGCCTGAAGTACATGCTAATACTCAGACTCAAACACAAAAGGGTGCCACTAACAATGGCAATCCTAGAACCTCAGGCAAGAACAAGCGCAAGCAACAGCGTAAGCCTCGTGGTGCTAAGGGAAAGGACAATTCTAAGTCGAAGAAAGACAAGTACAACACTTGTGACAAATGTGGTTGCTACAACCACCCGACTAAGAAATGCCGGACCCCAAAGCACTTGGTGGACTTGTACATGAATTCCGTGGGATGTGGCCGCTCTGACCAAGGACGCGCCAACAAAGGTGGACAACAGTTTGAAGCACACTTCAACTCCTGACCTGATGCCACAGCACAGGCTACCCCAGGATGCTCCAACTCCGTCCCAGCAGATCCAAGCAACACCAAGGCCCTCCCTCCACCCGATGGCAACATTGATGACATAGAGAACATGATCGTCGAATATAATGACGATGATCTGTTTGGAGACACTATTTAGGCTCCTCGTCGTCATTAGTCTTTGAGATACTTTTTCCTTCATGAACAATTGCGCCCCGTGCGTTGTAATAATTTTACTTTGTTTCATGCACATTTGATATTTTTATCATATTAAGTTACATTTATATCTATGTGTTATCCATTTTCTATATGCATTTGTTGAGAATTAAATTCTCCATTTAATATAGATTGTACGGGAGTCAATCCGATGGAGGAGATGTGCCTAGTGGACAGCGGTACCACTAACTCTATACTCAGGGAAGTTAAATATTTCCAAACTCTCACTAAGAATAATGGAAATGTTTTAACAATCGCTGGACGCGATGCGGTAGTAGTTGGCTCTAGACGAGCCACTATTACGCTCCCTATGGGTACAACGATAACAATTGAGGATGCACTCCTGTATCTTGATTCAACTCGTACCCTGTTGAGTTACAGAGATATCCGAAAGAATGGGCTTCATAATGAATCCCATACTGAAAATAATGAGGAGTTCCTTCTCATTACCAAAGATAGGGGATATGGCAAGGAGACACTTGAAAAAGTTCCATTACTTCCGTCCGGATTGTACTTTACATATATTAAACCCGTACCACATGATATGAACCCGTTAGAGTTTTTGCCCAATCTTTCGATGAGAGGCGTGGGATAACTTCGATTGGTGAATTGAGATGACGTTCACGGCCCAAATACAGCCTTCCAAGGCTGTGCCTTAGCAACCGATACACCACCCCAATGGCTGTCACGATCTTGTGGAGCGTGACACCCGGCCACTAGGGCACTCGTCCAGCAAGCAATCGAGAACCAGCAAGAACAAGTAGAATAAGTACTGAATTACTATATATAAATGAAGGTTTCATACTCAATCTCCAAAGACGTGGGGTTCCGAAGACAAGAAGACGGGCGGCTGATCCAGCACGCGCGCTTACATGCAAGTAGTGAAGGCTGAACTTGATCTAAACAAAACCCGAGTGTTTTTGGTGGCGGCCAGGGGGTATATGACATGGGGAGGACAACCACAAGGAGTTTGGGTCATGCTCCAACCCTAGGACATATCCCTAATGGACCCTAAGACGATACACAGCCCATCGGGCTAAAATAAGGTGACACAGCACCCTGGACAGAACAATCTGTCGGCGTAATTTGGGTCATTGCTGCTGACTCCAAAAAGATATGGACATGAGACTAGATCCATATGAAAGTAGACTTGATAATCTTTCTAACAAGTATTTAAACGTCCCAATTGGACTCCATATGAAGCCATGGTGACCCGCGCAAGTGGGAGCTATTCTACAGTCCGAATCCAATTCCAAAACGTGTTGGATTTAGACTCTTTCTTTCCTTAGGCTAGAAGTGACGTGGTAGCATGATTGAGGACGTTGAGGATACTTGGACTTGGCCCCCAATCATCTTTGTTAAGGTTTCATGCTTCCCATATGCAATCATCCCTTGACAAATCGTATTGCCTCACAATCTGAATGTAGCCAGCGTAAAGTCTTCCCTTGTTGATCTTTCCTATTTCCATGTTCGTCTTCTCCACAATTCCTGAGCAAAACAAGAGTGCGCGTGTCTCCAAGATCTAAACAAAATAGACAAGAGCTCAAGAGGGAACTCACTTGATGATTAAGTTGACGAGCACGAGCACGAGTAAGAGGACCAGCAATAGGTACTGGTGTTGGTGGGGATGCATTGTTGTTGTTGATGTCCTCATCATCCTCCCCTTCTTGCATTTGAGTCATCCTCGACTCAAGCTCATCCTCCTCTCCCAAATATGGCCTCAAATCTGCAATGTTAAATGTGGGACTAAACCCAAAATCTGCAGGCAATTCGAGCTTGTATGCATTGTCATTAACTTTCGTTAGCACTTTAAATGGTCCTGCAGCCCTAGGTAGCAATTTAGATTTGCGCAGTTCAGGAAACCTGTCCTTTCTTAAATGCAACCAAATTAAATCTCTAGGTTTAAATTTTAATTCCTTTCTTTCTTTATCACCAGCAAGCTTATATTTAGCATTCATACGCTCTATGTTTTGTTTAGTTATTTCATGCAGTTTCAGCATCAACTCAGCACGCTTAGTAGCATCAAAATTTAATATTTCAGAAGATGGCAAAGGCAATAAATCAATTGGAGCACGAGGCAACAAACCATAAACAACTTGAAACGGACACATTTTTGTAGTAGAATGCAGCGATCGATTATAAGCAAACTCAATATGAGGCAAAAATTTTTTCCACATCTTAATATTCTTTTTTAAAACAGCCCTTAACATAGTAGACAAAGTTCTATTCACAACCTCAGTTTGACCATCAGTTTGGGGATGACATGTAGTAGAAAATAAAAGTTTAGTCCCCAATTTTGTCCACAAAGTCTTCAAAAATGACCAAGAAATTTAGCATCACGATCAGAAACAATTGTGTTTGGCACACCATGTAAGCGAACAATTTCTCGAAAGAATAAATCGGCAATATAAGTAGCATCATCAGTTTTATGGCATGGTATGAAATGTGCCATCTTAGAAAATCTATCAACAACCACAAACACACTATCACGTCCCTTCCTAGTTCTTGGTAATCCCAACACAAAATCCAAAGATATATACTCCCAAGGAGCATTAGAAACAGGTAGAGGTAAATACAAACCATGTGGATTTAACCGTGACTTTGCCTTTTGACATGTTGTGCAACGAGCAACAAACCTCTCCACATCTCTTCTCATCTTTGGCTAAAAGAAATGACCAGCAAGTACGTCCTCGGTCTTTTTTGCTCCAAAATGTCCCATCAAGCCACCTCCATGCGCTTCCTGTAACAATAACAAACGAACGGAGCTAGCTGGAATGCATAGCTTGTTAGTTCTAAACACAAACCCGTCACTAACGAAGAATTTGTTCCACCCTTTTCCATCTTTACAACGCAACAACACTTCTTTAAAATCAGCATCATTAACATATTGGTCTTTAATTGTTTCTAATCCAAAGATCTTGTAGTCAAGTTGATTCAGCAAAGTATATCTCCTTGACAAAGCATCAGCAATGATATTCTCCTTCCCTGTCGATACGGGACATAGACGGCTACTCACCAGCACAGTTCCCGTCAGGACAAGAGCAAGAAGGACGGATCCGAATAGAACACGGATCATCCTAGTTAGACAAATAGAAAGTAACTTCTGTAATCGAACAGAACACTTCCTATGAATCCGACTAGGATTAGAAACCATAGCTCGGCTCTTTTCCTCTTATAAAAAGGAGAGCGAGCACCCTCTTTTGTAATGCATTTAACAACACACAATCATACACCAATCCAACGCAAAAGGCCAAGGCCGACCGAGTAGAGAGCTTTTACTCGACGACGAGGGCTCGAACCAGGATAAACCGTGTGTCTCTTGCGTGAAACCGCCGAGTTCTAGTCGTTCGCCGAGGTCCGAATCAACTGCTACGGGAACCCCGTGGCAGGCTATCGGTGGTCAAACACCGACAGCTGGCGCGCCAGGTAGGGGCTTTCGGCGAAATCAACGTCAAAGGCCCGACGGACCTGCACATGATGATTTTTCCGACGGGATCAACCTTCGTTTTTGGAAGCTGGGTCTGCGAAGCAGACGAACAAGGAAATTCTCCATAGTCGACTACTCCAAGAACCCGAGCCGAAGATACAGGAAATTTTTTTAAAACTCAAGCTCACAGAGGAAGCTGAAAACCCAAATATACAAGACAAGCCGAGTTCTTTTCACAACGGTTTCAACAACTCGGCACGGATATATCAGGATATCACTCAGAAGGCAATGGAATCTTATGACCTCGACCAATGGAACATCTTCAAGCAAGATAAGTACTCCACCTTCCTTCCTTTTCAATACGGTAAACCTCTAGAAGGAGAAGAACTCGACCATCCACCCAATACACACGAAGAAGTGTTCATGATGAGGCAACCTCTAGTACCACCAGTCCAACCCGACTACGATCTTGAAGAATCGAAGGCGATATTCCAAGCAAATTCCATCACAAGAGAAGGAGAGACCGACAAAATTTAAAAAAAAAGCAAGAGAAGAAAGAAGAAACAAGAAAAGAGGAGGAAGAAGGAACCGAAGTTCATGAACGAAGAGAAGCGTGGCGCAAATATGAAGAAGAACTAGCCGAGTACAATCAAAAAAAGAGCCGAGAAAGAAGCGGAGGAAAGATGAACTGCAGCAAGGACAAGACTTGATCCTATCAACAAGATACAAGAGTTAATTAATGAAATTGACGCCATACAACGACCAAGTGAAGAATAAGCCAGGCTTAGAAGTCTACTCAGAGATACCACGCAAAGGATACAAGACGACCGAGTACCTCCCCGACACATACCATCTGAACAGACAAGTCAAAGAACTCGGAGGATTTCCGCTTTCGAAAGGTTATCAACTCCATATTATGGGAGAAGAGCTCAACCTCATCACGATTGGACAGAAAAAACAGGGGAAAACAGGGGAAGATCTCCAACACCACCCGAAGTCCCCCAGATTATTTCGAGATACGACGGCAAAGGTGATTCCGACTACGACAGAAAAATGTACCCGATGATTTCCTTTGCTTCACGGGAAGACTACTCACAGTCAAACTACCTCACAAATTCAAACCATCCAATCATTCAAAATATGATGGCAAGACTGAGCCAATGCAATGGCTTAGAATTTATTCTCAATCTATAGAACTAGCCGGAGGCGATGACGACATAAAAGCCTTATTTTTCCCAATGGCCCTAGAAACATTACCACTCTAGTGGTTCGATAAGTTACGACCGGATCTATCAAAGCATGGGGCGACCTCCAAAAAGCCTTTTGCGAGAATTTTGCGGGGATCTTGATCCACCCAATAACGCAAGCCGAGTTGAAAGGTTTAAAGCAAAATCCAGGAGAAAGCCTAGAGACTTCTATAGAAGATTTGGAGAACTCAGAGCACAAGTACACGACATCACTGAGAGAGAAGTAATAGAAGCATTTTCATACGACTTAAAAGTAAGATGGATGTTTCACGATTTCTGCAAGGAAAACCTCGGACAAACGAGGAGTTCAAAAGAACAGTTGAAAAGATGATTACAAGTGGAAGAGAAGACAAAAGAAAGATTTCCGGACAAATGAAACAACTCGAGAAAGGAGAAACAACATAGACGGAAGAAACAACTCGAGCGATCAAAACAACACAAGATGGAACAACCAAAACAACTCGGGTTATCAAGACAACTCGAGATACCGGGACAACTCAAGGTATCAAGACAACTCAAGAAGATGGAACATTCAAGACAACAGACAAGAATTCCACAACAAAAAAGAGATATTTCGACAACATGGTGGCATCCACCGAAAAAAAAGAAATTCTACCCGGCAAGAAGATTTGAAGACCTCGAAAACATGAAATGCATCTATCATCCAACAGGAATCCACCCAATGGGAGAGTGTCGCATCTTTCAAGAAAAATATATAAGAAAGGACAAACAAGACAAGGAAGAAAACAAAAGAAAAAAGAAGAAGACAACACAACCGATAACGGTTTTCAAAATCCAAGAGCAACAAGATCGATAATATTCTCGGGAGTACCCGGTTCTAGGAGCAAACAAGAAGACAAGCTTGCTTGGCGAACAATCATGGCAAAGCAGAGCCAGCAAGAACACCGGATATTTAAACTGGTCACAATATCCAATTTAGTTCTCACGGGAAGACCAATGGACAAGTGTTGGGAACGCAGGGCTATATCCATTAGTACTCGGACCAACAATTGCCGCCATAACAGTAACCAAAGTACTCATCGATGGGGGGGGCAGGACTCAACATCATATTTGCAGACACCCTGAAGAAAATGGGAACAGAATTCTCAAAAATGATCACACCTACAAGCGTACCTTTTTATGGGATAGTACACCAGCTATGCCTCTCGGACAGATTACACTTCCAGTAACATTTGGAACTCCCACAAATTACAGGACAGAGCTCATCAAATTTGAAGTTGCAGATTTTGAATCATCATATCATGCGATATTAGGAAGACCAGCACTAGCAAAATTCTTGGCTATACCACACTATCCATATCTACTACTCAAGATGCCAGGACCACACGGAGTACTCTCTCTCAGAGGAGACCTAAAAAGAGCCTACGAATGCGATGTACAAGCAATACAAATATCCTTAGAAGTACAAGGTGAAATCAACTCGGCAGTAGCAGAAATAAGAACAGAAGAACTAGAGATACCAGCCAAAAAACAAAGTACACTCACCACAGCTGAGGGAGAGGGCACCAAAAAGATTGATCTAGGGACAGGTGATCCATCAAAGACTGCCACAATCAGCGCACACCTGCCTATCAAATAGGAACTCGCGCTCACCAACTTCTTACGGGACAACAAGGATATATTTGCCTAGAAACCAGCAGATATGCCCGGAGTCCCAAGAGAGTTGGCTGAGCACAAAATTGAAGTCAACAAAGGAGCAAGACCGATCAAACAAAGACTACGACGTTTTTCACCAGACAAGAAGGAAGCAATAAAAAAAGAAATAGCCCGACTACTAGCAGCAGGGTTCATCAAAGAAATCTTACACCCAGACTGGTTGGCAAATCCTGTTCTAGTACACAAAAAGAACACAGATGAATGGCGTATGTGTGTCGACTACACGGACCTCAACAAACATTGTCCAAAGGACCCTTTCGGATTACCAAGAATTGATCAGATAGTGGATTCAACAGCAGGATCAGCTCTATTATCCTTTCTAGATTGCTACTCGGGATATCACCAGATTGCACTAAAAGAAGAAGACCAAAGCAAGACTTCTTTCATTACACCTTTCGGCGCCTATTGTTACAAAACAATGTCTTTTGGACTCAAAAATGCAGGAGCAACATACCAAAGAGCAATCCAGACTTGTTTGGGAGATCAAATTGGAAAGAACGCGGAAGCATATGTGGATGACGTAGTCGTCAAAACAAAGAACCCAGATTCTCTGATTGAAGATCTACAACAAACTTTCAATAATCTCAAAAGATGGAAGTGGAAACTTAACCCCAACAAATGTGTATTTGGCGTATCATCAGGACAACTACTCGGATTTCTAGTCAGCCAAAGAGGAATTGAAGCAAGCACAAAACAAATCAAGGCAATAACCGACATGGGCCCATCAGCAGATATCAATGATCTACAGAAACTAACAGGTTGCATGGCAGCACTCAACAGATTCATCTCCAGACTGGGGGAAAAAGGCTTACCTTTTTTCAAATTACTAAAGAAAACAGACAAATTTACCTGGAACGAAGAAGCACAAGAAGCCTTCGACAAGCTAAAAGCATACATCAGCACATCTCCAGTATTAGTACCACCAAAGAAAGACGAAGACCTCATGCTCTACATTACTGCAACTACTTCAGTAGTTAGCACGGCTATTGTGGTCGAAAGAGAAGAACAAGGACACATCTACAAAGTACAAAGGCCAGTATACTACATAAGTGAAGTACTCACAGTATCAAAAGTGAGATATCCTCACGTGCAAAAACTACTCTACGCAATACTTATAACTTCAAGGAAGCTCAGGCATTATTTTGAAGATCACAAAGTAGTCGTCGTAACAGATTTTCCACTCGGAGACATCCTAAGAAACCGAGACTCAACAGGACGAATTTCAAAATGGGCAGTTGAACTCGGAGCACTCAAGATAGAATTTACACCAAGAAAGGCAATCAAATCTCAAGCATTGTCCGACTTCATTGCGGAATGGACCAAAATACAACAACCTACTCCAAACGTCATCCTAGACCATTGGAAAATGTACTTCGATGGATCTCTAAAACTAGGAGGGGCAGGAGCAGGAGTACTACTTATCGCACCCGATGGAAAACAACTCAGATATGTTCTATAAATTTTATGGCAAGCTACCAACAATGAAGCAGAGTACGAAGCACTCATCCACGGCCTACAAGTCGCAACATCACTTGGAATCAAAAGATTACTAGTCTACGGAGATTCAAGCAAAGTAGTAGTCAACCAAGTCAATAAAGAATGGGATTGCACCAAGGAAAACATGGATGCCTATTGCGCAGAAATCAGAAAGCTTGAGAAGAATTTTCAAGGTCTAGAAATACATCATATATTACGAGATTCAAATGTTGCAGCCGATGTGTTAGCCAAACTAGGCTCAGATAGGGCAAAAGTACCCATTTGGAGTTTTCGTAAAAGAATTAAACAAACCATCTATCAAGTCGGATGAAAAAAAGAAGACAAGAAGAAGAAGACAGAACAAGAGCAAATTCTAATGATCGGCCACAGATAACTCAACATGGATGCAAGTATTCATAGATTACATCAAGGAAAAGAAGTTACCGGAAATAAAGCGAAGCAACTCGGGACATCGAAGAAGCAAAAACTACGTCTTAGTAGGAGATAATCTTTACAAAAGAGCAGCATCATCAGGCGTATTATTGAAATGCGTATCAACAACAGAGGGGAAAGAAATATTACTAGAAATGCACTCGGGGTGCTATGGGAATCATGCATCTTCAAGGACACTAGTCGGAAAAGCTTTTCGATCAGGATTCTATTGGCCAACAAAGCATTAAAAAGACGCCGAAGAACTAGTCAAATACTGCAAAAAGCTGTCAAATGTTTGCAAGACAAGCACACGTTCCACTCACAATCTAATATGCATCCCACCAAAGCATGGCCGTTCTCATCTTTGGGGGCTTGATCAAGTCGGACGACTTAAGAAATCCAAAGGAGGGTTCGAGTACATCTTCGTGGCCATCGACAAGTTCACCAAGTGGATAGAATACAAGCCATTAGTAAAATACAGCTCAGCCAAAGCACAAGAGTTCATCCAAGAAATTATGCACAGATTTGGGATGCCAAACAGGATAATTACAGACCTAGGATCACCATTCACAACCAATGAATTCAAAAGCTGGGCTCAAGACTGCGGATTCAGCATTGATTATGCATCAGTAGCTCATCCTCAAGCAAGCGGTCAAGTAGAAAGAGCAAACGGTCTCATCTTGGCCGGATTGAAACCCAACTATATGAAGACCTCAAAGATTACGGAGCAAAATGGATAGATGAACTACCCAAAGTAGTCCGGGGACTAAGAACTCGGATAAGCAGAGAGCAACCGGCTACTCACCTTTCTTCTTGGTATACGGATCGAAGCCGTATTACCAGTAGACTTAATATGGACATCCCCCAAAATTGAGCAATATAACGAAGGAGAAGCAGAGGAAACCAGGAGACTAGAAATCGACAGCTTAGAAGAAGTCAGAGTCAATGCAACACTACAATCAGCAAGATACATGCAAGGACTGAGAAGATATTACGACAAAAGCGTTCAACCAAGAACCTTACAAGCCGGCGATCTAGTTCTCAGGAAAATACAAAAACTAGATGGAAGACACAAACTACTCAGCCCATGGGAAGGTCCCTTCATAGTAACAAAAGTAACAGGACCAGGATCCTACGAACTGATGACTGAAGACGGAGCCCCAATAAAAAATTCATGGCACATCTCTCAATTACGACGATTTTACGCCTAGATAACAAAGACATGTACTACTTCTTTCAACAAAGATTCATAAGAAAGATTACAGTATCCCAGCTTCTTTCCAGAACTAGATCCCGACTTCTAGAATACGGAACTCGAATAAGGACCTACGGTCCAAAAAAGCACTCGACCCCCCGGGCAAACCCCGATGAGAGCAAAAATCGACCTCGCAAACCCCGGGCAAACCCCGATGAGAGCAAAAAAAGCTCGACCCCCGGGCAAACCCCCGATGAGGCAAACCCCGATGAGAGCAAAAATCGCTCGACCCCCCGGGCAACATAGAACCCCAATGAGAGCAAAAACGCTCGACCCCCCGGGTTGTTTTCACAACACCGATGAGAGTACGGCTAAAGAAGTCAACACTCGCCCTATCCTAGCTCCTTTTCAGAACTAGATGAGAGCCAAGGGAGAGCTCGACCTGTCCCGACTTCTAGATAAATGGAACTCGGATGAGGGCCTACGGTCCGAACTATTTGTTGAAGTGCAAAATGGCTACAACCTAGCTTGAGCCCAACTATTCCGGGTTGTTTTCACAACACCGATGAGAGTACGGTTAAAAGAAGTCAACACTCGCCCTATCCTAGCTCCTTTTCAGGACTAGATGAGAGCCAAGAGAGAGCTCGACCTATCCTGACTTCTAGAGAAAAAGAACTCGGATGAGGGCCTACGGTCCGAACTAATCATTGAAGACGGCTACAACATTAACTATTCTTAAGATGAATTAACAACACCAAAAAGAATACAACAGACAGCAAAATATTCAAAGGTCAGCAACAAGATATTTGACCAAGATTCAAGAAAGAAAACTCTTTTTATAATCCGGGAAGACATCAAAGTTTCATTACAACAAAGAAGTTCACTACTGATGATCATCACCATCATCAGACACGACCGGGCGTAATCTCTACAAGATCAAGTAAACTCCCGAGCTAAAAGGGGGGACAGCGACTTCGGACTCCGTGAGTGCTTGTTCATCCTCAGGAGTATGGGTCCCATCCATCACTCTATCAAGAGGAAAGTTGGGATCAACCATTCGGATGCGAGCCAAGACACCCTGAACGCCAAGCAACACTGCATCCTTGGCAAAATTGATGGTCCGCTCGGTCGGTCGAGGAAGGAAGGCGAACCAGTCAAACAAAGCATCTTCAGGCCTCCTCAAAGCATAGTGGCAAGTCCTTGCAGAACTCGGCAAAGGTTGACCACCTGTCTTCGAAGCCTTCAGACGAAGCAGACAATTCTTCAATTGATGCCTTAGCACGCAAAAGATCTCGATCGGCACCACGCCTAATCGGTAGAGCCCGGGCTAAAGTTTCTCAAAGCATCCGCCTTTACCTTTCTCCGAGTCATTGCGAAAGGTTTTTACTTCAAGGTTCAAAGCTTGGTCTCTTTCGAGTACTTTTTCTTCAAAGCTGCAAAAGGAAGCAGAAAGAAGTCAGAGAAAAAGCAGTGACAAAACTATACGCAACAAAAAGCATTTACAAGTACCTTGGAGATCCCGAGAAGCCTTCTTCTCGGATTCAACAGCAGCAACAACCTGAGCTCTCAAGGCAATCTCCGAGGATTGACGTCCTTGACGCTCCTCATCAAGCGCCAGCCGCAGAGAAGCCAGCTCATCCAACAACTTCTTTTGAGACTCAGACGAGCCAAAGAAGATGTCAGAATCACTTACGTATTCCTGCATATGGATAAAAAGAAGGATAAGAAAAAGACAAGACAAAAAATAAAGCAAACAAGTCATCCTACCTGGAATTGTTCAGCAAAAGACTTGAATTCAGCCTCAAGCTTCTTAAGGCGAGAACTCGGATTGAAGTATTCTTCCAGATCCTGCATCAACTTCAAATCACGGACAGAATCCCAAGGAGGATAAAAAGGAGACAAAGGAGGAGAACACCCAACCCTAGGATGAGGAGAAGTTAGGGGTTGGGCAAATGGCAACTTGTCCGCTCCTGAAGAAGTCGCCACAACCGCTTGAGCAGGCCGGTGAAGAAGTCCCAAAGAAGAAAAAAAGAAGAAGTCACCATAAGGGTAGACTCCACAGCAGGATTGGGGTCAGGCAAAGGCACCTGACCCACCACACCAACACTCTCCGTCTTCTCAGAGTCAGAAGCCGGAGCAGAAGAAATAGCAGCAGATAACCTACAAAAACCAAAAAAGTCAAAGACAAATAATGGAAGAAAATAAAAAAGAAGTCAGAAAGAAGAAAAACTTACTTAGGAGGATGACGGAAAGCAATACGAGGCCGAGGTGGTGGAGGAGGCATGACCTGCTCCAGATCCACCAACAACCCGACAGACGAAGGAGCAGGACCCGGCAAGGGTCCCAAAACTGGAGGTTGAGAAGAAGTCGACCGGGGCTATAGGGAGCCAGAGTCAAAGTTAAAAGAGCAAAGAAGTATACACACCAAAACCAAGAAGACAACACTCACCGGCGAAGAAGGGGAGAGTTGTCAACATCCTCAGCTTCATCTTCAAAAAGAAGAACTGATCCACCTTCTACCAAGAAAAGAGAATCAAGACTACTTTCCAAAAAAAAGAAAACAAGTCAGAAAAATCAAACAACCTCTCACCTATCAGAAGGTTACCCAAGGCCGAGGGAAGGAGAGGAACGCGCCCGTTTCTGTGCCGCTGAAGAAGAAGAATCTCCCGCAGCAGGTCTCTTAGCACCGGCACGAGTAACTCGAGGAAGGGCCACCGGCTGATAAGGAACATACTGAAGAGAAGGCTCCATCAAAGAAATACCCGGCAAAACAACTCGGTCTTCAATTACCTGATGACCAAGACCAGCAGGAAGAGGAGCAATCTCCCCATCAACATAAAGAGAGGCATCGGCATCAAAATCCCTGCCAAAAGGCTTCAAAAAGAACAAAAAGACAAGTCAGTATTAATCAAAAAAGTACTCGGAAAACAAAAACTCAAACAAAAAAATATATAACTTACAGCAGGAGGAGGATTGTTGGCCGAGTACTCAAAGCCAATCATGGGGACCACCGACGCTCCCTTCAAAATCTTCTGGAGGCGCACAAGCACCTCACCATTAGACAACTCGGTCGTGGCCACCATTCGGGAGGGATCCTCAGCACTAGAGTACTCGAAGCCAAAATGCTCCCGTGCCTTCAAAGGCTGTACTCGGCGACGAAGATAGCTCGCCACAATGGCGAAACCAGACAAGCCATTCTGCTTCAAGTAACTAATCCTTTCAAAGAGGGGTTGGAGAAGAGTCAACTCGGCAGCAGTAAGCTGCTCCTTCTCCCACCGATCATTAGGAACAGGCGGGACCCCCGAGTAGGTTTGAAGTGCTGGAGCACCAGCACCACCATCAAGATTACCAGCATAAAACCACTCGGACCGTTAATCCTTCACGGATTCAACAAGATCGTACTCAAAGAAGTGGCTCGATTTACGCCCCTGCCGGAATTGAATTCCACATCCACCAAGGGTGTGGAGGGAATCATTGCGGGGCTGCGGCTTGAGGCGGAAAAGAAAGCGGAACAGATTTAGGGAAGGAGGAATGCCAAGGAAAGTTTCACAAAAATAAACAAAAATAGAAAGATGAAGAACCCCATTCGGGGTAAGATCATGGAGAGAGATGCAAAAATAGCGAAGAAAACGGTGAAGGAAGGAACAAGCCGGAAGACAGAGCCCGGCGCGAACAAAAGAAATAAAAAGAACAATTTCCCCGGGGCGAGGAACAGGAACACGATGCTCACCAGGAGCAACCCAACCGGAGAACTCCTTGGGCTGGATCATCCCCCACTCCTGCAGCTCGACCAGATGCTTCTCCCGAAAGATCGGCGAGGGGAAGTTCTTCGCGATGGCCTTCATAGCAGCAAACTCGGGATTCAACTGCTCGTCGACCTCCTCCTCAAGAACTGGCTTCTCAACTACCGACTTCTTGGAGGCCACCTTCTTCCTTCCCATGCAACGAATCAAGCACCCAAAACTAAGAGGAGGATGCGTGGCGGCAATGCAAGAGCAAAGATTTGGGGATTTTTTTTCTACGGCGCTAGGGTTTCAGGAAGCAAAGGCAAAGTGAAGAAGAGGAACAGTAACCGCAGCTAATTTATAGACCGGTCTTAAAAGGCCCACTTAAGGGACAACGGTAAAAAGGCCAACGGATACAAGGCGCAGTGACAGGAAAGGCCCAGTAAACCCTTAAATCACGGGATAACGGTCCTTATCTCGTTACCAACCAACGGCAAAAGTATTATGCCGTTACAAGGAAAGGTAGCTTTGCCAATATTACCATAACAAGTCGACACAAAAGAAGACGGCCACCAACAACCCCAGTCAAAGGAAGCCAGTCAACTGCTGAGCCAAAACAAGTCTACTCAAAGATAGACAGTCTTCACATCAATTAAGAACAAGTCGGCACAAGAGAAGCCATCTAAGAACAAGACCACAGAAATGAAGACAGTTAACATCTCAGCTAAAACAAGTCTACTCAAAGACAGACCATCTTACTATCTACCAAAACAAGTCGGCACGAAGGCAGACAACCAGCAATTCAGGACAAAACAACTCGGATTACTTCATGAACATATATTTCTTTAGTACAATTTACATGATACAAGGATACAAGTCTTACAAGACCCATCGAATTCAGAAAGAACACCGAAGCAACGGTTACAAGGAACCCTGTAGAATTTGGCCATAGAAGAAAATTACGCGAAAAATCTACAAGGAACCCAGTGGAATTCCGCCATAGAAAACAACTACGCAGAATCCAAAACCGTCCTCCTTGCAAACCCAGACTACCTCTGAGGCAGAATGAGCCGAGCAGATCCAAAGCAACCTGGATACACCAACACGGTGCATCCAAGATCGCCAAAAAGGAGCACCGATCGATCAAGCATCACATCGGGCCTCTCCAAAAATAAGTCGGATCGAACCCCATGTGAACAAGAGAGCTCCGGCTCTGCGTCGGGCGGGCGGTGATCTGCGCACCGCACAGTTAGAAGACTGTGCGGCTCGGCAACCTTCCCCCGCTTAGAGCATATGTCGGGCGAGTGGAAAAGAAGAACTAAGAGTGCAAAATGACCCGGCATAAGGCACATCTCAAGACTTCTTCTACCTACCGTAACGAGCCTCCAATCACAATGCTACTCGGGATTAGTCTGCCTCTAATCCCTATCTCAAGAATTCTTCTACCCACTAAATGGACCATACTGGAAGAACAAGAAAGAAGCCCGGGGGCTGTTCAACCTCGCAAACTATCATTATCACAAGAACAGGAAGAAGCATACTACAAGACTCTGAAAACAACCGAAAGGGAAGTGCAATTTATAGACTAAGATCGGCGTACATAGACCAAGTTCACCAATCTAGAGAAGCATTGACAAGGACAATAAAAGAATGCAGTAAAGAGAGCAACAGAAGAGTATATTCCGGGCATATCCCAAAGATAGTAAAAGCCTTTATACCACCCCAACGCCCAACCATAAAAGCAGACATAAAGGACAGTAAAAGCAAAGTCACGAGCCGTTGTCCGTTTCCTACACAGAAGAACTCGGAAAAAGCTCGGGGGCTGCAGCTAAGGAAGAACTCGGAAAAAGCTCGGGGGCTGCAGTTAAAGAAGAACTCGGAAAAAGCTCGGGGGCTGCAGCTAAAGAAGAACCTAACTACTTTTGAGGAAAAGAATTCAAGCTCGGGGGCTACAATTTCAAAGCCATCATGCTACTCTGGACCCTCCAGCTCTTTGTTTCAAAAAGCAAGAGGCTCGGGGGCTACACTCATTGAGTGCGCCAATGGGCGCACGTCAATCAAAAAACCACCACCCGACTACTTTTGAGGAAAAGAATTCAAGCTCAGGGGCTACAATTTCAAAGCCATCATGCTACTCCGGACCCTCCAGCTCTTTGTTCCAAAAAGCAAGAGGCTCGGGGGCTACACTCAATGAGTGCGCCTATGGGCGCACGTCAACCAAAGCCATCGCCCGACTTCTTTTTTTGACAAAAACAACTCAGACGAAGGCTCGGGGGCTACAGGGCATACACCCTCAACTTTTTCCTTTTTCTCAAGATCCTCCAGCTACTTATAAATAAGAAGCAAGAGGCTCGAGGGCTACACTCAATGAGTGCACCTACGGCGCACGAAAGGGAACAATTCTTCAGCTAGACCACTTCGAAGCATCACTCCAGAAGCAAGGCACTCCCCGAGTTCTACTTCGAAATGCTCGGGGGCTTGTCGATACGGGACATAGACGGCTACTCACCAGCACGGCTCCCGTCAGGACAAGAGCAAGAAGGATGGATCCGAATAGAACACGGATCATCCTAGTTAGACAAATAGAAAGTAACTTCTATAATCAGAACAGAACACTTCCTATGAATCCGACTAGGATTAGAAACCATAGCTCTGGCTCTTTTCCTCTTATAAAAAGGAGCCAGAGCACCCTCTTTTGTAATAGACGAACAACACACAATCATACACCAATCCAACGCAAAAGGCCAAGGCCGACTAGAGTAGAGCTTTTACTCGACGACGAGGGCTCGAACCAGGATAAACTGTGTGTCTCTTGCGTGAAACCGCCGAGTTCTAGTCGTTCGCCGAGGTCCGAATCAACTGCTACGGGAACCCCGTGGCAGGCTATCGGTGGTCAAACACCGACATTCCCTTTCTTGTGCTTAATAACATAAGGAAAGGATTCAATAAATTCTACCCACTTAGCATGTCTTGGATTCAGCTTTCCTTGACTATGAATATGTTTCAAAGATTTATGATTAGAATGAATAACAAACTCTTTGGGCCACAAATAATGCTGCCATGTCTCTAAAGTTCAAACAAGAGCATATAATTCTTTATCATAAGTGGAATAATTCAGAACAGGCCCACTCAATTTCTCACTAAAATATGCCACAGGTTTACCCTCTTGTAACAAAACACCACCCAAACCAATCCCATTAGCATCACATTCGAGCTCAAAAGTCTTATTAAAATCAGAAAGTTGTAGGAGAGGTGCATGTGTTAACTTATCTTTCAACAAGTTGAAGGAATTCTTTTGTACTTCACTCCAATTAAAAGGCACTCCCTTCTTTGTAAGCGCATTCAATGGTGCAGCAATGGTGCTGAAATCCTTCACAAAACATCGATAGAATCCAGCAAGTCCTAGGAAACTCCGTACTTGGGTGATAGTCTTTGGTACAAGCCATCCCTGTATAGCTTCTACCTTGGCTTGATCAACCTCAATTCCCTGTGGAGTCACAACATAGCCAAGAAAAGACACTCGATTGGTGCAAAAGGTGCACTTCTCAAGGTTACCAAACAAACGTGCATCACGTAGAGCATCAAAAATAGCACGTAAGTGATCAAGATGTTCATCCATAGATTTGCTGTAGATCAATATATCGTCAAAGTAGACTACAACAAATTTGCCAATGAAAGCACGCAAAACCTCATTC
Organism: Chrysopogon serrulatus; assembly: GCA_015844335.1. NCBI lineage: Eukaryota > Viridiplantae > Streptophyta > Magnoliopsida > Poales > Poaceae > Chrysopogon > Chrysopogon serrulatus. Next base: position 125,794 of record JADLZL010004079.1, read on the forward strand.
ATTAGTCTCATGAAAGTACTTGGTGCATTAGTTAACCCAAAAGGCATTACCAACCACTCATATAAGCCGAACTTAGTTTTGAAAGCAGTTTTCCATCCATCTCCTAATTTCATACGAATATGGTGGTACCCACTACGTAAATTAACCTTTGAAAATAATGTAGCACCACTCAATTCATCAAGCATATCATCTAACCGTGGAATAGAATGACGATATCGAATGGTGATATTATTAATCGCTCTACAATCAACACACATACGCCATGTTCCATCTTTCTTAGGCACTAAAATAACTGGAACAGCACAAGGACTAAGAGACTCACGTACGTAACTTTTGTCGAGTAGTTCTTGCACTTGGCGCTGAATCTCCTTTGTTTCTTCTGGATTGGTCCTATATGGTGCACGGTTTGGCAATGAGGCACCAGGAATAAGATCAATTTGGTGCTCAATCCCGCGTATAGGTGGTAGCCCCACTGGTATCTCACTTGGAAAAACATCAGAATACTCCTGCAAAAGGTTAGCAACAATAGGAGGCAAAGAACACTGCATATCTTTAATCGAAATCAAAGCATCCTTACATACCAAAGCATATGCAATAGATGTGGAAGTAATTAGTTCATTAACTTCAGATTTAGTAGCAAGCAAGCATTGTCCTTTTAATCTTATCTCATCTTTCTTATTCCCAACAGATTTGACATCTTTAATGTTCGTGGTTTTAGTTTTGGTAGTTTTAGCAACTTCATCACGCATAATAGCTTCAGGAGACATAGATAGCAAAATAATTTTCTTGTCATGGTGCATGAATGAATACTGATTTGATCTACCATGATGTATACAATCCTTATCAAATTGCCATGGCCTACCTAGCAGAATATTACAAGCTTCCATAGGTACAACATCACATTCAACCACATCATGGTATGATCCAATAGTAAAATTAACTCGCACCAGTTTAGTTACCGTGGCCTTACCACTATCATTCAGCCACCGAATGTGATATGGGTGCAGATGAGGTTTGGTTGTAAGTGCAAGCTTCTCCACCATGTCGCTGCTAGCCAAGTTGTTGCAGCTACCTCCGTCAATAATCAAACGGCAAGAACGCTCTTTAACAACACACTTTGTTTGAAACAAAGTGTGCCACTGATTCTGCTCTATCTTCTCCACTTGAGCACTAAGCACACGCTGCACAATAAGACTCTCATAGTGCTCCGCATTCTCTCGCACCAATCAGTTCTTACATTTGCTTCGTCGCTACCCGCATGGTCACCGCAAGCAAGGCAAGTGTATCTTCATCAAAATCACTAGCCGAGGAGTATCCACCATCGGCGTTGACCACCAAAACACGCTTGTTAGGGCAATCGCGCTGCATGTGTCCATATCCCTTGCATCGATGACACTTTGGACATCCCTTGTTCTTTTCCGTGGAGACAACCGAATTCACACTAGCGCTGGTTTCGAACAGATTTGGTTGCTAAATTTGTGGAAGAATCACATGGTTTGTCATTTGGAGGAAGATGGTGGCGCTGTTAATCGGCTTGTTGGGGAAGGTGCATGACCCGACACGAAGGTAGATGTGCGTTCTTTGCCATGATATAGATTTCCCTATAGAAACGTTAGACTTGGCACTAGAACGTCGTCCCCTGCACTTCCCTTTCAGCTTTACAAGCAAGATGAAACAAACGGGTTATGTTAGCATAATCTTTATAAGCAAAGATGTCCTGAATTTTACGATTTAACCCGCCTAAAAATCAAGCCATAGCAGATTCCTCTTCCTCCTCTAAGTTACATCGCAAAGCATACCCATTTGTAATTTCTGATAATATTCTTCTATACTTTTAGCACCTTGCCTCAATTGCTGTATCTTATTTAACATATCGCGTGCATAGTAAGAAGAAACAAATCTAGCCCTCATAACTCGTTTCAATGCATCCCAAGTTTGTGGTATGTTATTAGGATTTTTCTTGCCATGCTCTACCCACCAAACAGAAGCAAAATCAGTAAACTCATTAGTAGCAGCCCTGACACGAGTATCCTCAAGAAAATTATGACATATAAACTTTTGATCAACAATAATCTCCCAAGTAATGTATGCATCAGGGTCATACTTACCATCAAAAGGAGGGATTTTAAATTTAATCTTGCTGAAAGCATCGTTATTATTGCGTACCTCACGTCGACGGTGGCCACCCATACCTCTACGGTTGTGATGTAGGCGACGTCGACCACGAGTGTCTTGATCATCATACTCAATATCAGCCGTGTAATCATCATCATATTTATCGTTCTCTCGATCTTCCTCCTTGGTTTCTTCTGTTTGCTTCTCTTTGTGCATTGTGTGGAAGTCATCGAAACGCTTGAGAAGAGCAGCAAGACTCTTATCCACGCCAGCAACAGATGCTTCCAAACTTGTGAGCTTGGTGTTGGTGGCGATTTGCGTGGTCTCCAATTGCCCAAGCTTGTCATTCATCACCTGCAAGTCTGATTCAAGTCTCTCTGTGTGTAGCTTCACCTTCCTTTGAAAATGTTGTATGATGCCCTTAGTGCGAGGTGATTGTGGCATTTGGTTATCATCTTCTGATGCTGACATGGTTCAACAAAACACAGTGGAAACAAGAAGATAGGTGAAAAAATAAATGCCCTACAGCTAATAGGATGTGGCTGCAGTAAGACACTCTCTATCAACCTGTTTAACAAGTTCTTACCAATTCTTACCTAGCTCAACAGGAGGGATCAGCGACCATAAGTGTGCAACAATGGAATGCAGTGTATCAGTGCTGCAGCAACAATACCTGTCAAGCTGTAGAATATGTGGAGCTATAGGAGGGTTAAAACAAGGAACAAACAAGCACCATGTTAGTGAGAAAAGTAAGCTGAACAAACGTTCAACGGCGGTATTGTGCTGGTCCTAGGCTAGACCGTGCTAGAGACGCGAGCCTAGACACAAACAAAGTCATGACACAATAAGAAAAAGACACATGAAACAGCAAGCTATCACCCCCTTCTTTTCCTTCTCTCTTCTTTTGTTTTTTTCTTCTTTTTTTTATTTTTTTTCTTTTCTGTTTTTTTCTTTCTTCTTCTTTTTTTTGCTTTACACACTAGAACAAATCTGAATGTTCACAAATTAGATTTTAGAAAAAAAAACTTACAATATATTTCTCTTTCTTTTTAGGGGTGACAAGAATGCAACTAGCAACTCAGATTTTTCTTTGTGTGAACAAAACTTGATTGATAATAGAGAGGAAGGATATGGTGCAATGAAGATCGATATGGTAGTGACGTTTTCAGTGGAGATGTATATGGTGGTGGTGATGGCAGCGGAGATGTAATAGACTGATAGTGACCAAAACGTGACAAGAACTCGAAACTCTAAAGGACTAGAACTAAAACCAAAGACCTTTGGACACGGCCGAAGCAAACACAAACTCAACAAGCCCTAACTAACCAGTACTAGCCACGGCACAAAGGTTTTATAGGATTATGGAAAAACTAATCTACTATATTTTTTTGCTTTTTTGGACTATAGAAAAAAATAAAACACGAAGGATTGAAAGTCTCTCACCGATAAACCTTGCTCTGATTACCAACTGATATGAACCCGTTAGGGTTTTTGCCCAATCTTTCGATGAGAGGCGTGAGATAAATTCGATTGGTGAATTGAGATGACGTTCACGGCCCGACTACAGCCTTCCAAAACTGCGCCTTAGCAACCGATACACCATCCCAATGGCTGTCACGATCTTGTGGAGCGCGACACCCGGCCACTAGGGCACTCGTCCTGCAAGCAATCGAGAACCAGTAAGAACAAGTAGAACAAGTACTGAATTACTAGATATAAATGAAGGTTTCAAACTCAATCTCCAAAGACGTGGGGTTCCGAAGACAGGAAGACGGGCGGCTGATTCAGACGCGCGCTTACAAGCAAGTAGCGAAGGCTGAACTTGATCTAAACAAAACCCGAGTGTTTTTGGCGGTGGCCAGGGGGTATATGACATGGGGAGAATGACCACAAGGAGTTTGGGTTGTGCTCCAACCCTAGGACATGTCCCTAATGGACCCTAAGACGATACACATAGCCCATCGGGCTAAAATAAGGTGACACAGCACTCTGGACAGAACGACCTATCGGCGTAATTTGGGTCATTGCTGCTGACTCCGAAAAGATATAGACATGAGACTAGATCCATATGAAAGTAGACTTGATAATCTTTCTAACAAGTATTTGAACGTCCTAATTGGACTCCATATGAAGCCATGGTGACCTACGAAAATGAGAGCTATTCTGCAGTCCGAATCCAATTCTAAAACGTGTTGGATTTGGACTCTTTCTTTCCTTAGGCTAGAAGTGACGTGGTAGCCTGATTGAGGACGTTGAGGATACTTGGACTTGGCCCCCAATCATCTTTGTTAAGGTTCCATGCTTCCCATATATAATTATCCCTTGACAAATTGGTATTGCCTCACAATCTGAACGCAGCCAGCGTAAAGCCTTCCCTTGTTGATCTTTCCCGTTTCCATGTTCGTCTTCTCCACAATTCCTGAGCAAAATAAGAGTGCGCATGTCTCCAAGATCTAAACAAAATGGACAAGAGCTCAAGAGGGAACTCACTTGATGATTAAGTTGACGAGCACGAGCACGAGTAAGAGGACCAGTAATAGGTACTGGTGTTGGCGGGGATGCATTGTTGTTGTTGATGTCCTCATCACCACATGTTGCGTACAAAGTAATTTTTTAGAATGTTAACGCATTCCAAACTTGGCATGATCGCCTTGGTCACCCTGGCATAGGGATGATGAGAAAAATTACAAATAATTCTATTGGTCATACTTTAAGTGGTGCAAAATTTCCTCAATCTTCTGATTTTACGTGCACCGCATGTGCAACGGGGAAATTAATTTTGAGGCCCTCTTACCTCAAAATCCAAGCTAAACCGCTCAAGTTTCTTGAACGCATTGAAGGAGACATATGTGGTCCCATTCAACCTCTGTCTGGACCGTTCAGGTACTTTATGGTTCTAATAGACGCATCCACAAGATGGTCTCATGTGTGTCTTCTTTCCACATGGAACCATGCATTTGCTAAAATAATTGCTCAAGTTATCAAACTTAGAGCACAGCATCCTGAACATCAAATCCAGTCAATCCGAATGGATAATGCCGCTAAATTTTCCTCTCGTGCTTTCAATGATTATTGTAAGGCCTTAGGAATTCAAGTTCAGCATTCGGTCCCATATGTGCATACTCAAAATGGGTTGGCTGAATCTCTCATCAAGAGAATTAAACTTATTGCAAGACCACTACTACAGAATAGCAATCTTCCAACCTCATGTTGGGGTCACGCAGTCTTACACGCTACCGACTTGATTCAATTGCGTCCAACTGCAACCATGCAACGTCCCCGTTGCAACTAGTGCGTGGAAATCCACCAAGCACTTCCCATCTGCAAAAGTTCGGTTGCGCTACATACGTACCGATTTCACCACCGCAGCGTACATCTATGGGCCCTCACAGGAAATTAGGGATCTATGTGGGATATCAATCTCCGTCGATCATAAAATACCTGGAGCCCCTCACAGGGGACCTATTCACGGCCCGGTACGCTGATTGTATCTTCAATGAAGATCATTTCCCGGCATTAGGGGAAGACCTCAAAAACCACAATGAATGCCAGGAAATCAATTGGGATGCCATAGCCATCTCCAACACGGATCCACGTACTTCAGAAACTAAGCTCCAAGTTCAGAAAATCATTGATTTGCAATACATTGCAAACAACACGCCAGATGCATTTACTGATTATAAGGGTGTTACAAAATCCTATAATCTTGCGAGAAACGTGCCGAAAAGAGTAGAGGTACCAACTAAAACTACTCAACTCCCAGCTAAGAGGGGGAGAAGTACGGCTACTCCCAAGGATACAGGTCCTAGCAAGCAAAGGAAAAGGAAGAACAAAGCTTCCAACCCAGTAAATGCAAACTCAACCTCATGTTGAGAAACACCCAGTGGAGGTTTAACCTTCACATCCCACATCAACAGTGCACTCAATTACTGATGTTGGGACATCGGAATGCCCTGATGCAACCATTTTAGGAAATGATGATGCGTCTCAAAGGGTACATGAAATTTCCATCAATTATCTCGAGTCTAGAGAATCATATGACCGAAAGACTACAGTCGTCGATATTTATTTCTCCGCAATGATTGCAGAACTGCTCCTAAATGATCCAGATCCTAAGACCATGGTAGAGTGCAAAAAGCGCTCGGACTGGAACCTATGGAAGGATGCAATCCAAGCAGAAATAGCCTCGCTCACCAACAGGAAGGTATTCTCTCAAGCAATGCCTACGCCTCCAAAAGTATTCCCTGTGGGAGTCAAGTGGGTTTTCACCCGGAAACGGAATAAGAATAACGAGGTGGTGAGATACAAGGCGAGGCTAGTAGCACAAGGGTTCACGCAGAGACTCGGCATTGATTTCAATGAAACTTATTCTCCAGTTATGGGTGGAATTATATTCTGATACTTAATATCTCTGGCCATACAAAATCATCTATCCATGCAGTTGATGGATATAGTGATTGCATATCTCTATGGGTCACTCGATTCGGACATATATATGAAGGTTCCTGACGGAATCTCTATACCAAATCAAAACGTAAATTGTAACATGTACTGCGTAAAGCTTCAAAAGTCACTCTATGGCTTAAAGCAGTCGGGACGAATGTGGTACAACCGACTCAGTGAATACCTTCTGCAGAAGGGATACACCAACGGTGATGATTGTCCATGCGTCTTCATCAAAAGGTCCCAAATGGGATTTTGCATTATATCTGTGTATGTTGATGACTTAAACATCATTGGCAACCAACAAGATATCGATGAGGCCTGCAATCATCTCAAGACGGAGTTCGAGTTGAAGGATTTGGGTCACACCAAATTTTGCTTAGGTTTACAGCTTGAGCACCTTCCAACTGGAATTTTTGTGCATCAATCTGCCTATATCTAGAAATTATTGGAGAAATATATGGATAAATCCCATCCCTCTAGAACTCCCATGGTCGTACAGTCTTTAGAAATGGAGACTGACCCATTCAGACCACGGGATGAAGGAGAGAAAATTCTAGGACCAGAAGTTCCATATCTCAGTGCCGTTGGAGCGCTCATGTATCTCGCAAACGCGCACTGGCCGATATTGCATTTGCGGTGAACTTGCTAGCCCGTCACAGCGCTGCTCCCACCAAACGCCATTGGACAGGAGTGAAACAATCCTCAGATATGTGAATGGCACAAGAGATCTTGGACTATTTTTCAAAAGGGTTCCAAATTCAGACATGGTGGGATACACTGATGCTGGATATCAATCTGATCCCCACAATGGCAGGTCACAAATAGGCTTTGTGTTCTTACACAATGGAACAGCCATTTCGTGGAAGTCCTCCAAACAAACTTTGGTGACTACATCCACAAATCATTCTGAAATAGTCGCACTATACGAGGCTTCACGTGAATGCGTTTGGCTTCGCAGGATGATCAACCACATACAACAGTCATGTGGTATTGGTGTCATCAACACACCAACCATTATCCATGAAGATAATGCCTCTTGTGTTACACAGATGCAAATAGGCTACATCAAAAGCAATGTCACAAAACATATTTCCCCTAAGTTGTTCTATCCTCACGAATTACAACAAGAGGGTGAAATTGAGATCTTGCAAACCAGGTCATGTGACAATCTCGCTGATTTGTTGACTAAGTCCCTACCAACTACTCCATTTGAAAAATGTGTTAAAGGAATTGGTATGCGGCGACTTAGAGACTTGCAAGGTTCAGGGGGAGAAATCTCCTAGACATTGGCTTGTTCAAAGCATCATATTGTACTCTTTTCTTTTTACGAGTTTTCTCCTCACAAGGTTTCTCGTACAAAGTTTTTAATGAGGCAATATTAACATAAGCATATGTCATATTCCTAGTTTTCCCCACAGGGGTTTTTAGAGGGATATCAAAGACATTTATTGCACTCTAAACTACATGAGTTTTCTCCTGAAAAGGTTTTCTCATATGGGTTTACAATGAGGCAATAATCATTATGTGCTATACTTTCTCCTTGTTTTCCCACTAGGTTTTAAGGAGTTTTAATGGCATATCTACAAGTATTTTTCCTCTTTTTATCCTACAGGAATTTTTAGAGGAACAATACCATTCATTGATCTCAAGGACGGATTCGATCAAGGGGGAGTGTTACAATTAGTAGAGATGGATGATCTCATCCCTATCCTCGACCTTGGATACCCGGGGAGTCTTATCGGAGTAGGAACGACGGTTTTCCCTCGTACGCGGGAATATCTCCCGCTCCCGCGGGAAACTCCCCCACGACCCCGCCACGACCTCGTACGTGGGCGTGGGAGTCGTGGGTGCGTGATTCCTTGGCCGATGAGTTTCCCCCGGGGAACTCCCTCCCCATTGTACTATATAAACCCGCTCAATGATTAATGAAAGATCACGGCTTGATTCGCTATTCCCTGTCTCGCTTTCTCTCTACCGCTAATAGCTCTAACACCGCTGAGCCAGCCTGCAGCTGCTGCTGCTCACGTGCCGCGCTTCGCGATCGCAGCGTCGTCCCAGCGCCGCTTGCCTTCCTCAAGCGCGAGCCCCGCCGCGCCCCGCCTTGCGGCCTACCACCACCCCGTCTTTGCCGCCTATGGCCTGCCCCCTTCCGGTGCGCCGCCATTTGCACCGTTCACGCTAGCGCCGCCGGTCTTCACGGTTTTACGGCAGATGGTGAGTAGAGGAAGCCTACATTTGGATAAGGGATGGGCAGTATAGTCTTTCTCCTTCCTTCTTTTTTGTAAACATTTTTTGTTGATCTGTTCATTATTTACTAGCAAGCCAGGGAGTTGAAACACAGGGACTAATGGTGGCCTCAGATTAGAAACAATAAGGGTAAATATACAAAGTTAAAGAAAAAACAGGAGAAAACAGTGTGATTAGAGTTAAAAAGGAAAAAGTCTAAAAAAACCTCCTAACTATTAACGCTGGTGCACTTTATACCCTGAACTACAAAACCAGATATTGTACACCCTAAACTTTCAAAACCGGTGCAAATAACACCTGGGGCGGTTTTGGAAGGTGGTTTTACTACTGATAACGTGGTTTTGTCTTTTTTTTTTTATTTATTTTATTTGAATCTTTGAAAAATCATAGTAAATCACAAAAAAATCATAAAATAGAAAATCTAATTTTTTGGACTCCACATCAGTAGATCTACGCAGTGAACATATAATATAGTATATTTTAGTACAAAGCTTTTTGCTGTAATTTTAGACCTATATTTTTTTAATTAAATGGAATAATTCATAACCATAATTTCTATGGTTGAATTATGGTGAAATTTTTATGGTGAGCTTATTATGATATGCTTGAACTGTAGTAAAATTTTTATAATTATTGGATCATTTATAGATTTACTTATATTTAACAAGCATAAACCTAAGTATAAACCTATATAAATCTATAACTAAGTTATATATGATCCAATAATTATAAAATTTTTACTACAGTTCAAGCATATCATAATAAGCTCACTATAAAAATTTCACCGTAATTCGACCATAGAAATTATGATTATGAATTATTGCATTTAATTAAAAAAAATATAGGTCTAAAATTACAAAGAAAAACTTTGTACTAAAATATACTATATTATATGTTCACTATGTAGATCTACTGATGTGGAGTCCAATAAAATTAGATTTTCTATTTTATGATTTTTATGTGATTTACTATGATTTTTCAAAGATTCAGCCAAAATAAATAAAAAAGAAAAAGACAAAACCATGTTACTGTAGCAAAACCACCCTCCAAAACCATCCCAGGGTGTTATTTGCACCAGTTTCGAAAGTTCAGGGTGTACAATACCCGGTTTTATAGTTTAGGGTATAAAGTGCACCAACGTTAATAGTTGAGGGGGTTTTTTAGACTTTTTCCGAAGTTAAAAACAAGAGCAGTGATGCAATTGTCCCAATATGTTTCACCTGAGCTTCAAGTGGCAGACTTCTTCACCAAATCTCTAATAGAAAGAAAATTATCATTTTTATCTTCTCAAACTCAATGTGTCTGATTCTTAATCAACATTTTTTATGTGTGTGGGAAGAGGGTTAACTAATACTTTTTCCATCGCAATTTGCAAGATGTTTGACTTTTTTAACATCAAATTTGACTACTCGTTTTATTCAAAAAAAAATTATAAAATATCATTTCTTTTGTTGTGGCTTGCTTTATTTAGTAAAAGTTCTTCAAAAATAACTTAAAATTTTCTATTTTTATATATCTTTTTTTTTGAATAAGACAAGTGGTTAAATTTGGAGTCGAAAAAGTCATCTTATAATTTAGTATGCAAGTAGTACATAGTATGCTCCCATAAGGCCCATGGCCTGAGTGCCTATTGTACACATGTATTCTGGAAGGTTAGCACAACTAACAGCACGACGGCAGGTGCAGCCCAAATCAGCCAAGCCACAACACCAACACCGATCGTCTGCGCCAAATGACAAAATCAGCACATGACAATTGACAACATACAAAAGGCACATGTTAGAAACTAATTACAAACCAAACCATAGAGGGAGAGGCGAATAAACTACAATGGGAAAAGGCTATCGAGTAGATATAAGATATCTTGGCACCAAACCGAACCCATAGCGCAACCTCCGAACTTAAAGCCACAGGGTCACAGCTGGTTGCTTCAGTCGTCTCCTACCGATGACATGGCCAGCGTCCGTCTGGAGATCTCCATGTGGAGTTGCTTCACGAGGTTGATCCAGGCACCAACGCTCTGTCCATCTATCGTTACCCAGTCCACAATCGTGGCTGCTGGCTGCTCGTACCACTCATCAACCTGGAAGATGCAACAACATAGAAGCATAAATTCACTGGTCACAGGACAAATAGGTTTATCATAGCAAGACATCAACAGAACTAACCGATGGAGCAGTTGCTAAGTAACATACTGTTGGAGACCATGATCAGGTGAAGAAACAAAAGCATAGCCACAGAAATTTAAATCAAAGCTACTATTTGCTTACCAGGCCCCTAACACGCTGGCAATCGTCAAAACACCTTCGAGCTTCTTGAACTGCATTTCTCAGCTCCGGAAGCCATCTTTCACTCACCACCTTTTCTTGTTCACCAGCTAATTTAAGACAATAGTTGGCCACTCTACACAAAGACATGCCATATCAGTATGTGTTCTGAAAACACATCCATCTGACCAGATAGAACAAATATTCCGACTGAAATAAATAGAGTAAAAAAATGTAGACAATATCTCCTTTGAATTTAATCAGTTTCTGGTTGGGTTCAGTAAATAGCTACTGCAAAAAAACTAAAAAGGTAAACAAATGCAATATACCTTTCATATTCTTGTTGAGCACGATGTGCACGGTTCAGCAAAACACGGTCATTCTCAACAAGATTTCTCCGTGTGTGCACCAAGTTGATAGATTTTGATAAATCCTCTAATATGCTAGCTTCAGACCCACATGGTTTTAGGCAGAACTCTAATGAATTTAATACTGAAGCCAAGCCAGAATCTGTGCCTTCTGTACCTGGTGAAACTATTATTTGGGATATGAGAAAGATGTGAGTATACACTAAGGGGTTGACAAATCAAGTAACGTGTGTTGTAAGAAGTTGATACAGATGCATTTTGCAAACCAGTTAGTTATAGGTAGAATGTATATCAAATACTTCTTTAGTTGATGTGAACAATAGGAACACAAGGATTATTACAATTGTGAATTCTAGTATGCATCATCATGATAATACAATGATGATTACATATGATTTCAGATCATAAGGATTGTTACAATTATGAATTTTAGTGTGCATCATCGTGATAATACAATGATGGTTACATATGATTTCATCTTTGCTTTTTAAATTACAGCATTCAGTAACCAATGACGACACTTCTATGCAGAATAGGTTAACCTGGTTTATGACATAAAAGATCATATGCATTCCTGAACCGAAACACATAACAATGCCAGTACCACTGAACATACCAAAGTTATACTGAAGAGCAGCAGAGATGCGGCATATAGATGGCACAGCAGATGGATCTCTGGCACCAGCTCTTGCAGTCAACAAAGCTGCATGTTTCTCGGCAGCTGCAAGTGCTTCTGATCCTGTCACGCCGTTAGAACCCACGGCCTCCAAAAGGGCCTACAATAGGGTAATATCAGCAGGAATAGTGACTGAAGTTAGATAAGCTGATGATAAGGGAGATAGACAGAGTCACAGAGGTAGAGATGGGAATTTTTTGTCTTTATTGGCCTAAATAGTGCTTGTTAAAATGCACCAGTAGTCAGTCGAACAAGAACTGGAATCTTGAAAAAATGAGAATGTTGAACATGTTTCAGCAATGACAACATCAACATGAAAAAGGCAATATATGGAGAAAACTGTCTAGCATATTTTTAGTGGCTCATGCTTATCAAGTTCATTCAGGTACAGTGGATATAAACGAGTACTGATATAGGAACATAGCAGACAGATATTATTTTGGAAGTAATCAATTTAAACTTGTAACACTACTAACCTGAGGGGTTGCTGGCAACCTGCACAAGCTATTATCCAAGCTCTGGCTAAATGCAGCTAACTCTCGCTCTATGAGGTCCCTTGAGTTCGTAGACATGTCTACCACAGCATGGCACGCAGGGATAATTGTACTTGATGCATATCCTCTAGCTGATAATGGTTGTTGCTCCCAAAATGCTGATGCATCCTATATCATCAAGATTCGCTGTCAACATAGCAATTGATCTAATTGTATTTAATGATCAAATACTGGCAGACCAAGTCCCATGAGTCCCCACCGCCATTAACATATTTATGTGTAGTTCCTAAAACCTACAAGCTGCAAACCACTAATATCACAAATGACAAATCAAATACCTAACTCTCTGCAGGAATAAACAAATATAATATAAGATCAAAGCTCACTACAACACCATACTCGATGACATCTGTACTGGCAAGAATAAAAAACAGCTATTGACATCCATTATTAAGCTCATTCATGTACCATACAAATCCTAGAGTTGAAAGTCAAAATATCGCAAGCAGCTAACCATATTGGCCCGCTGAAGAGCACTGTAAATGCACTCCAGCTCCGATCGACGGGCATCAAATTCTTCGATTTTCTTCCATTTCTTCTTCAGTGAATCTTCTGCTTCCTTCCACTCAGCACACAACTTATACAAACGTTGTACCTCAGATGTAAGTGTACTCAAGCTTGCCTTTAGTCCTGCAACTTCTCTTTCCTTGGCCCAAACGTCCAGCTAAAATGAGGTAGACTATGTTTTCAGGAAAAGGTATTGATTATCCAAAGTTTTTTTGTTATATGCGAAATTGAATAAAAAAATGCAAAATTAAGGAGCTAAGAAGCAGCAAGCACATAAAGCTATAAACAGAGGTTTTGCCTCCGCCATATGAGTCACTTATATGTAATTGCATTGGTGCATGCATTCAGATACATATTGCTATGTCCTAAGCAAGGTGTTTAAACTTTAAAATGAACTCATATTTTTACACTGCTCACGACAAGTAAATAAGTATTAATTTAACCTGAAAACACAAACTTCTAGACAGCAAAACTGGAACAGCAAATTATATATCTCAGACATGTGTACATGTTACTCTTGTTCCTATCTTACTATATGCACTATAAATACCATTTAGTCTATCAAGAAGCACACAAATTGGTTTCATTATAAGATGCAGCTTTCAAAAAAGTACCTCTAAATGCCTACTGTTGGTCACATTTTGTGTGGTGTTCCCAGTAGGCAACTTCTTACTTCCTGCCATGTCAACAGTGCCATACAGCCGTTGCAATAGCTTCTGACTTAGTGCTTTAGCTTCTGCAGCTTTGTTCAAAGCATCTTCTGTTGCCAAGAATTGCTGCACATGTTCTTTCTGAAAGGCAAAATGTGATCAATAAGTTATCTTCAGCATCATGTGCTTTATTTGAGATTCTGAGCAGAAGGCACAATGCAATATGTTTGTGCACCAAATAGACAAAGAAGAGCTAGATGAAATCATGATTATTTTTTTTTCGTGCAAAAGCTATGTTTTCTCCTTCCAGGAATTCAGTATTTTAATACTATGACTACTAGCATTTGAATATTTTCTTTTAAAAAAGTGAATTCAATATCAGCAATGTTGAATATTTAGATAAATTAAAATAAAGCAGGCCAAAATAATATTAGTTCTAAGAGATAATTTGAAATTTCTGATTTTGGATATCAAATACATGACATAAAATAATACATAAATGTAGATGAGCTGGTTTCATTCATAGAAAGAAGTGTGGACTCAGAAGAGAACAATAACCCTTGTGCCCATACGACATCAAAACACCTCATAAGCACCGGAACAAAAGGAACACATCATAAGAAACTACCTGTCTTTCTAGTAGCTGATCATATGTTCCTCGAGTTGACAATTGAGATCCAGTCTTCCCATTTCCATACACCTGATACGGTAAGGGTGAGCTTGCATCAGTTGAAGCAGCATCAATAACCTGCTCATTTTCATATTTATACCTAGGAAAAGAATGTATATCTGGTCAACATCTAACCCCACAAATAATAAGCAGCTCAGCTAGTATGTGTAGCAACTCAATTCAGAACACAACGATTGACAAAAATCAGCATACATTACAAGACGTGTTCAATTACAAACTTCATGTTGATATTAATATCATATCCACATCATATCCACTTCCAACAAAGTGACAAATACATTCAAATGCCTAAACAGTATATTAATTTCCCAACTAAAACTCAACCAATTCATGTATATAATATGATCTCTGATCTCAACCATGAGCACATAACTAGATCATCAAGAAGAGTTTTTCTGCACAATCAGCACTATGTGTGACAAAAACCAAAAGTATACAAAACCCTTTTTAATGTCTATTCCTGAGATACAGTAATAAGAAAATTGAAGACAAGGCATGTAATACCTCAGTAGTTCTGCATCAGCGCGTATGTCAATCTTGTCTGTTTCTCTATGTATAAGTGTTTTCATGCGCGATGTGTAGGTAATGATTGACTGCAGAAGCAGGAATGGATTCTTTAGGGAATCCAATGCGACAGCTTTAACATCTGTTGGTATTTCACCATCCAAGTCAATACCCAGCTTTGCTGCATCTAATTGGCAACTTGAATTAATGCCACTCCCTTCAAATGCAGGGAATGAACTTCGAATTGTTTCAATCATATCTGCAGCAAGAGTTTCACATGCCTTCCGAATGCTCCTTTCACCTGCTGTTTCTAAAAGATCTTCTGGCAGCCTATTGCTTTTCATAGTCGATGAGTAAAGATCCTCTCTATCACTCTGCAATTGCATATTCTCAACAGCACCTGCAGCTCCAGACACGCCTATACTTGATCTTCGCACGTCCCTTGCTTGGTTAACAAACTGATGTAGCCGGCGCTGGTATTCAGCAAATATTTTGCATGCTTCGTCGCATTGCTGTTCATATGCTTCGAGCATAACTTGCTTGTGCCTATTATTTAAAAAATCCATGTCAATTATTCTAGATCTGCTACAAGCACACCATCACCACTTGCCACAATTTATATAAATAAATAATAATGAAAATTGCAAAGCATGGAGGGAGAAACACAAATGCAGTATCACTTATTGTTTTCAAACACATCATGCTAATGCTGACCATAAAACAACTACACAGCTTGAATGTTAGTTTGCATTGAGATAGAAAAGTTGAAACTTGGTAACCTTACATGTGTATAACATCATAACTCATGGCCTCTCCTGTTTACAGTGCAGTTCAAGATGACTAGATAGCAAAATCCGTGCTTTTGCTTCAGTCAGTTGCAGCAGAGCGCTGATTGACATGTATCTAAAACCTCATTTTCAACTGAAGTTCACGGCTCTTTTAATTTTTCTGTAGCATCATCTACTCTAATGATCACCATATATTTGGATCAGCATTCTAAGCTACAGGCCATGGTTTTTGAGGCGTCGCCTAAGCATCGCCTAGGCATTGTGGAGTACCCCAGGCGCCGCAGGACGCCACAAAGTTGTAGTTACGCCATATCGCCTAGGTGTCGCCTAGAAGGCGCCTTGGCGTTGTGAAGTACCCCCAGCGCCACAGGACGCCGCAACGCCTCAAAAACCATGCTACAGGCTATAGTGTTCGGTAGTCATGAATTCCAAGCATGGACTGTAATGGATGGGTATGTAATGTATGGTTGGATAGAACCATAATGGCCAGGTAGGCATGCACATAATGAAGAGTCATGTAATCTATGGCTAAACAGAACCATAACAGCTGCGATGGCCAGACAACTTGTGTTACTGATCTGATGCTAACAAACATTGACACCGACTGCCTCTGTGTGCCAGAAATGTGAAGTCAACAGCCTTTTCACATGCTACGAGCTGGGTATGACATTTCATATGTCGCAGGCTTACTACCATGAATTTCATGGCCCATTAATGCAACAAACATAAAGAAATATGAATTTGTTAGCACTTAGTAACCGTCAAAGGGATTGTCATCAGATGTTGGTATATGCACAAACACTGATAAGAATATAAAGATAGTGTTTTTTTTTTTTCACTAGTGGAGGAACATCTAGTGACATCTAGGCTGGTGAAACTGAGTAGATCGTATAGGTGGAGTTTTACTATGTGACAGTCTTCTGGATTTCATATCTCTGAAAATCTCTTTGTTCAAAGCAGAGTACATTCCTAACAAATTAGGATTAACAATGATGTCAGCTTCGAAGCAATCATATCAGTACATTGAGCATCACCATTTCTGTTCATGGAAGTTACAGTAAGGAGCATCTTTTGTGCCATTTCTGAGAAGATTTTGCAAGCCACAAAACTGAATAATGAATGTAGCAGCAATTTAGATGCACCCCCATAATTCCGCTATAATTTTACGTACCTGGCATTGGAGCGCTCGCCAAGAACGCGCTTGCGCTCGGCCTCCTCCCTGGCGACCTCGGCGATGCGCGCGCGGAGCTCCTTGCGCTGCCTCCTCACGACCCCACGCAGGCGCTCGGCCTCCTCGGCGGCGAGGTCCCGCTCCCTCGCCTCGGCCTCCCTGGCCGCGGCGTCACCCGCGCCCCGCGCCCATGGCCCCGCCCTCCCGCGCCCGCCGGGCCGCGACGCCGTGGACGAGGATGTTGCGGCGCGCGGTGGCGACAGTGCGCTCAGAGCGGACGCGGCGGAGCAGGAAGGACCAGACGGGGATCATGTTGCCCCGGCAGATCTTGCGGAGCTGCTCCGGCGCGGGCGGGGCCGAGGGGTACCCCATCTCGTCCTGCAGCCACTCGATGATGGCGTCCGGGGAGACGCCGCCGGGGCCGCTGCCCCCGAGACGGAGGACGCGGGCATCGCTGCCGGCGCGGGCGCAAACCCTAGGCACGCGGCGCTCGATCTGGCGAATGGGGGGAGGGGATTGGGGTACGGGTGGGTGGGGTAGTGGCGGTGGAGGTGGGGAGTGCGAATGGTTTGTTTGTTTGAAACTTTTTGTGGGCTTGCTTTGGATCCGTCCGCTTGGACAGGACGACGCAACTGAACGGCGCTGGAGCAGGCCGGCTGTTTGGTAGTCGAAGGACGGCCGGACGGCGACTTGCGGTTGAGAGGGCCCTGTGTCAGTATCACTGCCGTCCGCTGGTGGGGCATGGAAGAAATGTTCCGTACCACCTACTAATTACTAGTAATAAATTAATTAACAATCCTTAATATGCCATCTATCATTGGTGAAAAACAGAGCGGCCCTTTTATTTTTTTTCACATGCAAAAATAGTAAGGTGTTTGGTATAGGTTATCTAGGAGGAAGCACTTCCCAAATAAGCTGGTTCGATCCAGCTTCTGTTTTTTAGTAAATATAGGAGCAGTGGAAATAAGCTTTTCACTAAACATAGGAGCAGTGAAAATAAGCGTGGTCAAAATAAGTTGCACAAAGCATGATGTTTGGTTGTTGATTTCAGCTTATTTTGGCCATAAGCAGTTTATAAGCATATCGAACAGGCCTTATTTCTAATATGTTCAATATATAAGTTTATTATTTAGATCGAGTAAACTTGCCTGCCACTTCCAAGGCTTTTAATAGAATTCTTGGATGAAAGACAATCATAGCCGGGATTATTTTATTTTACTCTTATAAAGGGGTGATCATCTAAGAGGCTGCTACATGTCATGAAGGTAGAGGGTGGTTGGTAGCATTGGAGACTAATAAGATGGAGCATTTAGCATAGAGTCAATTATGGTAGTCGAGGATACTGCCACCAAAAGCAATAAGAGTGGTGGTAGAAGTGGGAATGAATGTGTAGAGTTAATAAAATTCTCACTTAGCTCGTCGTCCTATCTTCCCATCCTCAAGTCAAGTAATACTTTGTATCAACAATCATTCATTGAATTCCATTTCTCAACATAATTCTCCAATAACATAATCCTGCAATTATGGTAGTTTGAGATATCATTTGCAACATAACATATTCAAAACTCATCAATATCATTAGTCTTTTTACTATTTCATCATCCAACCATTAAAACCCACTATAGACCCTAGATGCACTTTCATCGGTGTATCTTGATTCTTAAGGACTTGGGCTGGCTAAGCTATAATGGGCCATATCATTTGTATTCCCATTATGGCAATCTACTCCATCAAATTGGCCCACCAAAGTAAGGACCGTAAACGACAGGGGAATATAAAGCGCTTCCTCTCTTGCTATCCTTCAATCGGTCCCATTTCCTTTCTTCACCAACTAGCTAGGGCTTCTCGGCTCAGTGGATGGCGCCCCAAGTCAAAGGATGGCAAGTGAGCAAGAACCGCCGTAGATCTAGCCTTTTCTGGTCAGGGTTAGAGACCCATCGTCGAGAGCAGAGGGCAGGCGCTGTCGCTACAGAGGAGGAGGCACAAGTCCAGCCATGGTGGCTCCGAAACAATCATCATGGTACTATCTATTTCCTTTTCCTGATGTGAAATTCACAATTTCTTTTTGTCCTCGATACTAGATCTGCGCCGTCGTATCTCGATCTATTTGCTTTGGTTCTTTATTTTGAGCTATGTTCTTTTATAGGCATCGAATCCAGATCTTCGTGTCTGATGTCTATACTTTGCTGGTTTGTGATGATTTGTTTCTCCAACATCAGATCTGTGCCGTCGTATTCTATCTCGGTGTTCTCCTTTGTTTATTTTGCGATTAATCTCTCCAAAAGAGTGGATCGCCATGGGCCTTTGATTGTTTATTTCACGATTTGTGACACCAGACAGTAGATCTACGTCGCCGTATTCTGATCTCTGTGTTCTAGTCACGATTTTGTGATTTGTTTCTCGACATATAGGATTTATGTTGCCGATCTATGTACTTTGAAGTTTGAGCGTTTATTTCACCGCATCTGCTAGACTTTAGCCACCGGAGTTCATGCGATGAGTTCATGTTGTCTCTTGCGTTTTGGTGTGGAGCTAACATAAGTAACAAGAGAAGCATGACCACTAGCCAACAAAGTCGCCTCCTAATCATTTGAAAAAAAGAAATGCAACCGTATAATAGAAATCATCTTTTTTTTTCTAGAATACGCAAAGAAATGCCCTTGTTTCATTATTTCTTTCTCCAAATATCAAATCTATGTCATTGTGTTCTCATCTCTATACTCAATTTGTGCTAGAGATCTCAGAACCTACCTACTTGCTTTACCATCACCCCATCAACCTTGTTTTTTTCTTCAAAAAACAATCTCTTCGCCCACATCCACCCTGGAAACGTGACACTGAAGATGCCCCCATACACGCCAACGGCACTACCACCATGGCCTGAATCACGAGGCAC
Organism: Chrysopogon serrulatus; assembly: GCA_015844335.1. Taxonomy (NCBI): domain Eukaryota; kingdom Viridiplantae; phylum Streptophyta; class Magnoliopsida; order Poales; family Poaceae; genus Chrysopogon; species Chrysopogon serrulatus. The sequence continues at coordinate 145,674 of JADLZL010004079.1, forward strand.
TAGCAACGGCACACTAGAAGCAAAGCCGAGACCGGGGCGTGCACGGCAGGGTGAAGAGCCGGAGGTCCCCACGGCCACGGCAAAAAAATCTCCGTGGACTGCAGGATCCACATGGATGGCCAGATCATCCGCGGGCCGCCCCGACGGACAAGCGTGCGCGATCCCGGCGCTTTCCCCCAAAAATCCTGCGCTTTTCGGGAAAGAACCCCAACCCAACGCCGAGAGGAAGAGGATCACGTCGACACGAAACGCGCCCCCCGTTCCCTTTCCTCGCCGCTGCGCGGCCCCGACCCGGTGCCGTTCTCGGCCGAATCCTCCCTCTCTCCCTCGGATCTCTCCTCCCACCGCTGCGCCCCCCTACAAGAGTGCCCTCCGTGGCCCTGATCCTCCCGTACAAGAGTGCCCACCGCGGCAGATCTTCGACGCCTCCGAGGTACATTCCGTGCTCCCCCACCGTGTCCCCTGCGCCCACGAATATTTTCTGAGCCATGGCCGCCGGGTTTTTTTTTTTTCCCGAGCCTCGCTGTCTTTTCTTTCTTTTTGTTTTTCCTGGATGGAGGAAGGATTTTCGAGCCTTTTCTTGAAAAATCTGTGGTTGTTGATTGCGCAGGGCACAGCCTCGGCAGCAGCATCGCGGGCAGCTCGGAGACGGGATCGATGGAGGAGGACGGCGGCCCCGGCTCCGGCAACGGCAACGGCATCGGCAGCAGGGAGTCGTTCGTGGCTGGGGCGGAAGCAGGGACTGACGCCGGCGCCGGCAGCACCCGCTGCGTGGGAGTGGGAGCAGGAGCAGGGACCAGCGCTGGTGGCGGCGGCGGGCGCGCGAAGCTGCCGCAGGTGCTGCAGAAGAGCTTCGGCGAGGTGCAGGGGATCCTGGAGCACAACCGCGTGCTGATCCAGGAGATCAGCCAGAACCAGGAGACCCGCGACGCGGACGGCCTCACCCGCAACGTGGCGCTCATCCGGGAGCTCAACACCAACATCGCCCGCGTCGTGGACCTCTACGGCGACATGTCAGGGTCCTTCGCGCGCGCCGTCGCCGCCAAGAAAGCCGCCGCCGCGGGCGACAAGGGGAGGACCCAAGAGGCCCCGCTCCGCCGGCGCCGGGGGCCAGCAGCAGCAGTAGCAGAGCGTTTCGAATCGAATCCGTTGGAGAAGGCTCCGTCCGTCGTGATTGACGGCGGGCGGCGGTCAGGGAACTACTCCCCGGGGTTGGGGTGGTTGGTGCATTTGGTTGAGAACCTCCTCTTTTTATTTTTTCCACCCCCTCATCAGTTGGTAAATGGTGACATGAATGATGTACTGGTGGATTAACATTTAACTGGTTTGGTGTTGAGAATTGAGATGGACATGGTTTGTTGTTGTTGTTGCTGTCAGTCGGTGCTGACTGCTGATTGCTGAATCAGGATGCATGTACAATTGATTCAGAGGTCCAGTGAGTTTGTGCGCATGGCTACTGGTGTGCTGTGTTGACGCATTGCAGCATGCCGACCGTCACAATGGACGACGGTGCAGAGCGCCGGCGCCAGCCAGCCACGAGGAATGAGTGGATCATCAGGTGGTCCTCATCCTACCGTGGCGGCGTCTTGATGACAGCATCTTGTGCGAGGGATCGGACGGCACGGCACCGTGGTCAGTGGTCACTGTCAGTCCCCTACCTGGTCACTGCCATGATGGCCGAACGGCTCAAGAAACAATCAGGTGTCCGTCCGTCCACAGGGTGCAGTACTGTTGTGTTCTGTACTTCTGTTCTTTTGTGTAACTCCGGAGACTGCATGCAGTCCTGCCGTAGCCGTACCACCGTGTGTTGGTGATCACAAATCCGTCCTGCAAGCATTTGGGAAACACGGCTCATTGCTTTTTCTTCGGAGCTGAAAGACGGCTCATTGTTTTTTCTTCGGAGCTGAAGTTGCTTGCCGTCTCGAAACCGGTGGTATTCCCTTTCTGTCAATGCAACAAAATCAGCTTTTGCACCGCGGATTCGGCTCATTTGAATTGGGGAAATTTTCTTGTTTTTGCATGTGAAAATAAAACGATTTTTGTGAAATTTCTTTACAGTTCTCTGAAATTTCTGTATTTCAAAGGGTCCAGAATGGATAGGCTGGCCTGCCAACGTTATGAGTCTAAGCCAAACCTATGCTTCTAGTTTTTGCACACTGTTAAAGGACGGTTTAGAACTCATTCTAGTAATGATGGTAGCTAGTGATGTAGAATTTGGATTCTAAACATAAACAATAAGCTGGTGTTTAGATCGTGGATTATTATCTTTGGATGATGAGAATCTCCAAATAGTAAGATTTAGGTAGACAGTGTAATTGTAGAGTCTAGTTCTGAAATTCAAGTGTTTGGTTCTCATTCTTATTTTTTCCATTCTATTCTTATTATTTTCTTAAAAGATCCAAACAGGACATAAATCTCATGCTAGTCTTAGGAATGCAACTTCCTGGTTCCTCTTGGTAACTTAAACTGAACATTTTTGTGTCAAAAATGCCTGTAAAATTGTTATAGCCTTCGCCTAACATAGGTTGGGGAAAAAATAGAGCATAGCTCATCGGTCAATATTCTTGCGGTATAACTTGTCTGGGTTTAAGTGGGTTTTTTAGTTGGCGAGTGTCCATTTTTCACATCAAGATTGATTTAGTAGCTGAGGGCAACACCAACGCAGGTAGTCTTATGGTGTTCTCAAATCAAAAGTTCAGGTTACACATAGATTTGGATAGGTAGAGGCATATGATCTTCCAACGCAAATCAGTGAAGGTACTAGACTTCAGGCCCCACTAGCCTCTCTCAATTCACAGAAAGCATCTATTGCCTTCTCTATTCTTGCCTTGCCTTTTCATTCTAAGCACAAGGACCACACGATTCCTGCCTGGGGCACTAGTGACCTCTGCAGGTCACTGTCAATCTGCAAACCACCGCTTTTGCTCCAGAGTGGCATTTTTTTTTTTGACAGAAAACATACTTCCGTTTTATTATTAACAGCAGGACGCTGTTGACAACCTTACACTGTTTAAGGTTACAGACTGCAGTGCTTGAAGTAGAGAGCACTGGGAATGTTCTGCGTAAGTGCAGATACAATCTATTCCTGAAGAGCTGGAATTGTTAATATCATAAAGAGCCTGCCTTGCTAGGTGGTCTGCTGTTTGATTCTGAATCCTTGGTACCCTGTAAACTCCTGTATTTCTGGATTCTGTGAAATTGCAAAAAGATTGTGTGAAGTATTTGATCCTCCAATCCGGAAGGCTTGCTCGTTCCCTATTGTTTAGGAACTGCACCAGCTGCTGGTTATCTGATAGAAAGGAAACCTGTGGAAGATTCATTTTGTTAGTAATAATGGCCGCTAAGGCCAGAGCTGCTGCCTCTGCTTGTATCACCGAGGTCGCTTCCAGTAAGCAAGCTTTGATGTAGATTGATTGTATTGGCTGAATCTGTGAATTGATGATAAAGATTCCTAGCCCTGCATTTCTTGGATTAGTAGATGAACAATCTGGGGAAGAGAAGCATCAGTATAACATCTATAGCCCTGCAAATGTAGATCAGTTTCTCCTATAATCTGAGGGTTATTGCTAAGATGGAAATAATTTTCCTTTACTGAATTTGGCTCATCCAAAGGATTTTGCAACGCCAAATTGTGAGTGGCCATGTGTGCCTGTACTGCATGGTGTACCTGTGAAGGAGTCCAATTTTTTGCATTGAATCTTTTGTCATTTCTGGCTTTCCAGATATACCATAGAGTAAAAAAGATTTTATTCACAATTTCTTCAGAAATTGGATTATGAAGAAGAGTTTGCAAAATGTACTGTACTCCATCTTGCTCCTGTGGAAGAAGATCAGTTCTGAGAGGAGGTTGAAAAGAAAACCAAACCGCTCGTGGCAGGTGACATTTGAAGAAGAGGTGAGCATCATCTTCCACCTGTGAACAGACTGAGCAATTTTGTTCCATATGGTTAGTATACCTTGAAGCCCTTTCTGCAGTGGCCAGTGCCCTCCTAATGAGTCTCCATGCAAAAGTTTTAATAAGAGGAGACATCCCTCTTGTTTTCCATATTCTGTGCAAGAGAAGGTTAGAATGGGGAGTAATACTTCTTGGTCCTTGTTGGGGTAGCTGAATATTGTTTTGTCGATTAAAGTGTCTAAAAACACTTTTGGTGGTACATTTACCATCCTTCGTCGGGTTCCATCTTAAAACATCGGTTTCTGAACTTGGAATAGCCTGCACCATAGTTATAGTCTGCACAGCAATAGGGTCAAATGTATTTGCTACGTAATTAGTATTCCATTCTCTAGAGTCAGTTTCCCACAGCTGTGAGACTGTTGCTGGAAGAGGCCTCTGTGTAACTGGTAAAAGAAGGTGGTCATGAATATTTTCCCAAACCTGGCACCATGGAGTTGACCAAATAGAAGATTGTCCTGCATGAATTTGCAAAGTAACATTGTCGTTGAGATCTTTTCTTACCTGCATAATAGAGGACCAGAAGATAGATTTATTTGCAGTATTATTCGCTGTCCAAAAAGAAGAGTGTGGGTAATATTTGGCTTTTAAAATGGCAGAGAGCATAGGATTTTTTAGTGTGGCAACATTCCAAGCTGCATGCACAAGCAAACTCCTATTAACTGTGTGTAAGTCTCTGATCCCAAGGCCTCCATTCTCTTTGGATTGACATATGTCATCCCAAGATCTGTAAGCAATGGGAGAAGAGGTCCCATCTTCCTGCACTCCAGTCCACCAGAACTTCCTGATAATGGCTGTGATCCTTCCTACAAAATTCTTTGAAAAAAGGACAATAGACATGTAATATATAGGAATGGAAGCTAGAACCGATTTTATATAAGTGAGCCGACCAGCATGGTTTAGCTTGTTGGCCTTGACTGTGTTTAGCTTTGCTATAAATTTACGATAAATGAAATCATAAGCTTTGTTCCTGTCTCTATGACTGAAGATAATAGGGTGCCCCAAGTGTATGGTGTTAGGAAGAAGGTCAGGCACTGGGAAGATTTGTTTTATGTGGTTCCTGATCTGATGTGGAACATTTTTACTGAAAAGGATGGAAGATTTTTGAAGGTTTGGGGTTTGCCCAGAGTGAGCACAGAAGCTTTGGATAATAGAGTAAATATTAGTAGCTTCCTGAACTGTGGCCTTACCACAAAGGATTAGGTCATCAGCAAAAAGGAGAGAGTGAATAGGTGGGCAATTATACCCCAGGGAAATGCCACTAATGTTAGCATTCTGCATTTCATGGTTGAGCCTGATAGAAAGTTCATTAATGGCAAGGACAAAAATATAGGGAGATAAAGGACATCCTTGCCGAATACCTCTAGCTGGGTAAAAGAGATCAGTGGGCTTACCATTAACTAGGATGGAGAAAGAAGAGGTGGAAATGCAAGCTTTGATCATGTTGATGAAATGGGTACTAAGACCCAGACGAGTAAGAGCATGGACAATAAAACTCCATTCAAGTCTATCAAAAGCTTTAGCCAGATCCAGCTTGAGAAGGAAGCCCTGATTTTTCCAGGATTTCAAGGAAAAAGAATGGACAATTTCGTGGGTGATGATAATGTTGGAGGAGATATGTCTATTTTGGATAAAAGCTGATTGGGCATTGTCAATGTAATTGGGTAAGTGAGGTTTTAATCTTTCAGCTAGAGTTTTAGCAATAAGCTTGTAAATGACATTGCATAAGCTAATGGGACGAAAATCTTGTGGAACAGTGGGCTGCATCTTCTTAGGAATTAAAGCAATGAAAGAATGATTCAGCTTTTGATGTAAAAAAGCAGATGAATAAAAATCCTTTACCAGAATAGTGACATCCTGAGCAATCCAGGACCAAGCTTGCTTGTAGAAGGCTGCATTAAGACCATCGAGTCCTGGAGAAACATTACTTCTCATGTTTTTGATGAGAGCATACAACTCTTGCTCATCTGGAACCGAGTTGGTAAAATCAATGCATTCATTATTCAGGAGGGAAGACTGTTCCTGTGCTGGTGCAGGGTTCTCAGAAGAGGTATTCTGCATAGTTGACGAATTTAGTTGAGCATTAGTAGAGGGTTCTGCAGAGCTGTTTCTATTAGAAGCAAAAATGTCCCTAAAATAGGTTAAAAGAGTACTAGACAGCTGTTCAGGTGTAGTAGAGTGAGTTCCATCAAAATTGAGAAGGCAACTAATTCTATTTTTCCTATTTCTTTTTACAATAGATTTGTGAAAGAAACAAGTGTTTCGATCTCCCTTGGTTGCCCAATTCTTCTTGGCTCTCTGAATGTGCCAATGTGGAATTCTTCATCTTTTAGCAGGAGATCATGGTGCTGTTGAGTTAGCATTTCCTGCAAAACAAAGTTTTGTTTCATACTCACACGATATACTAATGCAGCCTCTTAGAGTTGCTTATAGAGGTGTTAGGTGTGTGCACGCAAATATATGTATTTGTTTTGTGTCTAGAAAAACAGTCATATAAAACTATGACCGTATTTAGGTACCATTCCCACAACATCCTTTGAGACCATCTACATTGCTCCTGCTGTCCTACTCCTTCGTCCTTAAAAAGATTCAATCTCGCTTAAAAAAATCAATAATCTCTAAATTTGACCATATAATAAAATATTAATATTTATGATTTATAATTAGTATCATTGATAAATATTTGAATATATTTTCATAATAAATTCATTTAGAGATAAAAATATTGCACACATTTTCTACAAATCCAGTTGAAATCAAGAAAATTTAATCTATACGCATCCCATATCGACTCTTTTTTGGATGGAAGGAGTACATGATTGCAGCTTATAGGCCTAGTGTTGCAAAAATGCCTAGTATTTATGACACTCCTAGCAATGCTGCATTTAAGATACTCCCAACAAAACTAATTCAGCTAGCTATTTGTATGTACATACAAGAATACATCCTGCGTGGAGAAAAGAGTGTACATAGAAAATGAGCCAACAAGTCTTTTGTCGCTCTTGCCCATAGTAACACGGAACACATGGAAAATTCAAGAAATGAACAAGGCTTATAGCCTTGACAATGTTTATGGCCAATAACACACAAAAATATTTGGATTGACCATTGCTACTCATTGAGTTAGGGAGGCAATAGTCTTTATTAGAGCACCTCCAATATATTAAAAAAAGCAATTGGTAAAATTAAAAGTTTTCAAGTGGTTAAAAAAGTTGGAGCATATTTGCTAGATTTCTCTAACCATTTTCAAAATCTCGCTCTAAAGAAATTTTGTATCACAAATCTTAATATTTTTCAAATTACTCATCACTTTTATACTTTAGTTTCCTTTTGTATATTTACATTTGCCGCTGTACTTACTCCTAGTTCTTACCGATGTCCTTGCACCTCTAGATTGGTCAATTGATGCGCATGTATATTTGAACATGATTAAATTGATTTTTCAAGTTCGGAAAGATTAAGAGCTGAGATAAAGAGTCATTGGAGAGTAGTTTTTATCAGTGTTGCCAAAAAGTTAAGATTAAGTGTGAGTTTTAGAAACTCGTTGAGATACTCTTAGGTGAAAAAGGTTAAATCATGGCTTCTAAATTTGGCATTGAGGCCAGGGAACCAAGTTTAAGGCGCACTTCTATTCCTAATTTTGTTCTCACTTTGGTGAACGAGAGAAACCAGAAGCCAAAATATAGGATAAAAGTATTTGAAGATCGAGTTGAACAATCTCTTGTTGATTTTTTTCCGTCAGAAGCTTGATTAAAAAAAGACTGTTGGAGTTGCTAACGTGTGGTGTGGAGGTGGCCGGCATCCCATCGCAGCTCAGGCGCGGTCGCTTGCCGGTGCATGCGTTCCTTCGTCTTGGGTGGGTCTTCGAGTGCTTTGGCAAAGGTTCTGGACGAAAGCTCAGCTCAGATCCGTCTGGGCCAGCGGCGAGATTCTCCTTCTTGAAGGCGTCGTTGAAGAAACTTTGTTGCTACTTCTCGGCGTATGGCTCGGGCGAAAGCCTTGCCAAGCTTCTGCTTGGCTAACGTGATTACGTTACGGCGTCGTTTAACTCCCTGGAGGCATCGTTGAAGAGCCCCTGTGCCCTGGTTGAATAGTCTCCGCATCTCGCTAGTTTTTCTTTGTGGGTCTGCCACTTTTGTCCTTGAGCTGGGACGTCTTGTTTTTGTTTTTTTTTTCCTCAGCGTATGTAAATCTTCAATCAAGCTATTTTGGGGCATTCAATATATTCAGCTGGGGATCTTCCCCGGTGACAGTTTAAAAAAAATTTCCGCTCCGAGTACTACAAGATTTTCTTTTTGTGCAAAAACGCACGATTGGCCCCGGATCCTGTCTGTGGGCCTCGCCCCGGGTGGGAGTGGGACCCGGACTCGAACCCAACCAGATCCCCAAACGGCCAAACCCATAATCCACGCAAGCAAGCAGCGACACGACTCCGTCCGCGCACGGCACCTTCCCCACCCCGCACGGCCGCACTCCGCCACCGCCGCACAAGTCTCCTTCGTCTCGCCGCCTCGTCGAGTTATTAGAGGGCGGGGGTGGGGAAAAAATCAACGCGAACGGGCGGGTGGCGGCAACCTACCACCACGCGGCGGCGGCGATGGCGGCGTCCCCGCCGCGGAGGCGCCTCCCTGCCGCGCACCTCCTCTTGGCGCTCCTCCTCGCGATGTCCGCCGTGCTGCCGCGGGGCGCCGGGGCGGTGGAGCTGGGGCTGAAGATGCCCTTCAGCCCCGGGGACGTGCTCCCCGTCCTGCCGCGGCAGGTGGCGTGGCCCGTCATGAACACGCTCCACAGCGCCGTCGACCTGCTGCCGTCCTTCGTCGCCGCCGTGGCGCCCGGGGCGGCCGTGCCGGTGGCGTGGAGCGGCGCGTGCTTCGCGGAGAACGAGGCCGCCATCGAGCTCACGCCCGGGGACCGCAACGGGACCGACGTCGGCGGCGCCGTCCTGCGCCTCAAGGTCCCCCTCCCTGCCCGGCTCTTGACCCCTTGTTTTCGCGTTCTGGAAATAGGGCTGCGTGAGCTTCCATGATTTGTTGAATTGGGCGGAATTTTCTTGGGTTGGGTGTGCTGTTTGCAATCTGGTGAAGTGTAAGCGTAGGCAGTGTTGGCAACTGTTGACTTGTGGTGGGGATTCGAGCAATCACTTCATACGTGTTGGTTGTGTTGAGAACAATTTCGTTGGGCCGTGATAAGTATAGCTCAAGTTCCTTCGTAAACATGGCTTCATTATATGTAAAATTGGAGTGTTGGGCGATACTCATTGTCTCAATTGTCAAGCTATGGGGGGAATGTTTTATAAATCACAACTGAAGACTCGATTTAGTTTTTATTGTGTGGATGTGCTTCAGTGGTCCTGGGGAAGTAAAGCTGCCGAGTTCTTGTACCATGTAGCACTGCTACTCTTTTTGGTTGGGCTAGAGAATGTTTCTGCCTTTTGTGGCAAATTCTTGCTTCATTCGCTCATGTTAAGGCTATGCTGATAATGGATCCTGCAATTTTTCTTCCTTGTCTCCTTTTTAGACAGATTTTCTCTTGTTAGGCCCAAATATTCTTAGCTTTCTAATGAGATTCCAATTTAGTTTATTTGATGACCAATCCTATTTATCGAACATTGAGGAATTAGTTTCATTTTGTTGTTTCATTGCAGTTTAATAAAACCATTTTTTTAAAAGAAAATATGAAACCATTTATCATACCATAAATGCTGCAACAATCTACATTTCCTGCCATCTCAGAAATTTAAACTGGCACATGCTTGTTTTGGATAAACAATGGCCAACATAGTTAATGGTGCACCTCATCACGTTATCAAGCCTGAATTCCTTGCTTAATCTGCAGTCATGGATAGGACCATTTATTAAGATTGGTCGTTTACTCGTTTTTTATATGATCAGGGTCATTATTATTTTCTTTACATAAGTGAAATTGTTTTTCCTTTGTTTATGCAGACTGCTTCAGCTCATAGTTGGACATGCATGGATCTCTACGTTTTTGCAACACCATATAGGATAACGTGGGACTATTATTTTGCTGCTCGGGAGCACACTTTGGAGATTAAATCATGGGAGGAAGAAGCGGAATTAAAATATGTGTGTTTTCTTTCTGTCATTTCCCTTTTATTTTAATTTTAACGGCTTGCTATTCCCATCAAATTTATCTCAGCATTCTAATACTTCAAGCTTGTGATCAGGTGAAGGAGCATGGTATTTCTGTTTTTCTCATGCCATCTGGAATGCTTGGAACTTTGCTATCTTTGATTGATGTCTTGCCTTTGTTTTCAAACACTGCCTGGGGCCAGCATTCCAACCTAGCCTTTTTAGAGAAGCATATGGGAGCCTCATTTGAGAAACGTTCCCAACCTTGGGTTGCTAATATTAGAAAGGAGGATATACAATCTGGTGACTTTTTGGCTCTATCAAAGATTCGAGGACGATGGGGTGGGTTCGAGACATTAGAGAAATGGGTGACTGGTGCATTTGCTGGTCATACCTCGGTTTGCTTAAAAGACGAGAAGGGCGATCTTTGGGTTGCAGAGTCAGGCTATGAAAACGAGAAGGTAATTCATACTGACATAGATTGAATCTCTTGGTTAATTAAATTTGCTCTTGCCAGCATGATTCATGTTACAATATAGCTGCTTTCATTTGTTTAGTGATTCTTTGTTTTAATCATGATCAACAATCATATAATCAGCTCCATTGGTATTCTGCTAAATTACATGGTCTAAATTGTAACCCAATTGAAACTTTTACTCATCCCTTTTGATTTAATATTGAGTTGAGCTGAGCCGACTTGAACATTCAAAATTATTATCGAGGATGCCCTTTTTGTAGCTTCTTATGTTTGTTGGGTTGATTTCACTACACATACTACTTTGCTCTTATTTAAGGGATTTTCTTGCCTTTTTGGTATCTTTTTTCAGTCCCTTGTAAATATTAGTCTGATTGTCTCAGGCATTGGCTGCAGGCACAGTAGCTGAAATAGTTATATTTTGTGCTTAGAATTTCATGCATTTTATTCCGGTAAAATCACTTGGTTGTGAAATTTCTTTACAATTATTAATTGCAAAATAATAGGGAGAAGAAATCATTGCTATAGTTCCTTGGGATGAATGGTGGGCCATGGCCCTCAAGGATGAATCAAATCCTCAGATAGCCTTGCTTCCTTTGCACCCTGATGTACGTGCCAGATTCAACGAAAGTGCTGCATGGGAATATGCCCGGAGCATGGTTGGAAAGCCTTATGGTTATCATAACATGATATTTAGCTGGATCGATACAATAGGAGATAATTATCCACCTCCTCTTGATGCTAACCTGGTAATTCTTATCGATCTTTGGAAAAGCTTAAATTGAGGCTTTATGCATGATTTATCTTATGTCACCCCAATTTCGTCAAACAATGTTTACAGGTAATGGCAGTTATGTCAATGTGGACTAGATTGCAGCCAGTTTATGCTGCAAACATGTGGAATGAAGCCCTAAACAAACGACTTGGCACTGAGGTTTGTACATTACTGTTAACACTTGTTCTCCTTCATTGGGTATTTACAGGATTATTTTGATTCAAGATAGTTTAAAGTTAAAACAATGCTGAGTTTCTGTTAAATCTGTGTTTTTATTGGGCACTCTTTTCAGACATTTTTGTACCTATTTAGTTAGACTAATTTATTTACATTCCTTTACTGCAACCAACTCCGGGTTTGATAATGGTTTGGCATATGGTATGGTTAGGGCAGATCAACGGTGATGTATCAGCTAGCTTTTGTTTATCAATCTCAGGTTCTTGCATGGGGTGAGAAAAGCTAGCTCTTCGTCAAAGCGCTAGTCTATATCAGAAACCAAGTGGCTCAGGCTCATTGGCCATCCACACTGATTCCCTCTGGCTTGGGGGCCTACAGCAAACATGAAAATGTGCTGAATTAGATTATTCTAAGGGTAATATGTTATGCTATGACTATCTCTAGTTGACATGTTAGTGACACCTTGGCATTATAGCTAGCAAGTAGCTATAACTGTTGGCAACACCCTTTTTATTATATGGGCAGGTAGATATTGACTTGACTTTGTCAGGTGCGCAATAGATTGAGTGTCATGCTCAAAAAATGAGTTTGCCAGGGGGAGAGACGTTCCCCTGACTTTGTCCTTAAGAAGTTTGTACCACCCTTCGAACCTGGACTGGTGACAGGGGTTTCATTGACCCCCCGGACTTAACAGTCTAACCAGTATAACTCAGGAGAAGTTGGTAGTGTCGTTGCTCAAACTGATATATGTTTTTCCCCCAAAATGGAGAACTATAGTTTTTATCTTGTTCACTCATGCTTTAGTTGTTATAGTTATGCTCAGTAATAATATCCATAAGCATGTGTTCTTTTTTGTGTAGGGTTTGGACCTTCAGGGGATCATTATGGAGACTGAAAGACGTGGAATGTCTTTTGATCAATTGCTTACCATACCCGAGCAAGACGAATGGGTATACAGTGATGGTAAATCAACTACTTGTGTTGCCTTCATTCTTGCAATGTACAAGGAGGCTGGAATATTCACCCCTTTCTCGGAGTCGATCCAGGTCACAGAGTTCACTGTAAGTGACATTTCATGCTTAGTGTCTCTCTCTCTCCATCATTCTTCTGGTTGATTGACGTGCATTACTAACCTGCATCATTTGACTCTGCTTCTTCTGCCTCAGATTCGTGACGCATACATGCTCAAGATTTTTGAAGACAACCCGGCAAGGCTTCCAAGCTGGTGCAACAGAGACACGGACAAGCTTCCCTTTTGCCAGATTCTCGGAGAGTACAGAATGGAGCTGCCAGAGTACAACACGATTGAACCTTATGCTAAAATGAATGAGAACTGTCCGTCCTTACCCCCAACGTACAAGCGACCCGCACGCTGCTGACTATGAGATTGTCTACTATGTATCTTTCTGCAGCTGCTGCGTTTACAGTGGCAGTTGAGTGTTGTTGCTAAGTTGTCCTGTAAATAAAAGACACTGTATATATAGGTGTTTGGTAGATGGTAGTTGTTACAAGTAACGTAGCTCCGATGTTTTCAGATTCACGGTTTTCAGTCGATCAGTTATGAAGCCACGGGGCCGGCGACCAATCTGAAGGTTAGGATTTGACCGCCCCGGAAAGTTGCTTATAGGCAACATTGTTACTTTGTTTGTGGACAATGTTCTTGGTTATAAAGTGTGAACTACGTCAACAAAATAAATCAACAATGCAACGTCAATTGATTCTGATATATGACCTTGATGTAGTCGAACTGGTTAGCAAAGATGACTACTAATCTGTTTATCAAAAAAATACTACTAATCTGTGCTCCGCAATAATTCAAATTTGACTTTATTATTCCATTTTGATCTTCGAATATTTGTACCTTAGTAGTTTCAAATGTATCACATAACTACTTTTCTTGTAATAATTGTATATGCTACTTTACTCTTTTCGCTACTTTTCTCGGAGGTTAGTGCTTTCGTTTCAAGTTGTTCTACCTCTGGCACGTACAAAGATCTAGGTAGGTTTGTTTAGCTGCGAGGCATGAAAAAGCTGTTGTGATCTATGTGCTATGAAAAAAAAATTATACTCTTTATTTCTAAATTACAAGACGTTTTTGTTTTATTCTTTCATACATAGCTTTTGCTATATACATATAGATATACTCACATCTTTTTTAAATTATAAGACGTTCTATAAATTGAAATAAAGGAAATAATTGTTTGGTTTAAATAACTATAAAACCTACACCTACCCCTTCTATTTATCTCCCTCGAAAAACATCGCTCTATTTCTGCCTATTCGGAAAAGAAAAAAACTAAAGCCAGAGGTAGGATCTAAGGTGCTATGAAAATTGTACTACATGAAAATAGCTACTTTTAAAAAAGTAGCTTTAAGTTTCCCTTGGATAGTTGGGGTTCTACAATTCGTTCGTTTGAACTTATTAGCAACCAGTCAATAGTATTTTTCTCTCGCAAAAATTCAGGGCGTAGTTGGTAGCTCGGATGTGGGCATACATGGCTCATCTCATGCAGTCTGCAAGCGTTTGTCATCCTGGTTGTGCCTTTGGGCCTGTCCCGCCAGATGCAAAAAGAGCCCTCCGGCCAGACTCGATAGGAACGCAGGGAGACTTCGTTTCTAGCGGGCCTAGCTTGCTCGGCGCAACTCACGTGCTTAACCCTCTCTAACACGTGCACGAGACATGGAGAAAACCAGTCAACCAATCAATTTCCGGCCGGATTGAAACAGGAACCAAACAAATGATTGTGCATGCAAAGGACCTCTGGTCCGCGAGAGCCAGGCTCTCAGCATGCTGGCCTGGTTGCCCAGTGAAGAGAACCAATCACGCACTCAGCCATTCCAACCGTTTCAGTCCATTTCAGCAGCAAGCGAATAGATTGCTACTTTTTAGTAGGAGGAAGCACTTTCCAAAAGTTAAACCAAACAATGTCATGGAGATCTAGTGGAGATGCTCTAAGGCATTCACCAACGCAGGCTAATAAGGGCTTCCCAACGTTACGTGGTGTACTGTGCTCTATCATACAACACAGCAAAAATACTCCATGTCACTAGCGGTGGTAGTCCTGCAGGCCGTCAGAGTCTCCTGCAGAGATGGGTACGTAGACTCAGCAAGAGGAGGCCTGCAGCTTTTCAAAACCAATCTGTCCTATGCGTGTGGAAAAAAAGCAATGAGACCACAAGGTGTCGTTGTAAACTTAGGTGCTCATTTATTCCACGAGGCAGATTGGTTCTGAAAAGGAATATAAATGAGCACCTAAGTTCACAACGACACTTTGTGTAATAAATGTGCACCCTAGTGACATGAAAAGAAATATAAATGAGCACCTAAGTTCACAATGCAAGCTGCTCTTCTAGCTTGGAAGTAGACCTGGAGCTTGAGACCACAAGGTGTCACGTTGGGTGTGCCCTAAGGCCGTTCACAGCGTGGAGTGGTGCCTTAAAAAGAATTGGGCTCCACAATCAGATTTCTGGCAGCACCTTTGAAAGGCCATAGCGTGCATAGCCATCTGGCATCACTAGTGGACCCACATGATATCTATAACTCCTATATTTTTAAACCCTCTATAGCCTATTCTCTTGATCCTGATTAGTTGGGAGCTCAAGAATGATGTCAGCTGACATCATCAAAGGAGTTACCTTCACTAAGGCTCATTTATCTCCCACTAGCTATTTCTTTTAAAATAGAAAAAAATCGTAGCACCTAAACCAAGTATCATAATTAAAATCCAATTGCACCATGGTGTTTCTCGCAATAAACTCTTCAAAACAAGGCCCCATATGAATATATTTTGATTAATTTTTTGCAAAAATTTAAACCGTTTTTAGCAAAAACCCATTTGTAAGCAAAAACCTAGCAAAACTGCATATCACATGGATTACATGTAGTCCTCCAAAATATGCGTATAGATAAGATTTGGGTGATGCTCAGTTCAAATAATCTATACCATGTCAATGGATACAATCTCCGCAATTAACCTACTATATCCATATATATGTATCTATTAATTCATAGTTTGACCATTATAAACTCCTTACATTTTTACTTAATACCCGCAGCAACACACGGGACATCCTACTAGTTAATTAAAAAACCAAAAGCCAGCATCTTTCTTCCACCAGTTCCATGTCATAGTACAGACTCTCTCTCTTCTCTCCATTAAAAAACAAAGATAGTACTAGTGAATCTACTTGCTCCGCTCTCATTTTCTCCTTCACAGGCACCGGTTGTTGCATTGTTCAAGCATCACTAGAAGTTGAAAGCCCTAGTTTGGTTTTGCCTAATTGATGAAACCTAGGACTAACCTATTGCTAAGTGTGTAGCATTAGAGAAAAGGAAAGTCCAAGCAAAATGGTGGAATGGTGATCAAGGTGATGGTGGAGACCAAAGATGATCAAGTGCCACCCTTGGAGATGAAGGAAGATGAGGAGCAAGATGAAATGCTAGAGGCAAAGGTATATGCTAGGGCATTTCTATTTTGCCGGCTATAGGTGAGTAGAGAAGTTGATGGCCGGATTTAGAATTGATAACCGTACTATTAAGAGGGGCGATGTCGCGCAAGTGGGTATTCTGGAACAAGCAAGATCAAGATGGCATAGTTGTGAGAAACAAAGCAAGATTGGTAGCACAAGGATATACTCAAGTTGAAGGTCTTGACTTTGGAGAAACTTATGCACCGGTTGCAAGATTGGAGGCAATTAGAATCTTATTAGCCTATGCTTGTGTCCACAACATCAAGCTATATCAAATGGATGTGAAAAGTACTTTCTTGAATGGATTCATAAATGAGTTAGTGTATGTTGAGCAACCCTCGGGATTTGAAGATATCAGAAAGCCCAACCATGTCTACAAGTTGAAGAAGGCTCTCTATGGCTTGAAGTAAGCTCCAAGGGCATGGTATGAAAGATTGAGAGATTTCTTGATCTCCAAAGGGTTCAAGATGAGGAAAGTTGATAACACTCTCTTCACCAAGAAGATTGGCAAGGACTTGTTTGTATTGTAAATCTATGTGGATGACATTATCTTTGGATCAACCAATCAAGACTTTTGTAAAGAGTTTGGAGAAATGATGGCTAAGGAATTTGAGATGTCTATGATTGGAGAGCTTAGCTACTTCCTTGGTCTACAAATCAAGCAATTGAAGAAAGGCACATTTATGAGTCAAAGCAAGTATATCAAGGACATGTTGAAGAAGTTTGGAATGGAAGAAGCCAAGTCAATTGGGACACCAATGGGAACAAATGATCATCTTGACTTGGATACAAGTGGCAACATGGTAGATCAAAAGTTGTATCGGTCCATGATTGGAAGCCTACTCTATGTGACTGCTTCTAGGCCGGATGTCATGTTTAGTGTGTGCATGTGTGCAAGGTTTCAAGCTTCACCAAGAGAAAGTCATTTGAAAGCAACTAAGAGAATATTGATATATCTTAAGCACACATCAAATATTGGATTATGGTATTCCAAGGGGTCAAACTTTGAATTGATTGGATATTCGAACTCCGACTATGCGGGATGCAAGGTGGATAGAAAGAGCACTAGTGGAACATGCCAATTACTAGGAAGGTCACTTGTCTCATGGTCATCCAAGAAGCAAAACAGTGTTGCACTCTCTACCGCCGAAGCCGAATACATTAGTGCAGGTAGTTGTTGTGCTCAATTACTATAGATGAAGGCCACATTGAAGGATTTTGGAATCAAATTTGAAAAAGTGCCATTGCTATGTGACAATGAAAGTGCCGTGAAGATCACCACCAATCCGGTTCAACATTCAAGGACAAAACACATTGACATAAGGCATCACTTCATTAGAGATCACCAAGCAAAGGGAGACATTTCTATTGAGAGCGTGCCACTTGATGAGAAGAGATTTTACACATTGAGAAATGAATTGAACATTCTTGACTTCTCCAACATGAGATGAATGCACCCCCAACTATATGACATGCCTCTCCTTCGACTAAAGTAAAGGTAAAATTGTTTGGCATGATGCATTCATACTTAATAAGGACTTGATTAGAGCATATAGACATTTCTTCTAGTGATATCTCTTGCTTATTAGGCTCATTCATGAAAACAAAGTGATTTCGAGTACATATGATGCCACTATTGTTTCTATGTCTTGCTTGATCTAGTGGCTAAATATGACTTGTTCATGAGAATGTGAACCTAGTATTTGATCTAGTTAAATGAGCAAGAAAGGATCTAGTTCAACATTGACAAGATAACCATTAAAAGATGTGTGAAGAAGCTTATCATTGGTTCAAACCGAGCTAGATTACTTATGCAAGTTTACTAGTTTGAACCACAAGGGAAGGAAGTTTATGGAAACAAGTGATCCTCAACTTTAAGTGATCATCTCTCTACTCCAAGCTTCCTCTATGATTTCAAGTCTACACCAAGCATGATCATATACCTTTGTGGTCATTGATGACAAAGGGGGAGAGAATACAAAGATAGCATGCATCAAAGGGAAGAGTAGATGAAGATTAAAGAATGCAAAGGGATCATAATTTTGAAGCACACAAGTAGGGGGAGCAAGCTCATGAACACAATTGATTGCACTTGAATGTGCATATCCATATGATTGCTTGCATTGCACTTAGGTGTGTTCATTTTATAAGTGGTATCTCTCTTGCTTGTGTGGTGCTTGCTAGTATAGATCTTGATTGATGAATTGATTACTGGCATGTATAGGTTCTAGCTAGAAGTAGTATTTTTTTGTGCTTTCCAAGTAATATCTAGAAACCGTGCTTCTAATGTTGATCTCACGGGGTTTCTAGCTATTTGATGTTTCTAGTTAGATTTGGTGCTAAGGATGGTTCATGATGTGCACTCCGATAGTATCACACTTCAAAGGTCCATTCTATACACCTTGGCATCAATTTGGTAGAAATAACTCTCCTAAAATTGATTTATCCATCATGTGTGCAAAGCTTCTAATCCGAACTCTTAGCACACATGTAGGGGGAGCCATAGCTACCAAATAGATTTTACATGACTTGTCCAATTCTTTTCAAAGCTCAAATTGCTTGGACAAGTGGTGTAAAGTCAAAATTGAATTTAACTCTTATCTTTGTGGAGGTTGTCATCAATTACCAAAAAGGGAGAGATTGAAAACCCTAGTTTGGTTTTGGCTAATTGATGAAACCTAGGACTAACCCTATTGCTAAGTGTGTAGCATTAGAGAAAAGGGAAGTCCAAGCCAAGTGGTGGAATGGTGATCAAGGTGATGGTGGAGACCAAAGATGATCAAGTGCCACCCTTGGAGATGAAGGAAGATGAGGAGCAAGATGGAATGCTAGAGGCAAAGGTATATGCTAGGGCATTTCTATTTTGCCGGCCATAGTTGAGTAGAGAAGTTGATGGCCGGATTTAGGATTGATAAGCGTACTATTAAGAGGGGCGATGTCACGCAATATCGGTTATCTAAGTGCCACTATGTGAGCAATGACTTTGCTTATGCATTAGGAACCTACTGAGCTAACAATCTCTTGCAAAATTCATTTGAAAATGCTAACACACGTGCACAAAGTGGAGAGACACTTTTGTGTTGGCACATGAGAGCAAGGGTTGATGGGGTTTGGGTGTAAAACCCACCCGCCGAGCCTGCGAGGCGGGACTCGGAGGTTTTCGGATGAAGAGCAGTCACTCAGAGGTGACCGGACGCTGTCCTAGAGGGGACCGGACGCGTCCGGTCAAGCTGTGGCGTCCGGCGTGTTTTCCAGGGTGACCGGACGCTGGTGACCGGACTGTCCGGTGCCAAGTCCTGGTTGCGGTCGAACTGAGCTAAGTGTGGACCGGACGCAGGGCGCGTCCGGTCAGTAGGCAGCGGACGCGTCCGGTCAAGAAAACTCGTTTCTGGACCTCTCTGGTGGACGACCGGACTCGCACTGTGCGAGCGTCCTGTGTAGCAGCGGACGCGTCCGGTCGTTGTCTGACAGCGCGCGAGTGATCAAGCCGTTAGCGCGCAACGGCTATTTTCAAATGAGCTTGACACGTGGCCGTGGTAGAGGGACGGACGCTTAAGGCCGACGCGCGTCCGGTCGCCATTTAACCCGCGTCCGGTCGACGCGCAGAAATCTGTTCTTGTGAGCAACGGCTATGTGATCTTGTGGGCGCCTATATAAGTGCATTGGCCGGCTCTAGGGAGTCTCTCTTGGCACTTTGACTTACTTGACATCTCGTAGAGCTAAGCAAACCAACTCCCTCACTTTGCATACCTCTTGATCGATCTAGAGAGTGATTGGGAGAGCTTCTAGTGCATTTGCCTTGTGATTGAGCATCTAGTGGCACTAGTGAGCGTTCTTGCTGCGATTGAGCTTATTACTCTTGGTGATTGCCGTCACCTAGACGGTTGGAGCAGCGAGCCGGAGTTGAGCAAGGTTGAAGATTGTTCTTGGCCACTCCGGAGGTGATTGTGAGGGGTGTTGATCCCACCCCGCGGGAGATCGCAAAAGGAATCCTTAGTGGAATCTCGTGTCATTGAGTTACCCTCACTTTGTGTGAGTTCTTGTGGCGCCCGGTGAGGGCTTGGCTTGTGACGCCGATTAGCCACCGAACTACTGAGTGTGTGGTCGACACAACGGGGAGTAGCGTGCCGGCAAGCACGTGAACCTCGGGATAAAAATCTTGTGTCCCTCGGTGTTCTTGTGTGGTTTGATCCTTCGAGATCAACTTGGATTTCTCCATTGGATCATCTCTTCGGGTTTCATTGTATTGACAAGACGGTGATTGGTCATCATCCCGAAGGCACGGTTTGCACCTCTCGGTTCCCTTCCTTGCGATCATCTTTGTGCACTAGTGTAGCTTGTAGAATATTAGGTTGCTTGTGTGTGCTCTAGTGTATTCAGTTTGCTAGAATTGGATAGGTTGGCTTGCAACCCCTCTCTAGGCTAGCGCAACACTTGCTTCGCCATTTAGTGTACTAACCGGTTTGTTTAAGTGCTTTGCAAGAATTTTTATAGGCTATTCACCCCCCCTCTAGCCATTTAGGACCTTTCAGAAGTGATGCCTATAAACGAAAAGGCTATTTTAAGCATCACTTCGGCACTACACGCAGAAGGCCTAAGGCTATTAGAAACTTTTCTCCAAGACCAGAAACTTGTGTCATTGACGGTTGCACCGCAAGGGAGGAACCACGGTGTGCAAAGTGCTAACAGTCTGTTCTAACACGTTCTAACCTTTTTTTTGGAACATAACACGTTGTAACTTTAGTTTTTACCATTATAATTATATAATTATATATAAGGGCGAACAAGGGTAGGCAGCCGTACATGCATAGTATCCATCTTTAAAATTTGATACAGTAAAATAGTATACATTAGAGTCCTAGGACAGATCGAAAGGAGCATGTGGTGGCTCGACCCCTTCTTGGCTCCCGCCGATGCACCACCACCACATCGACCGGGCGAGGGCAGAGGCCCCCGGCTGCAGCGCGGGTGCGGCGCAGATCTGTGCCAGGAATGGGACCAGCACCAGCCGTTGCCAGGCAATGCCGCCCTACACCTTCCACGCCATGCTCTGTACGAGCGCTTGAGGGCACCGTCGAGAGAGAGGCCGCCTCTGCCCCCGTTCATCTTCTTCTCCACCCACGAGATCGACTTGCAACGAGCTAGGGTTTGGAGAGATTTTTTTCGACAAAGAAGAAGAGAGACCAGCTCTGAGAGATGCGAAGCGAGACTTGTCGTCAAGGGGAGAAGGGGGCGACGATAACCTTTTATTTGGCAAGGGACATTTTGGTTCTCCTTCAGGATTACTGATATGGCCAAACACGTCAACTAACAAATATATATAGATGAAATGGATGGTGGTGCTATTTAGAGAATAAAATTTGAACTCGGTGCTACCTAAAAAACTTCTATTTCGAAATTGCTTTAGAAGAAATAATTTTTTCTCGAATACGTAAACGATTTGCGTATCATTGTAAGCGGAGCGGAGGACATCAAACATCTGCTGTTTACCTGTAACCGTGCACGAGAAGTATGGCAAGCTTTGGGTGTTTGGGGAAGACTACAACAATACCTTGCTGTGGATCGTTCAGGCTCAGTGGTTATTGATGAAATAATAAGAAGAGAAGAGCTTATCGACACTTTGAATGTGGGGCTTGCAGAATTGGTGCTTACTGCTGGCTGGTACCTCTGGTGGGAGAGAAGACAGATCGTGCACGGGGAAGAGGTGCAGCGACCAGTAAGGTCAGCTATGTCCATCGCAGCTTTAACAAAAAATTATCAAAGTGCAGTGAAGAAAGGATCACAGCCGAGACAGGGATGGAAAAAACCTACGGAAGGGAAAGTTATGGTGAACGTTGATGCGGCATTTGAAGAAGAAGGAGGAAGAGGCAATGTGGGATCGATCATAAGAGATTGCAATAGGGGTGTCTTAGCTGCTGCTCACAGCTATGTGCCCCATTTAATTGATGCACCGATGGCGGAGGCTTATGCACTAAAGGAAGGGCTGATGCTAGCACAACATATCGGGTGCAATCGGCTGATTGTCCAATCAGAATGTATGGAGGTGGTTCAGATCATGAGGGAAGGTGGGTTCACGGCAAACTCAGCTGCACCTATATATGATGAATGCAACATATTATGGAATGGATTTCAGGATATAAGGATCGAGCATTGTCATCGGGAGGCGAATCAAGCAGCTCACAAGCTTGCAAGAAGAGCTATGCAAATTAAGCAAAATTGTACATGGGACGATGAGCCCCCTAGTTTTATTCTTGATTGCATTATAAACGATATTACTATCCTGAGAGAATAAAGTTTGCCGAATGGTTTAAAAAAAGGAGAGTTTAAACATACATCCTACGCGTTTTTGAAGAGCGCCCTAGGGGGTCTTACAGTTGTGACCGGACCACCCTAGCAGACTGAAAGAAATCCCGATATTACATAAAAGTATACTACTAAACTAGTGGTGGCTCAGAGACTACGGATTTTGGGCGGCTCCGCCGCTTTCGCCCACGACGACCGCTTCGATCCTCCGAGAAGAGTCTTCTGCTAGTCCTAGCATTGGCCGCCGGGAAAAGCGCATCCAGGGCCTCTGCATCGCTCGACGTCAGGTTTCCAGCGAAGAAGTCATCGTAAGCTCGCTTCAACACGGAAGAAACTAGAGCTGCAGACGGTGCGAAGCCCATCCTCTGCATGAGGAGCACCTCGCCCCGTTTGGATGCCAGAATGTGTGCCAACGGCTGAGCAGCGATCTGTCTACTCCGCTTTGGCAGGGGGTTCCTTCTGGTTGCCACCATCTGTCTTGGCGGGCTGGCGATTAGCGGTGGCTCTCGCATGATCAGCACCTCCTCGGTGAACCGTGCGAGGCACCGGGTAGCTTCCCCTGGCGTGGGCGTCGCGTCATCTGCTTCATTGGCATGTTCCACCCGTAGAGGTGTGAGCTGTGGCGGACCTTGCACCGACGACAACGGAGGCTGAGCAGCCGATGTCGGAGAACTGGTATGCAGCACGGGCGTCTCAGTCTCTAGAGGGGGTGCCGCCTGAGTGGACAGGCACCCAGGCGCCGATACTTCCATTGGACGCATGTCGAGTGATGCGGCAAGCTCCTCCAACATCGGATCATCCCATGCAGGAGGTCCCGCGCTAGCACACCGCGCCGATGCCAGCGGATCTGGCTCAAGGAAGCGAGCAGTAGCGGCGGCGCCGTGCTCAGCAGCGCCCACCGATCGCCTATGACGCCTCGCCTTCGACGCCGGCGGGCGGTGGCAGGAATGGCATTGCCCCCTCAAGACGCACCTACCTCCACGGCCAGGGGGTCTGGCTCAGGGAGGCAGCGTGCAACCTCAGCGGTAGAGGTCGTGGTGTTGTCGGTGAAGGCTGGTGATGTCTGCGTGGCCCCTGCCGACCGCGCGTGACGTCTCGGACGTTGGCGCCGCCTCCGTCTTCGTCGCCGGCGGCCACAGGTGGAAGAGACAGTGGTGTCCGTCACAGCTCCACTAGGGTCAAGCGAACCGGCAAGGTCTGGTGGCCCATCGGAGCGACCCGAGGCACGATCGCCCGAGCTGTGAGAGCCCACGCGCCTTGGCTGCTTATAGTCACGCGCAATGTGCCGAAAACCCCTGCACCGCAGGCATCGTTGGGGTAGCTTGCAGGTAGCCACCCGATGTGTGCAGGAGAGGCAATTGAAGCACTTGCCATGAAGATCGGCTGGGAGGCGTCTCGAAGGTCGATGACCCACTGGCTAGCCCCCGCGTGATGGCCTTGATTGCCCAGTCGAGGCTGTCTGAGGTCGGTGAAGGATCTCTCGCCACCCATCGGGGTTGGGTGCGGAGACTCGTCTTCGGCGACCGAGGCGTTGGCGTGCCGGGATGCAGCCCCTCCATTGGCGGGGCGGCATGCCGAGCACCAGTGCGCGCACGGCCGACACCGCTTGCCCCCCTCCGACCGGCATCTGGTGGCTCGGCCTCGCACCGCCACGGCCGAAGCAGAGGTTGGGTGTGCGGCGATGACATCACCGGCCGTGTCGGCGATCTCGGTGGCTGCGGCCCCCGACAAGCTGCGTCCGGTGTAGGGCATCGTGGAGGTCATCTCCGCATCGGAGTCATTGTCCGCCCACCGCGGGCCTTGGGGCGTCCCACCGTCTTTGCCCCGGGGAAGGAAAGGAGGCGGCATGGGGGGGATAGGGTGGGCGACGGAGCGAGACGGTGCACGTTCTCGTCCTCGCCAAGTGGGACGTCCTCAACAACGATCAGCGTCTCATCCTCCAAAGATTGGCGACGGCACAGCAGGGGAGGGAGCCCGCGGAGACCCCACGCTGGTTGCCCCAACGACCGTGGCGGTGGCGGCATCCACCAGCGACGCGGGTGGCTAGGCCACGTCGGCGGACTCCGGCGTAGTCGGCGGCGCCCAGAGCCACAACCCTTGGCGGCGGCCATGGGGCAGCGGCCGCCGGCGCGGCGGGC
This sequence comes from Chrysopogon serrulatus, assembly GCA_015844335.1. Lineage (NCBI taxonomy): Eukaryota > Viridiplantae > Streptophyta > Magnoliopsida > Poales > Poaceae > Chrysopogon > Chrysopogon serrulatus. The sequence continues at coordinate 170,056 of JADLZL010004079.1, forward strand.
GTCGCGGCTGCAAAGGCCCCCGCGACGGCGCTGGTGGCGCCCGGCCCGGAGGCGGCGGCCATGGGGTAGCGGTCGGCCGGAGGCGGCAGCCGCGGCGAGCCTGCGGCAGCCCGGCGGTGGCGCCCCTAGCCGCCGAGGCGGCGGCCCATGGCCATCTTTGGTGGCGCCCATCATGGCCATTTATGGCGCTGCGGCGGCGGCTGGCGGGCGGGGGGGCGGGGGTCGGGCTCGCTCCCTAGGGTTCGCCCCATCCGCTTGCTGGGCCGGGCTTCGCTCTCCAACCTCTCTACTCTCAAAATCCTTCATAGAAGAAATAATGATTTCTTTGATTTTGAAAGTGCTTTAGAAAAAATACCGATTTCTTCGATTTCGAAAGTGCTTTAGAAGAAAGGCCAACCTTTTCAGTACCAAATATATAATTCTCTCACTTTTAAAATAGAAAGGATAGATCTGCTGCTTAAGATTGGAATAGAACAAAGACCAATCATATTTTTCTGAGATATTACACGTACAATATAAACATTCACAACACATACACACTCACTCCTACGAACATATGCACGCAAACTCTATTCCTAATCAACAAATCTTTTAGTCGATGAAGTCACTACAATACCTTTCTCGCCGTCGACGCGACGTCAGCACAAACAATAACTTTGGTTGCTTATATGGCATACGACCGGTGACATATCACCCATCAAGAGTAAGTACGCTTCTCACGAACGGATTACCTTACTCAAGCTAGTTTTATGATCATTAGTGAGGGGATGTTCGGCTTGAGATCCTCTGCAGTCAACTTGGCTGACTGCACCCTATGGTCGAGGGATCTATGCTGTCCGTGACAATTCAACTGCGAGCTCACGAAACTCACCTTGCAACCGCTCACGGCAGCCAGTCGAGTGGTCCATTTAATTAAGCCCACGACACCAAATCCACACACGAGCTCATGGACGAATCCTTCAACTCCGCTGTCCTCTTTCTAGTGAACTCCTGTGAACTCGTATGTCAAACCATCGGTCTCCATGTTGCCTCCGTGTTGTTTGTTGTTTGTGAGTAAGGTGTCTTGGCTTGTTTGGTCGAATGCAAATGTAAAATATCTTGTCCAAACCAACCTCCCATGCTCTTTGTTATCTGTGAGTAAGAGCCTTGGCTTGTCTGTGAGATATAAAAATAACAAACTCCTATCGGATGGCCGGCTTGATGTAGGAGATAGTCGGCTAGAGTAGATGGTAGCCAGCAGCGACGGAGACCTGCACCTGAAAAACTGCCGACAAGAGGAACTGCACACACGCCATGGAGATGAAACGTCGAGAGGAAAAGGATCGCGCGCTGTTGAGTTGATCCGGTAGGAGTTTGTGGCCCTATTTTCTAATTTTACCAAGTCTAAATGGCAAACTCTTGAAAAGAGTCTATTTTTTAACTTGTCATACGTTTTAAGGAGTTGCTAAATCACAAGATTTGACAAATAAATTTTGACAAACTCTTAGAGATGTTCTTATTAGTTCAGTAGATCCAAACAGACTTATTGAGTTTTACAAAGTTTTTCTTTCGTTTTAACACATCTGCATACTAGTAGGATACCCCGCGCGTTGCTGCGGGTATGAAGTAAAAATGCAAGGAGTTTATAATAATTGAAACTATGAACCCCCACCCCTGTAACACCCTAGGTGTTAGTCATGAGCTAAACAGCGAAATTGAACCTAAGCAAGATATTGTAAGTGATGATATTGATCTTTATCTCACATCCATCTCTATGTACTTTGACTATTGGAAAAGTGTCACGAAGAATATAATCAAGAATTGACATGAAATGCCATGTCCTATGGTTGCTTGGATTGCTTGCTTAAGCGTGTGGGGCATGTGGAGTCAAACAAGATTTACAACCTTGCTCAACCAACTCTAGATCAACCCTACAACAAAAGTTATGAAGGGCTCATGTTGAGAAAATGTCAAGAACATGCACCAATCGGACCCAAAACCCTAGTGGGAGCTTTATCAAGATGCTGAATTGACCAACATAAAAGCATATGTTCTACTCATATTCTGAGGTTTGACCTTTAACAAAAGTTGGAGTTTAAATGATAAGGAAGAAATTTTATTTTGAAACCCAACTCTAAATCAGCTTGGAAGTAAGACAAAAAGGGACTCCAAGATTGAATCAGCAACTCGTTTTTTGGACTTTGAATAATTCATAATTCTAAGTCTGGAGCTGATTAGTAAATGTCATTAGGTTGACATTCCGTGTTCTCCAAAATTCGTTAAGCAACTTGAGATGAACCAAAAATAGAAGTTGAAGATAATACAATGAAGATCTTGTAAAAGGTTGGGATCAATTTGAGAAATTTTGGACTATCAATTTGAGGATCCAATGAGCCGAGGCTTCATCCTAATCGACATGTTGACACTTTCAATTTTTGGGCAAATTGCCTGCTAATCTGTTCATCAAATGGCCAAGAACCCTTAATATAAAACGTAGAGTGAAGTGTGGGCTACAACTTTGCCTCTTGGACCAGGATCTATATCTGCTTGGAATATGCCGTTTTGATACCCCGAATTGGAGATATTTTCCACCCACCACATGTTCGACGGAATGCTCCAATTGGCTGGGCTGGGCGGCCATGTCGGCCACTTCCTCCATTTGCTGCTGCTCGATGGGGAGGGCACCAGAGCGCCTTCATTCACTTCCTCTCGCCCTCCTGTGCCTCTTGCTCGCCTCTCCCTGTTCTTCCTCGCCGCTGCCGCTGCTGAGCGCGCTCGCCATGGCCGAGCTGGAGCTTCGCTCGCGGCCGCCGCTGCGACTCCCGCTCCGCCTCCTCCGCGCATTCTCGTGCCTCTCCATAACCGGCACCGCCTCCGCCTTGCTGTGACGAACTCGCCGCTCTGTCTCCCCGCCGTTCCCGGCCACTGGAACATGGCCGACCGCGGTGCCGCCGCTGCTGCGCCGCGGGCGCCTATGGCCAGGCCGCCTCGGCCGGCTGCAGGGCAAGGCGCGGCCCCTTGCGGGCGCGTGCGGGTGCGGTCCAGCCCTAGCCGGTCTCTTCCGTCGCCGCCATGGCCCCACCGGCCGGAATCGCCGCCTCCCATGGCCTTCCCTGCTCCCTGCCCCGTCTCTGTACGAGAGGAAGAAGAAGATGGAGTTCGGACACAAATATAGGGAAGTCCAGGGGGTTAAGTGCAGATCCAATGACTCAGACTAATAGTGCGCACAGTGTGGATTAATTTGTAGAAACTGCAGGGTCCTTTCTGCGAAGTCATTTTCTCTTTTTCTTTTCTTTCATATGATATCTGGCTGAATCTTTGGAAATTCGTAACAAATCACAGAAAAATTGTAAAATAGCAAATAAAGATATTTTGGAATCCTTAGGAGTAGATATCTGCAGTGGAGTAATAATATTGCATGTTTTAGTAGAAAGTTTTCACAGAAAAATTAGATATTTGCTATCTAGGGTTTGAGGTGAGTAAATTCATATCTGCTGTTTTATTGCTCCAATTAAAGTAAAAATTTTATGGTAGGCTACTGATGACATATGTGTGCTGTGGTAAAAGTTTCAGGTTCATTGCATGCAGTTTGGTTGAGTTATTGATTTAAATTGCTTGATGTCTAGAGAATGGTTTTAATTGCTTTATAATTGAAATCAAAATGTAAAAATAGAAATTATGGTTTTACTGCCTTTGCATAATGTTTTTGTGACCTTTGGATGCTTAATATAGCTATGTATTTACATAAAATGTAAAGTTTTAGATTTATCTTGCTTTCACATGGTTTATTGCTGCAGCAAGTTGTCTTTTTTATAGAGGTTGCTATGCTTGTTTAAATGCTATGAAATTTATAAAGTGGACTATTGGTAACGTATGTAAGCTACTGTAATTTTATTAGAATTTACTGTACTTTTTTGGGTATATGTTCCATATATGTTTTCTAATTCACCTAGTTATATAAATAAATAGAAAAGGGCATCAAAATAATTTAATAAGGAATGGCCACTATGTTTTCTAGTATTTATTTAATGTATGTTAAATATTGGTAACTTTGGTTATGTCCAAATTGATGTTTAAAACATAAGTGAAATATATTATTTGCTCTATTGTTCAATTTGGAGGTTTTCTAGATAGTTTCTAGAACCTTGATGATTTCACCTTGTAAATGATGTTTATTGTGAAACTTATCTATAACAAAGTTGTAGATAACTTATATATCTAGCTTGTATTAAACTTCTATAGCTATAGCTTTTATAGTTTGTGAATTATGGCTGTGCAAAGATCAGATTCAGAAATGACTGCTCTCTAGAATTGCCTAACCAAATTTGAGAAATTAAATTGTTTGGCTATGTTAGAGATTGAATCATGCAAAGATGCTTAAATATGATTTGTAGGAAATTTTATAAGTTTTCCAGACTGTCTTGTTGCAAGTCATTTGGAGTTGTGGAACTCTAGATATGATTTATTTACTTAGCTACTGCATGAATATCTAGAATTTGATTGATTCTAGTTCTAGTTGTTTACTTTGCATGTTGCTAAGTGTAACTCATGTCTTTGATATAGTTGAGTTAATACATCTGAGAACTTATGACATGGGTTTCATGTTTGATATGCTTGTTATATCAACGTTTGGTATGATTGTGAATAACTTGCTCTCTGAGTGTTATATCATCTAGTGTGATTTTATTATTGTTTTGCTTACCGTATGCGATGCATCATCTATTATATTTTCATGTATCCATACATATGCATCGTTGCATGACATCTAGATATGCTAGATGATGAGGATATGGTGTTCAAGCAAAACCCCAAGATGGTGTTTGGTGGACTCATCCTAAAGATGAAAGAACTAAGCAAACACTGGGAAGGGAGATACTTGCCAAGCAAGTATCATCTAACTAGCACTGACTTGTGTTGGATACCAGGCAAGCCTCGGAGCATCCCTCACCTATGCTTTTAATACTTTAATTATGCTTTATGTTTGATGCATTAAGTATAGGAGTTGGGTGAAACCGTTGATGCATTATATCTCCTTAATTACCTTTGTTATCCACCTTGACACTCTGCTAGTTTAGGACGAGTTAAATTGCTTAGCTTGCTTAGACCGGTAGAAGTCGGGTGATTTCCTGTCGCCTGTGAGCTATAGGTGGTTACTTGATGTTGGTGCAAGCTTTATGTTGATATCATCATGTTAATTGGATTATGTTGTGATAATTGGAGACCGGACGGAGTTTTATGGGGTTTTTGGACCATAGTGGTTCTGTCTGTGTCGATTAAGGACCGTGCCGTTGTGCGTCCCTCGAGTCATGTTGAACACATGCCTCACACTTAGCTGGCCGGATAAGCACTTCCGACCGCGAAGCCTAACACTATCCAGGCCGGAATCGATCCTTTCGCACCGTATCGGAGATGGATGGGGGACCATAGGGGCGCGAAGAGTGAGTCCGAGGCCAGCAAGGCTGGCTAAGGCAATCGGGCGGCCCCCGGGTACGGTGGATCCAGTCGAACCGCGATTTCCGGATACGTGCCACGGTGATCTGTAGCTCACCGACGGGTGAGTGTGGTTTATGTGAGAAATACCCCCTAAGCTCAGTTATAATCGATTCGAATCGCCATCGTTTCTGAACAGTGAACACTTGACTTGAGCTACACCATCGTAGTAATGATTATGGAATGATGATAATGATGATGATGGAATAAGCTATAATTGTTATAATTACTAATTAATTATTTAATCATGATTAATAAATGCAATGATGAAAAGTATAGGTGCTCACCTAGCATAAATAGGAATGATTAAGCTGAGCTATCACTATAAAATGGTTACTCTTGCTTTTCCGCAAAAAAGTCAAGCTATCTACTGATAAAGCCTGTCATACTCCTTGGAGTCTTTTTAATTGAGTCTGTCGGGTAAGTCTAGCTGAGTACATTCTCGTACTCAGGGTTTTGTCCCTCTTGTTGTTTATGTAGATGGCTATTCTTACCATGGATATTGCAAGACTTGTCTCTATCCAGTGGAGTATTAGACCAAAGAGCATGGTTGTCTCTTATTATTTCTCCCCACTTGCTTTTGATGGACTTGATCTCGTATTGACACTGTATTAAACTAAGTATGTGTGGGTTGAGTTTTAAAACTACTTTGCTTTCTGCTATCTGAATTCAAGAACTTGGTTTGTAATAACTTTTATTCGCGACTCTGATGTAATCGAACTATTTGTGAAACTGTTGTAACATGTGAGCTGCGATCGCTAAATTCTGTACGATCTTGGTTGTTGATGTTTGGTTTGAAATCTTCGTGGTTTCATGGACTACCGGGTTTATAAGTGCTTAAGTGTGTTAATTGCTTACTTAGCGAGCGAGTTTTTGCACTTATGCTTTTATAAATTGGTCGGTTCTGTTACAACCCCTACTATACCTGAGGGTCATCCCCCCTCCTAAAATTTTAGGAGTTTTCCTTCATAAAATTATACATATTTCGGAGAACCACATGTAATCCATGTGATATGCAGTTTTGCTAGAGTTTTTGCTTACAAACAGATTTTTACTTAGATTGTTGTAAAAAAGTTATCGAAATATATCCATATGGGGTCTTGTTTTGAAGAGTTTATTGCGTGGAACACCATAGTGCAATTAAATTTTAATTACGATACTTGGTTTAGATTGCTAAGATTTTTTTTTTATTTCAAAAGAAATAGCTAGTGAAAGATAAATGAGGTTTAGTGGGCGTAACTGATTTGATGACGTCACATGACATCATTTTTTAGAATTGGACTAATTAGAGGCAAGAGAATTTCTTAGTGGAGGTTAAGATTATAGGAGTTATAGATTTACTATTAGGGAGAAAATAACTAGCGGCCCTTGTTCACCAAAATTTACGCCACACTTTACGTGCCCGAAATATGTGGTCGTGGCTGCGTAACTTTCTCCCAACCAGTGGCCGGGGCACTTTCGGGATTTTTTCCAACCCAAGATTTGTTGGGGATCTGCTTTCCTAACGATAGGTCAGACAGCTATATAAACTCTCGCTCCCCCACAAAACCGTCGACTGCTCTGTTCGGGGATCTCCATCCGGGGCTAGGGCCTTTCGAACCCAATCTGCAAGGTAACGCCTCCCCCAACTTTTGTAGGAGAGTTTTGTTTGATTTTTGGTGGACTGGAAGATGGATTTGCATCTTTAGTCTTCTTTTGATTTTTATTCAATCTCGTCTCTTTTACGATTTGTTGTTTATTAGTATACTTGAAGACTCAATCTTGACCATTTTTTGGTGGAAGATTGATTTATGCTTTATAGTTTCCTACTATCTTTCATAATATTTTCTTATGTTTTTTTGCTTCTTCTATTTTATGAGTTTATAATTAGAGAGGAAAACAATTAGTTGACCTAGATTGATAGAAGAGAAAAGTTAAATTTCACCTTACCTTTATCAGCGTTTTAGAGTAACTCCAACAAATTGGCTAAAATTAGTTAAATTCCATAGTTTAGCGACTTTGTAAGATGTCTACAACAGCTTTCCTATTTCTCATCTTGAGATAGCTAGCGCCTGTGATTAACTTTATATGGCCACCTAAGAGCAACTTTAAGAGATTCTCTAAACCCCTTCTAATTGTTAGGAATAGAGTTTTTGATAGAAAAAAAATTCTCCAACAGCTTCTTTAAAATGGTCATCTAAATATAGTCATCCTCTATTTTAAATTTCTCGCTAGCCAAAGATAGATAGCGAGAATGACTCTGTAAACTATGTGATATAAAAAAACTGTTGGAGAGTAAAAAGATATAAAAATCTATTTTTACACAAATGACTCTCCAAATGACAACTTGAAGACCAAAAGACTAGTCAAATTTACCAATTTAGCTACTCTCTAAAATATATTTAATTAAAAAATAGTGGAGTACTTCAACAGACCCTGTAAAACTAAGATGCTGAATGGCTAGTAAGGTAGACTATCCAAAAGTAGAGAGCAAATAAGGTGGAATAAAAAGCTACTAAATTTGGCGAGTCGTTTATAGTCTGTTAGAGACATTTTTCTTTTAATAATAGCTAAATTTACCTTTAAAAACAATATGGCTAATCTCTTGGAGACATCTAAAATCAAGGGATAGCTAGTTTTCTATTTTATAAAGCTACTAGATAGCACATTTATTGGACCCTACTTTCTGCTATACAAATTCTAAAACAGCCTTTAAACAAGAATAATGCGCCAAACTGTTGGAGCTGCTCTTACCTTCTCATATTTGTACCAAGATTGTGATTTAGAAACAATGAGCATAAAACATAATTAAGTTAGTTTACATGTAATTTACAATCAATAAAATTTTATTTATTTGGGTGTTTGAACCCACCATAATATATTTTTTATATTACCATAAAGTGGTTTAATATCAATATGGGATGTGTATTTCAAAATTAAAAAAAGTGTTAGGAGCATAAAAATGCTCTTTGTGCTATATAGACACTCCAATTAGATAAATGTATATGTATAACCTACTAAGAGAATTTAATGAGTTTTTGAAGTGACAAAAAAATTGGGAGCATAGGTGTTTGCTTTCTCCAACAGTTTCTAAAATCTCGTCTAAGGAATAAAAGGTAATTTTATATCAGAAATCCCAAACTATTTCTAAGCCACACGAACCATTTTTATATATACATCATTTCTCTCTTGAATATTTGCATCAGGAATCCTATCCTACATCTTTTTCTTCCCCACGTCCACCTTCAGATTGGCATGATGATTACATTGGCGTATGTATCTGCGCATGGAGTGGTTTTTTAAAAGTGCCAAAGATTGATAGGTGGGTTTAGGAATTGTTGGAGATGAGTTTTTCTCATTCTTGCCAAAATTTCTAGATTAGGAAACTGTTTTGGGTACTCTTGAAGATACTCTAAGGCATTGCATCTAAGGTCCAAACAAAGCAACTAATACATTATTTTTCACCCTTTGTGTTTATTTAGCACTAAATATTGCATGCATGATGCATGTTATGTTTGATAGAGAGCTAGTGTAGTACTCCCTTCATCCCAATCCAATAATCTTGGAAAAGTTTTTCAAGTTTAACCAAATTTATACAATAAGATAATAACATTTATGATACCAACTAAGTATTAAGAGATTCTTCATTACTTATATTTTTATAGTATACCTATTTGAGTCACAAATCTTTGTGTTTCTCTCTATAATTTTGGTCAAATCTAAGATGCTTTGACTCTCTAAAGATTCTTAGAATGACTTATAATTTAAAATGGAGAGAGTAGTAATCTTACTCTAAATACTACATATGTTCCAAATTATAAATTGTTCTAGCTTTATAGGTCAAAACCCCTTATATAATTTGAAATGCAGGAAGTAGTAGTTTGTCTTAAGCTAATCTAGCATAGTTTCCGTATCAACTATCAAAGACTGTCAACAAAACAAAAAGAAAAAAACCAAAATCTGCACTATAGTGCTTGGGCAAATAAAATTTCTTTTTTGCATTTCGGTGTAGTTTTTGCGGCAGTAAAACGCCCAAAACATATGGTTCTTGCATACTTCCTCCATCCCAATTTATGAGATTTTTGACCTTTTTGGCACCAAATTTGACCATTCGTCTTATTAAAAAATTTGTACAAAATATCACTTCTTTTGTATTGCTGACTTTATCAATAAAAGTTCTTTAAAAAGACTTGAATTTTATTATATTTTTTTTACAAATTTTCTAAATAAGACGAGTGATTAAACTTAGAGTTAAAAAAGTTAATCCTATAATTTAAAATGGAGGAAGTAATAGATAGCGGGGTCAAGGCCTACTAAGAAAGCAACCTTATGCTACAATTTCATAGAAACGAAGTCGCATTTTGTAGATTTACCTTTGCAGTAAGTCCGGCAGTCAAGCAAATGATTGAAATTCTGTCATGACAGATAGTATGGAATAAATAAAATATTTAATTTTCTGCACGCCCAGCTCTCTATAGCGATGCACACCATCAATGAAATCTACCCTACCCTTTTAGTAGTAGTATTTCCAAGATTATTATTCGTGCTGACTGCACTACTGCACGTCTACTGTCGCACAACATTGCATCATGTTCTGCAGTTTCCCTTGCTGACTAGCAGAAACTCTTGTGCCAGCTCGCTCAGGCGGACTCGGGCGATGTGCAAGGCTCTTTCAGAATCTCCAAAGCATGCTCAACAGCATATACGATCATCTTCTTCACCTGCAACCATATAACGAGGGTGGAAACAAGTATCAGTGGCAGCTCACGGTTCTAGATTCAATCATTTGCTGGTGGTGAAGTACATAACTGTACTTGCATGCGAAGTTACTACTACTAAAAGGACCGTATCCAGTTTTGCATGGGGAAACAACTTCGGCCGATTGTTAGGTCAGCTAGGCCTAAGGAGCATAACAGCAACATTTGTGCTGCACATGACGAACCTCACCTAAGCATTTAAGGTTAGTCTGTTGGCCAATTGTTTAGAAGAGGTATTGAAAAACGTGTGCTATCCCCCCACGCAGGGCAGTGTTAGGACAGCACTGGTGGCGCACCGAGGGCAAAGCCTAGCTCACGCGTAGTGGTGTCAGTGGAGTCCAGCAAGGGCATGCTATCAGGGCAGGTTTAGTTTCAAATTAAGAGTGACTTTAAGAGTTCCCAACAATTTTTTTCCAAAATCCATAGAGTTTTTCAAGTCACCAAAAATGATTGAAAGGAATAAACAAAAACATCTTAATAATTTTTAAGAATTCAGTCCTAAAATATAAAAGACAATTTTACATTAGGAATCTTATTGTAACACACGCAGCGGGGAGGGTGGTTTGGGCTTGTGGATTGGAGGAGGAGGAGGAGGAGGCGACTGGCGGCGGTGTGGGTGGGCGGGGGGGGGCGGCGTGGCGCAGGTGCAGGGGCGGCGGTGGAGGAGGAGACAAGGAAGAAAGGCACGGGAGAATTCAGTCCTAAAGGGAATTATCCCAATTACTTTCTTGATTGCATCTGATCACAATGGCCTAATATTTATAGTCCCAAGTGGACTCTAACGGAAAAGTTCTTATCGAACACGAATTTTCTAGTTTATCTAATCTTAATTTTTTAATTAATATTAATAATAAGGTAACTAGTGGTGACGGCGATGACGACGGTGGGGGCGGCCACGCAGCCCCTAGCTCCCCTGCGCGGCACGGGTGGCGGGCTAGGGGCAGCCGCCCCTCCCTCATGCGGCGCTCCCACCTCGCCCCTCCTTAGGGCAGGCCATGGGGCCCGCTAGCGGCGTCGGTGTCCTCCTTGGGCCACTCTTTTGGGCCGCCAGCTCCATAATTTGTCACTATCGTGATTCGACGTGTGACAGAACTCTCCCTTCTCCGATCAGCGTATCCTCGTGCTGAATTTCAGTCTAATCAGCCATGCCAAAGGGGGTGGTTGCTGCTCCAAATTTCACTCCACAGCTGAAGAAGGAAGTGTCCCAAAGCTCATCCAAAACCTGCATCGTAGTTTGCTACGAAGAAGAAATAGTATTTGAGATTCCCACAGCAGGCACTAACATATCTCTCGAACCCACCAAAGCTGCCAACTGTATTGTCTCTGTTGTTATCAAAACCCGAATCAGATAGAATACCGGACAAGTATACATTCTGCATAATCTGTGGTAGGCTAGCAATTTCATATATCTGTCCCGCATCCACCTGTTCTCTAATATGTTTGCACATAGTTGAGTGGATCACTACAGCGGGTGCCACATAAAAGTGATGCATCTCATAAAAAGGTCACCTGAAGTATAATCTCTGGGAGACATCACATGTACTCCATTCTCTGCCACTCCCAACCTGACCCTGTTCACCTGGATAATTAATTGCCCAGTGTCATCATGGAAAATAGCTGTGGCTGTGTCTATCTCATGGGTCGGCCAGTGCTGTAGAAATAGGATGCTAGAGGGAAAAGTCTGAATGGATGGTGTCGAGGTAGGCAAATGAAATCCCACTACTAACTGCTCTAAGAAAATAAACCAAATGCTGCAAAAATCTCCCAAAGCAAGTGGATGTAGCTGGAATGTAAAAATGATCATCATAGCAGACAATCCCATCACGTACCGACTAGGCTAGTGCTGCTCCATAAACTCTAATGGTGGCGTGATCATCTATAACTCTCTGTCATCCAGTGCTGCCTGACGTAGTGTGACTAAGATGTCGAAGTCTGTGCCATTCGACTGAGGGGCCAACAATGCTAATATCACTTGGCGGGTCTCCCGGTCCTCTTGGTTGTCGCCATTGCTGACATCTGCCTTATATGTTGTAGTGTCGGCAACTGCAGTGTCTGAATCTGAGAGATCAGCTGCTGACAAGAGAGAAGTCGGGGAAGTTTGTGTCTCACGCCTCACAGACCATGGCCGAAGTCTCAGCTGCTGCTCGAACTCAAGGGCCAACTGCTTGGCTACCTCCAGTGATGTCGGAGAAGAATCCAGAAGATGGCGTAGTCCAGGTGATAATCCTAAAAAAATATGTGAAGTCTCTCAAACTTACTTACGTTAGTGGATTAATTCTCACGTGCGATGAATCTCTAAATGTAGTCGTCCACTGAGTCAATCTGCCGTGGCTATTCTGCAAACTCAGGTATCCGAAGGTGACCAAATTTACGTCGAAGGATCCACGTGAACAACTCCCAATCATCAATAGGCTTGGCTGCTGAGATTTTCATAAACCAAGCAGATACGATATCTATCAGATGAAAAGGTGCATAAGTGACCTTTTTCTCCTCTAGGAAATTGTACAGACGAAACAGAAGTTGCATCCTAGACATCCATGGCAATGGATCTGAAGCACCGTTGTATGTCGGCGCAATCATGATGATGCTGTACGGCGAGCGCTAGAGTGGTCTTCGGAACAACACTTCCATGATCGTCGTCGCTGCTTTCTCCTTCGCTGCCTGCGCCTCTTTGCGCAGTGCTGATGCCGATGCCGAGATAGCAATAGGAAGCTCCTAAATTCGCATGACGTGTGAATTCCCATCTATGCCAGCGCCATTGATGGGTGCTGGAGGGGTTAGCGATGTCGGTGTAGATTCGTTCTTCGCAGCACGACGTTCCTCCACGTGGGGCCCGCTAGCAGCGTTGGTGTCCTCCTTAGGCCTCTCTTTTGGCGTCAGCTCCGTAATTTGTCACCGTCGTCATTCGACGTCATACACTTATACTATTTCTAAGTTGTCATAACCGCTTTATATATGATTTGTCTCATGCATCAGGTTTAATTTGGAATCAAGATAAGTCTATGGTATGTGAAGTATATGACTAAAATATTTTGACATATCATAGTTATGACATGAACTAAACACACGCCTGAAAACTGTTGGAGATGAGTTTTACCTATTCTTGCCAAAAATCTTAGATTGGGTGGGTTTTATTGAAAACTCTTGGAGATGTTCTAAGAGTCTAGTTAGACAAAATGTGGCTAACAAATCAGATGATACACTTGTAAAGTTTGGCATCAAAATTTATGACATGAGAAATATATGGGTAAAATATTTTGACATATCATAGTTATGACATGAACTAAACACACGCCTGCAATAGTGCAACATGCACGTGCGCGTGATATTTGTTCTCGTCCAAGTTTTTGACTGGCCGAAAAAAAGGGCACCGACGCTGGACTGATTGATTTCATTTTCATGTTCAGCGTGACTCACTTGGACCTAGGCTCTAGCCAGGCCCATTCCATGGAGAGTAAGGTGATTGGTTCCTGTAAGCATGCATGCTAACTACAATGACCATGAATTCTAAAAAAAAAAAAATGTACTCCCTTCGTTTCAAATTATAAGACGTTTTGATTTTTTTTTGTTACATCTATTTTACTATGTATCTAAATATAATGTGTCTAGATACATAATAAAATGGATGAACCAAAACAAGTTAAAACAACTTATAATTTGAAATAGAGAAAATGTTTGTTTAGTTACCAAACTCTGCTGCTGCTCCTAGTGCTTTTACGTGCTTCAGCCTGCATAAGGAGCCAGGGCATCCAGTCATGGAGGGTGGGTGCGGTGGGGCCGTAAACTATAGGAGTTCGCTACATGTCAATCATGTGTTGGTTGCACGCTTTCCTAAAAAATGTGTTGGTTGATCATGTGTTGGTTGCATGCTTTTCTAAAAAATATGTATACTTTGATTATCAAATTTCAAATGCTAGGTAGAGCTTCTTGCAAGCTCCGGTCCCCCTAGAGGAGTCCTAAACGGTTTAGGAGGGGGGCCATTTGGAGTTTTTTTAATATAAAATGGAAGAGCCAAAGCCATTTTCCAAAACGGCTCTTGATAGAGAATAGGGTTCCTGATCTTCCGTTAGATCAAAAGACCAGAATCTTGAAATCTTAGTACCATGCCTTTTCTGATTATCAACCGTGTCACTAACTGATTGACCTTACCGCGAAGGCTAATCCCTGCCTGTGAAACAAAGAATACAAGCAAAAACTCGAAAGTACACAACTCAAAATGAGATAACCTACAGATGTATGATTAAATTCATAAAGTGGGTCTCGCAAACTGATGCAACAGCGATTGTCAAAGACAATGAACTAAGCAAACCTCAAAACCTAATGACGGCTATGACGACTAATTATATAGGTCTTTGGGTTGTCGTTGACCCCTAGATGCACCCCCCTAATGGGCTCAAGACAATATATGGCCTAGTGGACCAAAAGATGTTGTGACCAAAAGACATTGTCGCAGCACCCCGACAGATTTTGGACGCTGACTTATTTCGACGATTCTCATTAACTTTGATGGAATTTGAATCTCAAACCAAATCCACTGGCTAGATTATGAAATTATCATTGCAACCATATGTGGATTATCAAAAGCAGAGTCCGAATGCGTCCTGGGTGTCTGATTTAAGACAGACCGGTCCTGAAGACCGAGTTAGACTCAAGTTGAGTTGGACCAGACCTCTAAGACAGACTGATCCTGAACGCCGAGTCAGACTCGAGTTGAGTTGGACTGGGCCTCTAGCTTGATTTTCATGTCCTTGCTGGTCTTGAACTCCACGCCTTTCTCCATGTTCTTCGTGACCTTCTCCAATATTCCTAAGCAAAATAATATCATTAGGTAGTAGTCTATTCTCAAAAGTATGAAAAGAATCGCTTAAAAACGAGCTCACCTCTAAATTTAGTTATCACGTTTGAGCTCGGGTCATTGGACCTTGTATAATAGTTGGAGGATCAGTGGTTGCATCCGAAGGAGTGATGTCCTCATCAACTCTAACTCCTCTGGAGTCATCACAAACACACCCTTATTCCATCCATTTTAAATTATAAGTGATTCCATCTTTCTTAAAGTGTCACGAAAGGGCCTGCTAGAGGCTCAGCTCCTGGGTTCGATTCCTGTGGGAGAATCAGTTTGTCTCCGACTCGATTTCTAAAAACAAATAATAAATTTGGAGTTAAATGCACCAGTGGTCCTTAAATTTGTAGCGTTGTGTCACTTAGGTCCACGAACTTTCAAAATCGAAATCTGACCCCCTAAACTTGTCAAGTGGTGCCACTTAGATCCACGGACTTTCAAAATCGAGATCTCAGCCCCTAAACTTTTTAAGCGGTGCCACTTAGGTCCATACCCCTTCGATAGAAGCTAATTAGGGTTTTTTTTTTTAAAAAAAAGACAATCTACATATATTCTACCTCCGTCTCCCTCACAAGCGGTAAAGAACGAGAGCACCACGGCATTGTAGGTGAAGTACACGTATGCCGGCACAGTGAGCTCGGGGGCCACGTCGACTAGTGGGATACAACACAGGTCGAGGACGAGCGCGACCACCAGGTCTGCTCAGCGAGATGATCTCGCCTGGATACTGGAGCTGGTCACGGGCACGAGCTTCGTGTCCCGCGGACCGTGGTCGCCATCGTACGGGCTGCTGCTGGTGAGGGGCATGGTGGTGGGGATGGCGGGGCTCCCACGGCTTGATCGACATGTACTCGTCGGCTCCTGGGACAGGCTTCCGATGGCTGCGATCGCATCGCTTCCGAGGGAGACGAAGGTAGAACATGTGCATAGCAGGGTGTTTTTTTTTAAAAAAACGCTAATCAGCATCTATCGAAGAGGCATGGACCTAAGTGATATAGACCTAAGTGGCACCACTTAACAAATTTAGGGAGTCAGATCTCGATTTTAAAAGTTCGTGGACCTAAGTGACGCCACTTAACAAGTTTGGGAGGTCAGATTTTGATTTTGAGAGTTCGTGGACCTAAGTGACACAACGCCACAAGTTTAAGAGCCGCCGGTGTATTTAACTCATAAATTTAATATTATAGGCCTCTAAACCCCTGATGTTTCTCTGAGAAATAAAGATTCCATCAACCAAATTATTGATTAGTTTTAAGTAAGAACAAAACTGTTGTCAAAACAGAGGTTGTATACAAACTGGACGTCTGTTTTAATGCGAACTGCTCCAGTCTGAGATGGATTTAATTGATATGAACTAGGCCTCCAACTTGGCTTTGACATCCACACTAGCCTAGGTTGCTCTTGGAGATCGAGATGGACTCGAACTTGATATGAATTGTGTCTCCAACTTGGCCTGGACGTCCAGGCTAGCTTGGGCTGCTCTGGAGCATGTGCTCAAACTCAGACATGAATAGTCTCTAAGGTGGTGGCCAAGGGGAGGACGTCTTTGGGCATCTTTGAGATGTTATCTACGTGATTAGAGAGGGGTAGTAGTAGTCAAGGGGAGGAGGTCTTTGGGCATCTTTAAGGTGTTCTCTATAAGCATCCCAAGGGTAAATGCCAAGCCCAAGATAAAAATTAGTTTAGGTTCTATCCCAATCCACTCCAACAAACATGGATTGAGGTGAATAAGAGTATAGCCAAACAAGGCCTATCTATTACACATGTGAACGTAGGTACCAAGTAATTATACATATTCTTAAAATTGGCTACACATAGATACTAAGCATGGTATTAGCATTAGACGCAACCGTGCAAGATACATGGTTACATAGAATGACTTATATTTCGAGCTTTGATAGACAATCCACGATGCGATTAAACCCACATCTGAATCCCATTCATCTTGGTCGGCTGGTCAGCTACCTGATCCAAGGCGAGAAAAACAGAATGTCCGGATTTCACGGAGCCCCGCGTAAGGCGATCGGAAAAGCGACCGCCTCCCCGACCCTAATCTAGGCGCCGCCGCCGGCGACCTGGACCGCCACACTATCGACCATCCAGCTCACGGTGCCCACGCCCCATCGCCAACCTGCAGTTGGTGGTGGCCACCGCAAATTGCCGGTTAGCTGTTCTTGGCGCCGGCGACCACAGATTTACCATTAGGGTTTTGCCGCTTAGGTCTGTCCCTGGTCGGGGATTGAGATCGAGTTGCTTTGGGTGGCTGTGCTGGTGAACGCAAAGCACACTCGCTGGTTTTTTCTCTGCTAGCGCTGATGGCCGCGGCAGGAGACGATGGTGTTGAGGAGATGCTTCGGAAATTGAACCTCACCGAAGAGGAGGGTGCAGTTCTGGACTTCAATGATGACGATGAAGATGAGGCGCTGGAGTCATCGGAGTGGGCGTTGGTGGGGAAGATCCTCTCGCCGGTCCCGGTCCCTGTAACACCCTGGCCTAGGGTTTAATAGGATTAACATGATACTCATACCAACAAGTTGCAACTTCTTTTCCGGAAACTCATCTCGAAAGAACTTCAAGGTTAGCGTGCTTAACCTGGAGCAATTTCAGGATGAGTGACCGACCGGGAATTCGTTCCCGGGTGCGCATGAGTGAGGACAAAGTGCGCTGAAAAGACTGATGTTGGTCTGTGAGGGTAGTATTGGTCATGTTAAAGCTATCAGATGTAAGCGGGCCCGGCCTCGAGGAGGCGGGACGTTACAAATGGTATCAGAGCCGACTCTCGCGGTTTCACGGGCGCGTGTGTCGCAGTTGCGCAGGCATGGTGCGTATGGCTGGTGTGGATCCATCGTGGTCATACAGCATGGCACATACGCTGGCACTGGACACATGGACGTGGCCAAGAGAGGAGGTTCCTGGCCTGGGGTTGATCGACGAGGACGTCGATCTCTTAAGGGGGTGAGGATGTAACACCCTGGCCTAGGGTTTAATAGGATTAATATGATACTCATACCAATAAATTGCAACTTGTTTTCCAGAAACTCATCTCGAAAGAACTTCAAGGTTAAGCGTGCTTAACCTGGAGCAATTTCAGGACGGGTGACCGACCGGAAATTCGTTCCCGGGGGCGCATGAGTGAGGACAAAGTGCGCAGAAAAGACTGATGTTGGTCTGTGAGGGTAGTATTAGTCCTATTAAAGCTATCAGATGTAAGCGGGCCCGGCCTCGAGGAGGCGGGACGTTACAGTCCCCATCGACTCGGTACGCTCGGCTATGAGACCGGCTTGAGGCAATCCACCTGGTCTCAAGATCAGGGCAATTGGCGAGAAGGGAGACAGCCTTTTCGTTGCCAATTTTGGCAGTGCCCGTGGATCGGGTGATGGCTGGCACGCCATGGCTATTCGGCAAGTACGTGGTGTTGCTTCAAGAGTATGATGAGACCTTGAGCGCTAATGAGATTGTGTTTGAGAGAATGGAGGTGTGGGTTCGGATTCTGAATTTACCTTTGGGATGGATGAACCGAACCAAGGGGGCGAAGGCCATGAGTATGATTGGCAATGTGATTAAGATGGATGTGGATGCTGATGGAAAGGCCAGCGGAGCTTTCTTACGGGCTCGTGTGGCAATTGAAGTTGATCGACCAATTCGGAGGGGAATTCTCCTGCGGATGAAACGAGATGAGAAACCCAGACGGTTCCACGTACAATATGAGAAGCTGTCGTTCATTTGTTTCTCTTGCGGGCGGATGGGTCATTCAGAGCTGGAATGTCCAACACCGGCGGCGAGGAACGAGGAGGGGAAGCTACCGTCCGATGTGCAACTTCGGGCACCGAAGGAACGGCGACGGCGTATTCCATCCTTCGCAAATGCTGCGGCGGAGTCCTTTGGGAATGGCTCCTCATCGGCGTCTAGGCCCCGAGGCAGCACAGCCGGTCGGGGGACGGGAGGTCCATGTCGGGCTCCCAACACTCGGAGGGTTTGGCCGGTGACTCGGAGGAGGTCCAGTCACCTTTAAATAACCCTGCGAGTGGTAGGAAGGAGACTGATGAAGGAGGGGCTGGTGGTGCCAACAGGCGACCGGACCTCAATGAGATTGGTGCTGGTCGCAACATGGGGAAGAAAAGGAAATCAAAAGTGAACCCTCCTGCCATTGTCACCCCGGACCTGAACATTCCAGTGGGTGTATCGAGTGCATTGGTGCCGGCCGGGCTGGTCAGCTCTAGGGTAAACCAACTAGGGACTGGAGCTGATAGTGGGGCGAGCATGATCGAATAGCTGAAGAAATAGAAACATGGAAATTCCCAAAACGAGAGATCGACGGTGGCTGTGGATGGCAGCCCCCGCCGAGAGCCATGAATATATTAAGCGTGAACTGACGGGCTGTGGGCTGCCCGAGGCAGTTCAGGAGCTTCTCCACGTGGTGGAGGAGAAGAGGCCCGCGGTGGTTTTTTTGATGGAGACAAGGATGGGGGAGGAGAGAGCTCTTGGCTTGAGGCGCAAACTTGGCTTCCCGAATGCCATTGTGGTCAAGTCTGAGGGGCACAGTGGCGATCTAATGATGCTGTGGAGGCGGGATGTAGTGGTTGCTGAGATGAGTAAGTCGAGATCGCACATTGACATTACCCTGTCATGTGAGGCCTTGAATATCTCACAATGGTGGATCACCGGCTTCTATGGGGAGCCGAGGAGGGAGAGAAGAAAGGAGAGCTGGTATTTATTGAGGTTCTTGCGAGTGTAATCGGTGGATCCATGGCTGTGTCTAGGGGACTTGAACGAAGTGTTAGATGTGGGGAAACAGATGGGAGAGAATGAGAGGGAGATGTGGCAGGTTGCAGCCTTTCAAGATGTGACCAATGAATGCCGCTTCACTGATCTCGGCTTTCATGGCCTCCCCTACACATGGGATAACAGGCAGGATGGTGTTCGGAACGTGAAGGCCAGGTTGGACCGGGCCTTTGGTGATAACAGATTCATGGAGGTCATGGGGGAATCTGATGTGTTCCACGTGCCCCTCGCAGAGTCAGATCACTGCGGTGTGCTGGTTGAGGTACGACAACGATCACCGGATGGGAATCGTCATGCTCGCCGGAAAACAAAGGCCTTTCGATATGAAAACATGTGGCAAGACCACGGTGGTTTGTTAATCGAGTCTGGGACCCAGGGACCGGACCGCCGGACCTAGAAGGGGATAAGGAGGCGCTGTCGGGTCTGCAGAGGTCACTGAAGGTATGGGATAAGGAGGTTTTTGGCTTGGTGAAAAAGCAGGTCAAAGATCTGAGGTCGGAGCTCGAAACGGAACGAAGTAATACTCTTTACCGTGGGCCGACTGAAAAGGAACGCGAAGTGATGTCCAAACTTGCAGTTGTTCTTGCAAGGGAGGAAACGATGGAGAGGCAGAGATCAAGAATAGCCTGGCTCAAGGATGGCGATCGGAACACTAAGTTTTTTCAAGCTAAAGCTCGAGCGAGGAGTCGTGTAAATAGAATAAAGCTCCTCACTGATGATAGAGGTCGCACGTTTACTGATCAGGAGGATCTCGAGAGGTTGGCATGTGATTTTTTATCAACGGCTCTTTGCGGCACAGGATGAGTTAGATCCTAGCCTGGTGTGCCGCTATGTGCCCAGGAAAATTTCATCGGAGATGTGCACCATGCTGGAGATGCCGTATACGGAGGAGGTGGAAGGGCGCTCTTTTAGATGGCGCCAAATCAAGCCCCAGGTGCCGACGGATTTAACGCGGGTTTCTTTCAAACACATTGGCAGCTGGTGAGGCCGTGTGTCATACCTGCAGTGTTGCGCTTCCTAAATGGAGGCCATATACCGGAGGATGTGAATCAGACGGTGCTGGTGCTCATTCCTAAGGTCAGTAACCTGCAGGAATTGTCACAGTATCGGCCAATATCATTGTGCAATGTGATATATAAAATCTGCTCCAAGACCATGGCCAATCGTTTGAAAGGTTTCCTTGATGAAGTGGTGTCCGTGGAGCAGAGCGCCTTTGTGCCGGGGAGGCTGATTACGGATAACATTTTGATCGCATATGAATGCATCCATTACCTGAGGAATAAGAAAGGTAAGACAAGTAGCTGTGCGGTCAAGCTGGACATGGCCAAGGCATATGACCAGGTGGAGTGGCGCTATTTGAATGAAATCATGCATGCTTTGGGGTTCCCTGACTCCTAGTGCTCCTTGGTCATGAGGTGTGTTACATCTGTCTCCTTTTCTGTCCGGGTGAATGGAGTTCTCTCAGATTCTTTCAAACCGACTCGTGGCATCAGACAGGGTGATCCAATCTCACCCTACCTGTTTCTCTTATGTGCGGAAGGCCTGTCGAGCATGCTCAAGAATGTTGGGCCATTATATTTGTCGAGGGGAGTCCGGGTCAGCCGGGCATCTCCATGGATATCGCACCTCTTATTCGCGGATGATTGCATGATCTTCACTCAGGCCTCGAAGAAGGGTGCAGATCGCATTGCTGCAATTCTTGGAGAATACAACAGGGGATCAGGCCAACTTGTCAACAAAAATAAGTCGGCTGTGTTCTTTAGTCCAAAGCGTGAGCAAACATGTAAAGATGAAGTGTTGTCAAGTCTGCAAATTCAGACAGAAGCCCTAGGTGAACGCTACTTGGGATTACCAACGGCGGCTGAGAGAGGTGCAGCAGATGTGTTTAATTATGTGCCGGCACGAGTCAGAGGCTTCGTGGGGGGCTGGGCAGAAAAGTGTCTGAGCTGTGCAGCCCGTAAGTGCTTCTGAAGGCTAATGCACAATCGGTGCCCACATACCCGATGTCGTGCTTCAAATTGTCGCCGGTAGTATGCCGGAAACTCACATCGACGGTGACAAACTACTGGTGGGGGAGCTCCTTGGACAACCACAAGGTGCATTGGTTGCGATGGGAGAAGTTGACACGTGCAAAGATTCAGGGAGGAATGGGTTTTAGGGATTTTACTCTCTTCAACCAAGCGATGTTAGGGAAACAAGGTTGGAGACTCTTGATGAGGCCGGATTCGTTATGTGCTCGGGTGCTTAAGGGGAAGTACTATCCACACTCCAACTTTCTCTTGGCAACCAAAAAAAGACGAAGCTCGGCAACATGGAGATCCATTCTCCATGGCAGGGAGGTGCTCAAGAAAGGCATGATCATGAGGGTTGGCCCAGGGGACATCAACATATGGCAAGATAATTGGATACCGGGCCTACGATCTCTGAAACCAGTGGCAAGATTGGAGACTGCGAGTGTAGAATTTGTGCATGAGTTGTTTATTCTTGGGACACGTGAGTGGGACGAAGAGACAGTGCACAAAACCTTCATGGCATTGGAAGCAGATGAGGTGTTAAAAATCAAACCGGGACACCGTCTGCTCACCGATGTCATGGCATGGGCTTTCGAGAAGAATGGGTCGTACTCGATCCGTTCGGCATACAGAATTCTGAAGGACGAACAGATGGCCGAGGTGATGGCAACAACGGATGAACAAAGGTCTTCTGGAAATGATAATCACTGGAAGGCAGTTTGGCGCCTCAATATTCCGCCCAAGGTGAAAGTGTTTTGGTGGAGGGTGATGCACAACATCCTGCCATCGAAAGCGGAACTAAAATGTCGTCATATTGAGAAAGAGTGCTTCTGCGAGATGTGTGGAGATCCGGAGGAATCACTCTACCATGTGCTAATCCAGTGCCCGGTGATGAGACGATTTTGGTGCAAGGTCAAGCAGCTGGCCGGGGTGGTCATACCGCCCCTGCATCCGCAGTCGTGGACGACAGACATTTTCTTGCCCACAGTATGCAGACCATCAGTCGCGGCATGGCTGGTGTGTGGTGCCTGGACACTCTGCTCAGGTCGCAATAACCGGCGGCATGGTCATAAGGTTTGGGAACCAGGGGCAACTGCGAGATATGTGTCAGCCATGCTCGAAGACTTGGCGGCGATGAAGGTGCCGAGTAAACCTATATTGATGCGTCAAAAAGAGACATGGCGACCACCTGATGTTGGCTGGGCCAAAGTGAACACGGATGCCTCCTATATTACAGGCTCAGGTACCGGCTCGGCTGGAGTGGTGATCAGGGACCATGATGGCCAGGTTTGTGCGGCCGGGGTGAGATGGTTCGACGGTGTGGCCGATGCACTGGCTGCTGAGGCTTTAGCAGCGAAGGAAGGTGTTGAACTGGCAGCGGAGATGGGCTACGACAATATCATCCTCGAGGTGGACTGTAAGAACCTGAAGACGCTGCTGGAGGACCCAGCCGGTGCAAGATCATCTGTAGGTGGTCTTTATTTGCTTCGATATTACAGAGCTAGCCAGGAGTTTTGTTAATTTTCGCGTTGAGTGGATTAGGAGAGAGGCTAATTCGGTGGCCCATAGCTGTGCTTGTACGGTTACGGCCACTGAAAGATCTTTGTTTTGGCTTGACTATGTTCCGGATTGGTTGTCCGAACTAGCGGCCACAGATTTTACTCCTGATATGAATCTATGTAAGCTCTGTGATACTAAAAAAAAAATCCCATTCATCTTGACCTTGCCCAGTTGCCCCTTGACACGTGTGTCTGATTCACATCCACGCCTATACCCTGATAGGTGTAGCATCCACAGACAACCGTTGGTCTGGCTACCGTCCCTAGCGAAATCCCTGAAATCCCAAAATCACAACAAGCACAAGTTCGACAACAACTACGCACGAACACGGCACAACAGACAAAAAATTGTGACCTGCCCCACAAAGGAAGCTAAGTCTCTACTATTGAGCGCACTACGAGCCCAATCCGTTCAACCCTATGCTCTCAAAGCAGGTACAAGCTTGAGCTTGAAATGACTCCAATTCCTCATAATTTGAGCGGTACAAACTTCCCAGGGATCTTCACGGCCACGGGCAATGCTAGCTATCTAGAGCTTGTGACTCCAATGCCAAACACTAACCATCGGCTTGAGGAGCCTCCAAAAATACTTTTAAAACAACAAGCATGAAGCTTACAATTTGTTTTCTTATAGGCTATGGTGCCGCTGCGTGTAGGAAGCTTACAATTTGTTTTCTCATGGGCTATGGTGCCGCTGTGTAGGACGGGCAGGATTTAGGGATTTTCTCAACCTGTGTGAGAGGGTTTTTCTTCTTATATAGAAAAAAAGCCTACAGCTGTCTTGCTCCGCAGATCTAGCTTACGCTTTCAAATCCTTGCCCTCTTACAAGCCCTTTGTACAAACATCTCAAACACACCAGCTAAACACTAGATGATTCACCCAGCAAGGCGAGTTTTTTAAGCTTATATTTTTAAATCCTCGCTCTGTTTCAATCCCTTGTACAAATCTCTCAAGCATACAAACTCTAGAAGATTTAGAGAGGTGCAGTGAAAGCTCAAGTATGTTTAATTAAACCCTAGATGAGTTGTTAGTTACTAGACTATCCAGCAAAAGGGACAAAAGGCAAATGCTCCTTTTTCGCCAAATAGACTATCTAGCAAAAGGCAAATGCTCCTTTTTCGCCAAATAGCCTTAACACCTGCAGTAAGCCCAATAACGACTACAAGTTGTGTTGGCTTATTGAACTTGAAAGGGTCTACATGTAAGTGTGTGAAGAGAATACACAGAAACCTATGCCCTGTCCTAAGCAGAAGGGCAGAAGATATTCAGAAACAAGTAAACAGGTAAGGAGTCAACACTACTCGTATCAAGATCACAGGCCCAGCAACAACTGCAAATTATGTTGGCTTAACGAGAGGCAAAGGTTCTACATGTAAGTGTGAAGAGAATACAGAAAAATCAATGCACTATCCTCGGTAGAAGGGCAGAAGATACAGAAAGAAGTAAACAGGTAAGGAGCCAATGCTCCTCATATTGACACCCCTCTGTTTTCCCTCTGTTTATACTCATGTCAACGATTTGATCTCGTCGCCAGCAACAGGTGTGATAGGTGGTACCAAAGACAACTATCCTCATTGTGGGCACCGGTGGTGTGCCATGGGGGAATTTTTCAGTTCTGTGTGGTGTAGTGCATCACCGACCTACATATCCGCTTGATTCGGCGAACGGCGGTTGGAGATTTTGGAGAAGTATATTAGTACCGATCTTCAAGAACAAGGGACATGTTCAAAGTTGTACTAACTACCAAGGGATTAAGTTGATGAGCCATACAATGAAGCTCTGGGAGACGGTTATCAAGCGTCGCCTAAGAAGAGTGATAAGTGTGACCCAAAACCAGTTTGGGTTCATGCCTAGTAGGTCGACCATGGAGGCAATTTTCCTGATACGACAATTGATGGAGAGATATAGGGAGCAGAAGGACTTGCACATGGTCTTTATTGACCTCGAGAAGATATATGACAAAGTACCAAGACATGTCATGTGGCGGGCCTTGGAAAATCACAGTGTCCCAACTAAATACATTACCCTCATCAAGGATATGTACAAGGATGCAGTGACGTTTGTCCGAACATGTGATGGTGACACCAGTGACTTTCCGATTAAAATAGGACTACATCAGGGGTTAGCATTGAGCCCTCATTTATTTGCTTTGGTAATGGATGAGGTCACTAAGGACATACAAGGTGACATCTCTTGGTGTATGCTCTCTTTGCTGATGGCGTGGTGCTAGTTGACGAGAGTAGGACAAGGGTTAATAGGAAGCTAGAACTTTGGAGGCACACGTTAGAGTCGAAATGGTTCAGACTTAGTAGGACCAAGACCGAGTACATGAGGTGCGATTTCAACGCGACTAGGCATGAGGAGGGAGACGTTAGTCTAGATGGGCTAGTGGTGGTCAAGAAGGATACTTTTTGGTATTTAGGATTGATGCTCCAAAAGGATGGCAACATCGATGAAGATGTTAGGCATAGAATTTCAGCCAGGTGGTTGAAATGGCATCAAGCTTTTGGCATCCTTTGCGACAGCCTCGGAAGCTAAAAGGTAAGTTTTATAGGACGGTGATTCGCCCGGCGTGTTATACGGTGCTGAATGTTGGCCTAAAAAAGACGACATGTCCAGCAGTTGAGTGTAGCAGAGATGCGTATGTTGCGTTGGTTTTGTGGGCACACAAGGAGAGATAGAGTCCGAAACGACGATATTCGGGATAGGGTTGGGGTGGCATCAATTGAGGAGAAGTTGATTCAACATCGGTTGAGATGGTTTGGACATGTCCAATGGAGGCCTCCTGAGGCGCCAGTGCGTAGTGGGGTTCTAAAGCGGGTCGTTAATGTAGAGCGGTAGAGGTCGACCTAAACTGACTTGGGACGAGTCGGTTAAGAGAGACCTTAAGGAGTGAAATATCTTCAGGGATTTAGCTATAGATAGGAGCGCTTGGAGACTAGCAATCAACTTGTCTGAACCATGACCTTAACTCTATCTGTCTTGTGCCCTCTATGTGTTTCTCTGTTTCGTGTCTCTTTTGGGTTTCACCTCTAGCCTACCCCAACTTGTTTGGGATAAAAGGTGAAAGCATACTAGCGAACACGAAGTTCTTGACGGCATAGGCAGCAGCAAACTCGGAGTCTCGGAGTGTCGATGGCACAAGTGGCGATGATCTTTGATTTCTCAATGACATGGCGGAGATGGCCGTGAAGGTGACAACAAGCGTCGTTCAGGAATATGTGGACCACCATGGCGCAGGATGTGGCCCAGGTATGGCTTGAGCAAGTGGTTTCTAGGACATCGGTTGTGTTTAAGCAAGATGCCTACGAGGTGTTCAAACAAATGCCCCTTTTGGATGACACACGACACAAGCTAAGCAAATCACGTGTTGGGCTGCCAGGGCATCTTGAGGAGCTGCACAAGCGGTATAGGATGAGGAGCTTTGCATGGCCTAAACTTGCAGGACAGTCTATTGCAGCAAGTAGCAGAGTTTACTGAGTACTGGGGTGGTGAGAAAAGCATCTTAGTTGCTGGGCCAGCTAAGAATCATATGTTCACAAATCAACAACACTAGGTATCTTCAACTGGGTAGGGAAGTTGTGTACGAGTTGTTTGTTGAAAATCTCTCTTGAGAAGGTGGCAATAGAAGCAAAGCATGGAGACAATGTTGTACAAGTGGTTCTTGATTAAATGACTTGTGAGAATTTGGTGTGGGACAAGATGTCAACCTTGTGCATGGAGGATTACTGCAGTAGTTAGCATTGGGCAAAGAGTACATGAATGTTCCACTAGAGATTGGCATAGATTCTAAGGATGGGTTGTCTAGTGATAGGATCCAGGAGTTATGAGGTAGATGTTTAGTGCATATCAATTGATGTAGAGTCTCTAGCTCAAGGAATATCAACCACATGAGAAATGCATGACTATGGTCAGACAGCCCTACTCCATTACCAGTGACAATTGTCCATTACCACAGTTACAATTGTCCCTATATCTGCATCATTCGAGTGAGTTTGGAAACAATCCTTACTTAGGGACAATCAAGTTCTTCTGGGGTGCGGTAATGCAACACCCGCAGTAAGCCCAATAACACCAGCAAGTTGTGTTGGCTTTTTGAGCATGAAAGGGTCCACATGTAAGTGTGTAAAGAGAATACATAAAAGCCAATGCTCTGTCCTAAGCATAAGGGAGAAGATATTTAGAAACAAGTAATTGAGTAAGAGGCCAGCACTCCTCGTATCGAGATCCCTCTGTTTTTCCTCTGTTTATACTCATGTCCGCAATTTGATCTCATTGCTGGCAACGGGCGTGCTGTGACATGAACGCCATCTTGACATTCTTATGGACTCCACCAAATTAGATTTGAATCTTCACCATTACAAACAGTATCGCATGATCGTGGTGCCTACTCACCGAGTAGACATCACATCCATGACCGCATGAGAGGGAATATGAATCCATGGAAGCTCAAGGGTGTGGCATCATTGCTGAAGCTGGTAGCAACATATCTTAAACTAATTTACGTGGTGCCCTCAAAGAAAAAATAAATTTACCAGCAGAGGCAAAGCTTACTGGGTGGCCACAGGCCTGTGGTTACTGGACGGACACACTCCTATTTGGGCTCAAACACTAAACTTCTATGCAAACTGTATGTTGTTTTGCAATCAACAAAACTGATGCATTTGTGTTATTTATTAAATGCATGGCATGCATGCTATGCTGCGATGTATTTGGGTGCTTATGGTTTCTTAAATTATACATTGCACTGAAATGCTGAAGCAATGGTGATCGACCATTTGAGCTTTACCTCTGTGTATGATGGTCTGTCGCTGATACTAAAGAGCTAATAAGAGGATAAATTCAAGATGGATGTGCATTAAAAGTTCATACCTCTAGTTTATCTTCTTTTGCCCTGTGGCCCACTGGAAGTCTCCGGAAATCCTCAGTTAAGCTGAGACATTGCTGAATGTTCTCCGGTGATACAAAATCCAGAGCAATCTTGGTGCAAGACTGCAGTCATTACACATCCAGCCAAAACAAGTCAAAATTGAGTAGAATTTCACCTAGTCCTGATCTACCTGCTGCATTTGAAACTTGGGATATGTAAGAGTGCATTGACAAGCTTACCTTTAGATTCCGAACTTGATGAGGACATCCAGCAGGTATAAAAATTGCATCCCCAAGTCTTTGCACAAAGGTCCATGGCTCGATTCCTACAACAGCACGTCAAAATTTTGAGTACTGAACTCTCAACCACTCACACCAAAGGATTTATAAATACAAAAAAATAAAAAAAATAAATGGGCCAACTCACCATACTCCTCCTTCAGCTTCCTCTTGTGTTTGTTGGTCAGATAAAATGTTTCATCATGTACAGGGTTAAATATCTACATTAAAAGCAAGTGTCACAAAGAGAGAAACGTCTATGGTTTTTACCAAGCTCATTCAGAGATAAGATTAACATTAACCTTTTCAACTGGACAACAGTACATATGGCGAAATTCTTTGGAATGTTTTATGAGGTACTCTTTCAG
Organism: Chrysopogon serrulatus; assembly: GCA_015844335.1. Lineage (NCBI taxonomy): Eukaryota > Viridiplantae > Streptophyta > Magnoliopsida > Poales > Poaceae > Chrysopogon > Chrysopogon serrulatus. The sequence goes on from JADLZL010004079.1 coordinate 198,974, forward strand.
CTTTCCAACATCCTCCCTCCTGAAAATATCCCATAGTGCACCTCCTTCACCATCCTCACAGGTAACTGATGATATATGAGCATGCTCCATGCTTGTTTCATTTCCATCTATTGATGAATTCCCCAAGCATTCCTTTTTATCCTGTTCTGCATGCGTTATTTTCAATTCTCTTATCTCCGCTTTTTGTTCTTTAGAAGGATCAACTTCGGCGGTATGCATCAAAACATTAACCTAACAATAGCCAAAATTATATTAGAGTTGAAGAAAAGAAGAGCACAACAAGATGCTATGCATTCTCTATGGATAGCATAACAGTAAGCTGAAGTTATCTTGTACATAATCACTAATCAACCAATGGTAACAGTTGAGATAGTCTCCAATGGAGGTTACTATTGGGTCCATAGAATTGATGTAAGTCACCAGGAGAAAAAGTACAATTGGAAATGTTTTTTTCTGAACAAAAAAAAAAAAAATCAAGGACTTCATGAACATAGTTCAGTCTAACATAATTGTCCACTAGATGCATAAGTTGTTCTCAGTTATTTACTTACCGCATCAGACAAATCACAATGAAGCTTTGTAACAGAATCTCCTCTAATGAGTTCCTGTGCATAGCCATAAGCTATATATGATTTTGGGCCCATGTCAAGCTTCAAGATGTCATCAGGAAGTAATGCAGAGACATTTAGCAAACCAGATTTCAAATTTGTGTATGGTTGAAAAGGCAAAGAATTGATATATGTCTTTCCATAGGAAGGCAAAATATTTTCAAAATGATCTGAAGTAGGCCAATCCTTCAATTTAAGCATTTCAGGCCAAAGATTATGATACACCCGACCATTATAATAGCCTTTGAAAAAGTCATCAACGCATATCTCAACCTGCACATATAAACAGATAATATATAAGGTTTCTCACTTAATCATTTTACACTGAAAATAAAAAGCTGCACTGGTCAGAGTCTATCAGTCCTCTAATTCAGCCTCGATATAAAGAATCAAACTGCATGTAAGGATAGCACAGTTTTATGGTCATAGGCATGTATTATACTAACCTCACAGCAAGACATACAATCGATGGCTCTCACATATTTCATCTCAGAACTAGTATTGGCACCATGTACTTCAGCCCACATTTTTTCAGGCTTCCACATTTCTTCAGGCTTCCAGCTCAAATCAGACATTTTATTTTTTTGAAAGCAAGCAGACATTTTATTGAGCACCCCTTGCACTATTACAGGTTCTCCTTTCACCCAGTGCTTTTGGAAGTGCTTGAGACCATCTGGCTTACCATTATCTGACATTGGACAGTATATATAATTATCCGTGGAGTTCTCTCTGGTGGCAGCTTTCCTTGAACTTACATGATTAGCTGAAGATGAGCATTCACATTTACCTATACTGGTAATATCAGAAGGTTCTATCTGGTTGCTCAGTCGCAATGCCTCCATTTCGAGCTTACTTAACCTATCTGTTTCAAAAATTTGTTTCAACTCAAGGACATGGTTACCACACCCATCAAGTTCAGATGGAGGGCAACGAATGGTCCCACCAGGATCAGCTTCCCATTTGATAGACTTAGATTGGTAACTAGACAAACCTGTTTCTCTGTCATTTCCTGAATTATTAAGTGGCTCACAATCACCACCATGCATATAGTCGACTCCTCTACTTTTATACTCAGGTACCAGTCCCTTCTGACAGTTGATCATAAGACAATTTCCACGGAGCTCCTTACAACAGGTGATGCATAGCTCGTACGGGCAGTTTGGGCAGCTTCTATGTAGATCAAATATTGACGTACCGCAATTGTTACTGTTTTGCATAGAAAGGATATGAAAGTTTAAAGACTTACAATACCAAAAACTATAAGCAAGAAACATAAAATTATTCATAATAACTGAAAATGTCCAGTACCATAACATCCTCTCATCATTCGAGGAGACAGCTTTCTCAACAATCAATTCTGACAATTGCACTCCTGTTGGAGAAAAGAAAAGGATGATAATATTGAAGAACAGTTCAAAGCCACAAATAACTGGTAAGTCATTACTCTTTAATAAGAATCTGTTATACCTTGAATTTTGGCTTCTGCTTCTCTTTCTTCCATCTGTTCCTTGTTCAGTTGTGTCAAACATGGCAACAGGTAGTGCAACAGGTAGCTGGCGTATTTGCGTTTTGTTTCAGGATCAACCTCCTCAGAGTTCACATCTGATGTATCCACCTCAGCCAGCCCGGCAGACACATTATTCATCCTATCTGCCATCACAAAGGAGAGTCCAATTCCTTTAGTACATGGTGCTGCACCACGAGCCTGGGGTGATTTCACACCTGCAGAAGTGGGCCTCTTTTCCCTTGTAGATGATCCATTGCTATTGCATTTCCTCGAAGCCTACAAGGGGAGAAAATAAACATTCTCAGAACTCAATGATATACTTTCAGCTTATAATTATGAGGCCACGTCTGGAAAAAAAAAAAAATCATCAACCTGTGACAGAGTTCATTACGGCAATCTAACAGAATGGAACACAAAAACAAAGAACAACGCTCTGTAAACACGAAACCACAGGAAATTTAGAAACACAATTGCTTCAAATCATGCTGAGCTGCAGATGTATTTACTACTAGAAGAGTGGTGAACTCAAAAGGCGGTCACCTCGGGTCCAAGGCATCGGGTACATGTGCATATTCCACGGCAGAAGGGGCACTGCTCTCTAACATCATCCACTGACATCATCGCGTACCTGCAGAATCACAAAGTTTCCTGACGATTGCTATGAGGAAGAACAGAGCAGTGCGCGGTTGTGGGATCGAAGGTTCCAGCATTACCTGTTCGTGACGCAGGGAACGCAGTAGATCCTCTCGTCGCAGCGTTGGCACCTGATCATCTCCTCCGGACGCTGCCTGATCCTCTTGCACTGGTGGCACGACCTCCTAGCCCCCTGCTTCTTCCCGCCGCCGCCTCTGCCACTGGTACTCGGAGCCACGTTCTCCCCTTCGTCCTTCCTCACCCCGTCTTCCTCCTTAGCTCCCACCGCCGCCGCCGCCGTCGCGGCAGCATTCAAGCCTTTGTCTTCTGGCGAAGCGCCACCGGCGGGCGACGCCGGCTGCTCGGGCGCCACCGGCGCAGCGGCGCGCCGTCGCTTGGGTCCCGAGGGGCGTCTCCGACTCCGAGGCGCGGGCGCGGACGCGGACGCGGACCGCTTTCGCTTTCCCCTTCTCTTCCTCTCCATATGGACCGCCCAGTCCTCGTCCGTGCCATCCTCATCTCCCACCCCCAGGCTCTCGTCCTCCACCTCACCGATCGGCCAGTCCATCGGCCCGATCCTGAGCTCCACCGCCGCCATGGCCGGCGCCAGGAACGCGGCGCGGCAGATCGGGCGACGACGTGAGACCTGAGAATCTATCAGATCACGGTCGCAAAGTCTACGCGGATCGGCGGAACCGATTGGGTCGGGTCCGATTGAGCTCAGGTTGTTGTGATTTGGATGGGATTTCGGGGTCTTTATTTAGGGCGCGTCGCCGTTGGCCTTGGGCTGCGCGCCGCGCCGCGCCAGGGGCGGTCGCGGCCGCGGAAGCACGTGGGAGCGCGCGCAGACGCGAGACGCGGGTGGCGAGCGAGACCGGGAAACCCACGGGCCCAAACGGGCGGGCGCCTGCAACGGGAACAGACCTGGTCAGAGACTCTATGCTTTGGCAGCTGCGGCAGCCGGCAGGTGATGATGATGCTCTGCTTGCCTGCCTTTCTTGGTTACTCCTCACAGGTCCACAAGAGACAAATATAGAATAAATTAGCTCAAATTTAACTATTAGATTTTTATAAAAGATAGATTACTATTTATATCTTTAAATAGATTATTGTAAAAATATATTCTATAAGTAATCTAGTGATATTTATTTTATATCATAAATATCAAAAAAATAAATAGCTTTACTCAAAGTTCAAACGAACCGTCGGAAAGCGAGAATTGGAAGAAAAAGAAGGGAAGCAGAGGGAAGACGTCTGATTTCTCTCCCCGTGCACGTGCAGTGTCCATGTTCCTTTCCAGGCGGCAGAGCCTGCGCGGCTACGCGCTAACGGGTGGGCGGGGTAACGGCGACGGTTGAGTGGGCCCGCGTGTCATGGAAGGGCTTCGCTACTACTCCCCGTGCACGTACAGTAGTATATTGCCTATTGGGGTAGTACGCGGGTAGCCTTAACAGAATCTCGTGGTTGACAAAAAGTTTGAAAATAGCGGCAGCCCTTCTTCAAACCTGGCTTACCCCGGGTGAGGAATCTGGTAGGACTTGCCGGTTTTTTAGACACGGGTCTTATTTAGATTGAAAGTTTCTGCAATCTGAGCAACTATAGCACTTTCGTTTGTATTTAGCAAATATTATCCAATCGTGGCCCAACTAAGCTCAAAAGATTCGTCTCGTGATTTACAACAAAACTGTATAATTAGTTATTTTTTTCACTAACATTTAATACTCCATGCATGCGGGTAGAAATTGATGTGATGGAAAGAGAGTGAAAAAACTTGCAACTTGCGCATAAACTAAACAAGGCCACGGTGAAGAAATTAGGGAGACACGCATTCACAGAGTGCTTTGACCATGCAAAATGTGTTGTCTTGCTCTTGGCAGAGGTGCTCTGTCTTGTCTTGCTCGGTACTTGTCGTGTGGCAGCGATGGAATGAAATATACTCCGTACAGAGGAGTGCTACACATTGTTTTGTTTGTGTCATGGTGGAGTATTTCATGTTACTCTGCTAATAGGAAGTACTCCCTCTGTCTCTAATCGACTATTGTTATTAGTTTTCATGCCATAAGTTTCTAGAAAAACGTATAATATTTATATATTTAAATAAATTTATTTGTAGATTAAAATATCTTTATAATATTTATATATTTAAATAAATTTGTTTAAAAACTAGATTAAAATATCTTTCTAATGATACTAATTTTATGTATCATAAATTTGGTATATCTATTTTAATATTTTTAATATATAATTGCCGATAGTTGTTGTTTTTTGGATTAATAAAATGAGAAAGATAGACATTGGGATGGAGTAATTATATATGTTTTAGCTTGTCCAATTAAATATAGCGTGTTTGGTGGGGCTTATGCCGGCTCCCGCTCTGGCACTGTAGCGCCACTGTGGCGGAGCCCCAAAGCCAAGCTTGTCTTACACTGGGAACTATCAGCCCATTATAGTCACTGTATCAAGGAAATACTAATAATAAGTATATACACAATTATATCATATAAATATATTTTATGAAGAACGAAACTATGCCCATTATAGTCACTGTATCAAGAAATAATAATAAGTATATACACAATTATATCATATAAACATATGGGATAACCTTGTCTCATTTTGGTCAATTCAAAATGCAGCTACATTCATGGAGACACAGAGTAACATTAGCATGCAATAAATCAAAGCACTGATGGAGCTTCAGAGCAACAACTACTGGTGTAGCACATATAAAGCAGGATGCCAGAAAAAAGCGCTCAGTGGCCAGTTGGTACATTGGAAACCAAATGTATACCATGCTATGCATCGGTTTCATAAGTTGTTCAAGATAAGGCATTAGCCTATTAAATCCACCACTAGATCTTCTTTGGCTATACTCATATCCACTTCAATACATGTGTTGGAATTGAGGTGAAACTTAAACTAGTTTCCACATCAATCCACTCCAATGCATATGTATTGAAGTGGATACGAGTGCAGCCAAACAAGAGTTAAAAAGTTCTTTCTTTCCAATGCTAGGTCAAATTTTAGTCAATTTTTTCATTGCTATTACATCTAACACAAAATTGTATAAATTACATTTTTATATGTATCCTTTCTGAAAAATGCTAAGCAAGCAAATCAAAACACAATAAAAAAAGAGAAAATGATTAGCAAAACCTCTCTTTTTCTTTGCCGTAGAAAACATTGTATAAATAACCCGAGTTAGATCGACAATCTGCATAGAGGAAGGGAAAAGTTAAGACATTGTGGCACCATACCACCATATACATTAACAACATTATCAACTTAAAAGAATGCATGCATCACAAGAGGGTTGGAAGTAAAACTCCAACAAATTTGAAATCAACACGTTAATTTTAGAGGACACAATGTCTATTAGAATAAAACCACCCCTCAATATATATGAGAGGATCACGGCCGATTACAGATCTCACTTACAATCATCAAAATACAACACAAACTCTCTCTTTTCCCTATCTACTTCAACCCCATGATGTTTATCTCTTGATCTGACGACTGAAGGATGGCACCCTAGGATTGCCGCTGACCTAGGGTAACCCGATAACATCCTTGACCCGACAGGTCCCTCAATGCGAGAGCTTCGACAGCTCCTTAGCTAGTTTACCTAAAAATTAGACATTCTTTGTCACGTAACTATGATTGGTTATCCTTTTGAGGTTTGCTTGTAAACCTCTTTGCTCTTCACCACGTAAGAGTGAGGTCTTCACCGCGTCCTTGGGTTCATAGAGGCCCGAGTGAACTAGCCCTAACTGGTGCGTGATTCAGGACCAATCCGACGTCAACAATACTTTCATAGTGGAGAGGTCAAGATGCCATATGTGAACAACTTGGTGGGCAGTGGCATAGATAGAACCAAGCAAAAAATGGTTATCAAGTGTCCAGCTTGGTGTAGATGATCATGCTTCGGCACGTGCGACCACACGTCAGCAGTGTGACGAGGACATGAGCAGCAAACACAAAAGGCTGATCAACAAGATGGCCCAATAGATTTGACTTTCGTTCTTCACATGAAAATATTGTGAACATCTTTCAAAAAAGGTTGAAGTATTGAAAGGTCCTTGTTTGGTTTTGGTAATTGAGTGACAACTTAGGTGGACTAACTGTACTTATATGAGATATGTAGAGAATTAGTCCATAGGTAATGAAGGAGCTTAATGCATGATACATGACATAGAGTTATGTGGCTAGAGGTAAAGACCGAGATAAGACTTGGCTTGATGAATCGATCACGAGGGTCAAGGGCAAGTTAGAGGCTTTAGCAAGTGAGGTCAAGATCGATTGACCAAATGCCATGTGATGATATAAAGTGGATCATATCATTTATGTGGATGTTGATGCATGTTGGTATTTCTAATGTCATTACTAATTAACGAGATTAAAAACACATGGTACTAAATTAACTTGTCATTAGCAACTAGCCACTTATCTATCACCAACTTCCCTAAGCATAAATTAGGTTGTCATTTCTAATTGTATTTGCTAAGGATAAATATAGGTTTATTATATATATTATTCTATTAGACTAGGCAGAAATATAGATATAAACTAACAGTTCTGTAAGCGGACATATAATTATATCATTGTAACATTTTACCTAGAGTACTATCAGGTTGTTGATTTATATTTATACCACTAGGAAGGACTGGATAAACTCTAATCTATTATATTGATATCAACTATATATACGATAAATAAGTGATATTACCAATGTCATTTAATCTACTCATAATAGGCAAAGGTCACAAGATAAATATAGATAAATATAGATGATAAGCATAATTAAGCATCATAAATAATAGATAAACATCAGAGCACTTTCTAGTCATAATCATAGCTAGCCAATAGATAAACTAGGGATTAATATCTAAGGTAATTCTATAACTACATTAATGAATAACTCTAATTAGTGTAATAGCAATCATTGTTAGATTAGTCCTACATCATGATCACATGTAAAGGGCATCATCTAGAAAGGATGTGAAACAGAGTCATCACCCAACTTCGTGACCGTGCCTGCTTGCCTACATACGGGGGTGGACTACAAAGGAATCAACGCAGCTGTCACCTGCGCGAACTACCACATGACCCGGCACATCAGGGTGCACTCGCAGATAAATAGAATATCTAGACACCACATCTACATATTGTCCATCATCTATCCAATGATCGTTTGGATAAACGTTATACGAGTAATTACATGAATTCAATAAAATCAAACCAACTATACTAGATATATAATCAAAGTAGACAATGACTATTGCAATTAAGAACATATGAACCATTAAGAATAATGTTTTCCTAATCATAATAAAGAATACAATAAGAAAGAAAAAACTAGAACTATACCGAACTCCGCGCTTTAGACAGACGCCAGGGGCTCTAGATCCTGATGAAGAACTAGAACTCCTCTACTTCTAATCTAACTAAACTAGAACTATGAACTAGAAGGCTTTTGATGAACTAGAATGCTTCTTGATGCTTAAAGGCTTGGGGCCTTGATGAATAATGATGGTGTGTCTCTAGGGAGGGGGTCTGCCTCTTTATTTATAGTCCGAGTGGGATGAACGTGCACCGTAGGATCAAACCGACTTAACCAAGGGCCAGGATGCATTGTGGGAGGTGGTGGAGGAAGCTTCCAGAAGAGCCTGAAACCCTAGGGGGCGCCACCCGGCGCCATGGTGGGGTTGGCCGGCCCCACCTGGTGGGCTCTGCCGATCCCGTTGCTTCGAATGTCTTCTAGATCCTTCTCTTGTCCCAATAACGATCTTTGCCTTCGTGGATAAGTTTCATGATAATTATGCACTCTAATCCCTCATTTATGCTTTTTTAGAATAATCCCTAGAAAATACAGAATATGCAAAACTCATGGAAATTGTCAGTTAAAACCCTAGACTAGTGTGTATTCATATATCCTTTCATGTCTAAAGTTCTAATAAAAGTTGACGTTATCCACTGTCAACAATGCATGTGTTGCATCGGCATTGTAGGAGATGGAGTGGAAAACGCAAGGCAAAGGTATAACCTAGGGCGTTTGTTGATGGTAGATAACGTCTATTTCTAACCGTCAATCTTTATTGTCAATTATAACAATGTCATAGAATAGGAGGTTATTACTAACAATTTCCATGAGTTTTGGTGAATTGTCTGTTTTCCAAGGAGTTATCTAGAAAGTGCATAATTGAGGATTAAAGTGTATAAAAGCCACAAAACTTAACCTCAACGAAAAATATCGCTAGAGGGATCAGGAAGGATCTAGAAGACACCAGAATGAAGCGGAGCCCGGGGACCTGTCAGGTGGGGCCGGCCGGCCCCACCATCCATGCCGTCCGGCCCCCTGTAGTGGGTCCCACCTATCATCTTCTGCGTACTTCTCCACCGCATTTGAGGATGCATCTTGGCCCTACATTAAGTCAGTTTGATCCTACGGTTGATATTTATCCCACCGGACTATATAAGCAGGGCCAGACCCCCTTGGAAGAGAGCCAGATCAATGGAGAGCTGAAGAGCCAGAAACCCTAATTCCTATCTAGTAGATGTAGGCTAGCAATCAAGAGAGATTAGTTCAATCTAGAACTAGTTCTTGTTTAGAGATTAGAGAGATAGAGTTGGAGAGTAGAGTTCTGGAGGAGTTCCGGACTGTCAGTGCTTCTTCGTTGCTGTATTCTTCAAGATCAACCTCCCTCACCCAGAGTTTGCACTTGAGATCATTTGGTAGTCAACTTCTAGTTAAAGTAAGTGTTTTGTTCATATTATTCTTCTAGTTTGCAACTCTTATTGAGTACTTTGATCTAGATAGCTTCTTGATTGAAGTAGTATTCGTAGCGTAGACATGGTGTTTGGGCTATGTTTACTTGTGAATGTCCCCTGATTTTCCGGATAGTGGTAGCTCGTGAAGGTGACTTATAGCTTTGTTGAATCCTCTGTAGTCCACTTCCCGTTAATAGGTTTGGCAAGCAAAAAGATGCTTGGTAGGAGAGAACTCTGATTTCTACTCCTATCTTATTAAGTTATCGCTCGTGATCATATGATATAAAATATCCACTTTAAAGACCAGAACTAGATAATCCACATTGTTCTCCTTGTTCTCGCTATTTTCTAGCTTGATTGTGTATTGGGTTAAGTTTATAGACTTAGTCATCATCACCTACTGTTCCTTTGGGTTTGATATTTAAAACCGGGTTTATCTTGGTGAAGTGCTACAACGGTATTGTATCTGTGTGCTTGCGGATAATCTTATTTCTTGTGTGCATTTAATTAATACCAACAGCATTTCTATTTCACCGGTCATAGATGTGTAGAGAAGTTGATGACCGGATTTAAGACAGATGGTTGTAGTATCAAGAGGGGCAAACTTATTTGCATATCGGTCATCTAGTGCCAGTTGAGCGATCTAACTTTGCATCATGTTGCTAGGATCGAGTGGCGTGGCAAGTTGAGTGGCTAACTCCTTTGAAGAAAATGATTGTGAAAATGCTAACACACTTGCACATTGTTGACACTTACTACCGTCATTACTAAAAAGCAGAGATAAATCCTACCCCTAGCAACAACACCAGAAATGTTTGGTATATAATTAACTTGTCATTAGCAACTAGCCACTCATTTATTACTAACATTCCTAAGCATGAATTAAGTTGTCATCCTCAATTATAATGCTAAGGAATAACTATATAGATTTACATGTATTCAATATGACTAGACAGAAATAAAAGATATGAATATAATATGAATGTGAATTAAATAGGTTCTGCAAGCGGATAGATAATTATACCGTTGTAGCATTTTACCTAGGGAGTTCTACCAGGTTGTCGATTTATATTTATACCACTGGGAAGGTCTATATGTAGAACTTATAACTATAACTTACACTATAAATGTGAAAGATAAACCATAACTAGAATCCTACTCATAACAGGGATAAGTCACGTGATAAAAGATATATAATAGATAATAATGATCAGTCATCATAAATAGATAAACATCAGAGCTCTTCTAGTCATAGTAATAGCTTGCCAATGGATAAACTCAGGAATAAATACTAAGGTAATTCAATAACTACATCAATGAATAACTCTAATTAGTGCAATTATATCTAGCAATTATTGTTAAGTTAATCCTACATCATAATCACATATAAAGAGGCATCAACTAATGAGGGTATTAAGACACAAGGGTCACCTCCTTCGCGACCGTGCCCATGCTAGTCCTACGTACAGAGGGTTGACTACAGAGGAACCAACGCAGCTGTCACCTGCGCGGACTACCACACGTCCCGGCACGTCAGGGTGCACTCGCAGATAAACAACATATCTAGACACCACGTCTACATATTGTCTACCATCTACCCAGCGGCCGCTTGGGTAAACGCTATACGGGCAATTACATGAATTCAATAAGACAAACCAACTATCCTAGACATATAATCAAAGTAGACAATGACTATTGCAATTAAGAATATATAAGAGATTAAGAACAATGTTGCCTCGAATCATAATATTGAATACAATAAGAGCAAAGTACTAGAACTATATCGAACTCCACGCCTGCATGCACGCGTGGGCTCCGGATCCCGCTGAAGAACTAGAACTCTTCTACTTCTAATCTAACTAGGCTAAAGTTATGAACTAGAGAGACTCTGATGAACTAGAGAAGGCTCTTAATGGATTGATCTCCAAATGACTTGATGCCTCCAGGGAGGGGGGTCTACCCCTTTATTTATAGCCCGGTGGGATCGACGTGCGCCGCAGGATCAAACCGACGTAACCAAGGGCCAAGATGACTCCTCGTAGGCGGTGGAGGAAGCTTCCAGAAGGGGAGGCCAAACCCTAGCAGGGGGGCGCCGCGGCGCCATGGTGGGGCCAGCCGGCCCCACCTAGCAGCCCCTCGGGCCCTGGTTGCTTCAGGTGTCTTCTAGAGTCTTTCCACGTCCCGTTTGTGATATTTTCATGGCGGATAAGTTTCGTGGTAAATATGCACTTGAATCCCTCTTTTAAGCTTTTCTAGAAAAGTCCCTGGAAAATACAAAATATGCAAAACTCGTGGAAATTGTCAGTTAAAACCCTAGACTAGTGTGTAATCATGTATCCTTTTCATGTCTAAAGTTCTAATAAAAGTTGACGTTAACCACCGTCAACACCCATGGCGATGTACACTTGGTGGTGTTGGCATATTCGCAAAGGAGGTTGAAGTTGGTAGGGTAGAGAGGGGTTTGGGATCCTCTCTCCCTCCCATTGAGGTTGCGAGGCGGGATTCGGCGCTTTTGTGAAATGAAGTGCTCATTTTCAATTGCGCCAGAGGATGGATTTAGAGGCGTAGTCATCGGAGTGTTTCTCGCCATCGGACACTGGTGGCAGCAGCGTTGGACGCTGGCCAACGTCTGATGTAGTGCAGGCAATCGTTGGCGCTGGGGAGCGTGCATCTGCGCATCCAGTGCTTTTACGTCGGCACGTCCGATGTAAAGCAGCGAAGTTCTATGCTGGCGGTGCAGAGCGGCGGCAGGAGTAGCTGACGCTGAGGATCGTCCGATGCCAATGCGTCGGACGCGTCCGAGTGGGTTTACGGACCTCTCTGGACTGCGTCCAGTGCGAGGTGGCCGCGTCCGATGGCTAGCGTCTGGGCATCCGACGAGTGGTGTGAGCGAGCTGACCGTTGGCGCCCAACGGCTAGTTTGAAGTGGAGGCGACACGTGGCGTAGTTGTGTGCGTCGAACGCTGGGGCGTGCGTCCGATGCCCATGCATCTGCGCGTCCGATACCCTCGTGTGGGCTGAGGGCAGTTGACTACGACTCTTTAGCCCTTGGGGCTATATATAGAAGTGGTGGCCGGCCAAGGCTGAGTGCTGAGCATCTTGGGGACTTTGTGTCCTTGCTTAGTGGTGCTTGAGAGCCCTCTAACTCACTAGAGCTTGTAGTGATTGCATCTAAGAGTGAGTTAGTGATCGCTGGTGCGTTGCATTGAGAGATTGCAAGGTGTGGCACTAGGTGATAGAGTTGCAAGCTGGTGGTGCTTATTACTCTTGGAGGTTGCCACCTTCTAGATGGTTTGGAGGCTTGTGGGCATCATTGTAGCACGCTCGGAGATTGAGTGGTGCTCCGGTTGCTAGTCACGTTGGGTGACATTGTGAGAGGGATTGTGCTCACTCCTTGGGAGAATCGCGGAGAGCAACTCTAGTAAAAGGGAGACATGAAGAGCGACAAGTGCCTCGACGCGGTCAAGTGCTAGAGCTCGTGGTGAGCACTCCGGTGGGAGAGTGTGACTTGAGGGTCACCGCTAGCAAGAGGACCGGCGACAACCTTGGAGCTTGTCTCAACGAGGACTAGCTTGGTGGCAACCAAGTAAACCTCGGTAAAAAATCGACGTGCAACTGTCTACTCTTCTCGTCGGTTTGCAAAGTCTTCATTCACTAGCTTGTTATTATCTTGTTCATTACTTGTGCTAGTGAGTAGTGGTTGCTCTTGAGTAGCTAGTTTGCTTGTGTAGCTTAGAAGTAGCGATTGCGTGGCTAGTTGGCTTGTGTAGCCTTGCTAGTCATATTGCTTAGTTTGTGTAGCTAAGCAGTTGAGCTCACTAGTTAGGCTTGTGTACCCGTGCTAGTGAGAACTACTAGTGTGCTTAGGCTTTGTGCGCTTTGCTCACTAGTATGTGTAGGTGCTCTCCGGTTTGATTGAGTACTAGTTGCTTAAGTTTATGGGACCTTGCATCCTAGTATTGGATAGGTGAGCACTACCTAGCCTTGCACCATAGTGGCTCAACTAGGATTTTTTGTAAGGTGCTTGAACTTAGATAGAGGGGTGTATTCTTGGTTAGACCGATAGTTTTAAATTCCGCTGTGATTAATTTTTAGAAAGGACTATTTACCCCTCTAGTCCGCCATCTCGACCCTACAAATATGAAGTTGGCCTTTGTTTGCCTAGACGGAAGCCAGGGACATGCCCACCAGCTACAGTACATCATGTTTGATTGCTTGGATATTCTTTGGGCCTAGCCTATATGCTCCTCAAAGCAACCCACGGCCTGGGTCTAGAAATACGAAAGTGAATTTTGTTTTTGTAAAGCCGGGCTTTAGGGTTTCGTTTCTTCTGGACATGGGCGGCTGCGAGCGTGAAAGGCCGGTCACCTCTCTTCTCCTCACCCCCTCCATCTGTGCTTTTTCGCGATGCACACCTCCACCGCACGTCCGCACCCCTTCTCCGCCACACGCACCTGTCGTGCTCGCTCCTTCTTCACGACGCGCCCTGCACAAGGAGGAGTGTCGAAGGAGATGAGGGTCGCGGCGTGACTTGCCCGATGAGGAGCCTGCTGTGCTCTGCAGGCCGCCGTCTCCTATTGCTTCTCCCAGCCCCAATCTGGTCCCGACGATCGCAAGCTATTGGGTGTTGTTGTTGTGGATGCAGCGGCGTCAAGAGTGGGATATCGACGAGGTGGAGCATCGAGGGGAAGGTGACCTCCATTCCTCGCCTCAATCTCTTTGGTACTCTCTCTATATGTCTCCTTCCCTGCTGCTGGGGATGGTGCTAGCTTCTGCTCTGCACCCTCGCTCGCCTTGGCCTCCTTCAGTTCGATGTAGTGCCAATGAGAAGAGTGCAGGGGTAACCCTACCACATCCTACTCCAAGATGACCGCACAGGCAAAAAAAAAAAGATCCCCGTCTAGCCTGACTCTACAGCGAAAAACTAAACACAAGAAGTTGCACCTACTAGACCAGCCTCTACCTATCCTGCCCAAACTCATACAAACCAGGTAAAACTATCCAGCCAAACAAAGAGGCCCACAGATTTAATGCTCATTTTTTCTATCTTTGAATCACCTCATGAAAAAAATAAAACCATCAAAGAGGAGCATGAGGCTATCTTCAAATCAAATGAGAAACCTTCCTTGATGCCACTTTCCATCTAGAGTCGTGTGTACTGTCAAACCTAAGTTTCATGCACGATTAGTCTTTTTACAAGTTTTCACGTGTCACATAACTGCTCCTGAGCAAAAATTTTACTATATCCCATCGAATCTTTAAACACATGCATAAAATATTAAATATAGACTAAAAATAAATAATTATACAGATTGCGACTATTTAACTAGATAAATTTTTTAAGCCTAATTAATCTATAATTTAACAATATAGTGTTACAGTAAACATGTGCTAATGATGGATTAATTAGTATCAAAAAATTTTCTCATGGTTTCTTAACGAGTTCTATAATTTATTTTTTTTATTAGTATCTGAAAACTCTTTCCAACATCCTACGAACAACTTTTACCACTGTATCCAAACACCTATTTACAGAGAGCTCATCAGCCATACAATACACTACAGTTACAGCCGTCCCCAGAAGATCTGGAGCCGCTTAGCCCCTCAGCCAAAATCCGTTTACAGAGATACAAGTTTCGCAATGCTCGACGCGGACCGATGCTGCTCTGGGAGCGTCCTCCACCATGCCACGAAAGATGAGCTCCCCAGAAACACGTCCTTGCCCAAACTTCCAGAGTTATACCAGCCATGTGCATCGTTCTCAAGTTTAACCACCCGGTCTCTCAGATCCTCGAACGCCCTGCCGTCGGCCATCTCGGCCTGGAGCTCCTCGACCACGGCCCAGAAGCAGGACTCGAGGCTGGACCCAACGGGAGCGCGCTGCAGCTGCTCGTGCCACTTCTGCGTGTACTTGTACCGCCTCGGCCGCCCCTTGGAGAGGTAGGAGCCTGTGTCCTCATTCTTGGAGTGCCGGTAGTAGTTGGCGATGTCCAGCGGCTCGACCAGACGACGGAACATGGTCCCCAGGTTCACCCACTCCTCACGAGCCTCGAAGCCGTCCGGCAGTTCACGCCTTCGCAACATCTCCACTATCTCGTCCCAGAGACCAGCTAGCTCCAGCCTCCGCACGTTTGCATCGAAGTCATGCACCTCACGTTGGAGCTTGAAGGAATCGTAGTAGCTTACGCCACAGAGTTCCCTTGATCTTTTGTACTCGTTTATGGACCGGAGGGCTTCCTGAATCTTTTGGCAGCTTTCATCTATTTTCGTTTGGTTTCTCTGTCTTTGCTTCTCCCACTGCGCAGCAGCAGAAAGGTGCAGTATAGCTTCCCTGCTCTGTGATAAAAAGGAAGAAGAAGGGAGTTTTGTTTTCAACGTTAGAAGAATGCATGTTGGTTAGAAAATGCTTTGAATATTAAGACAAATATGAAAATAAAGTATATACACAATTACAATCTAAGATAGGGTAGAAAATGCTTTTGTGTTAGAGTGCAGTACAGCAGATGGCCAATGATAACTTTAGTGGTTTGTACTATCTAAGATTGACTTCACGGAGATGAACACATGATCACTATTATGAAGGAAATGCAAATTACTTATCACGAAGATATTTACATGGCACATAAAGGAGGAGGGGTGGGGGGACTGCTGGTTGCTTACCAATTCAATGCTTCCAATGGCCATTCTGTCTGTCTGCCTACCCGGAACAGTTGATGAGATTGTTCCCAGGTAATCCACACAAACTATATCCTGCATGCACTGTTTAATTGGTTCGTATTGCCAATGAGCACTTAAACTTCTAGCAGCAGCGTCAAGCAATTGTTGCTGGGGATTCAACTGAAGGCAGTAAAATAACAACTGCAGTACAGCATCTGAATTTGTGAGAACAATCAATTGCTCACTGCTTGTCAAGAAATGATAAGTCCCACAGGGTCTGTAAGGGGAGAGGTCAATGAATGAAGTCAATGTCCCCAGGATGGAGCTGGTACATCCCATGAAAGAACAGGCTTCATAGCTGGAAATAGATAGTGCACTTCTCAATAAAGTTTCATAATATTCAGGTATGACAAGAGACCTCCCAGCAGGGGAGTTGTTTGGCGTCTGAGGAGATAACCAATCCAGAACAGCTTGAATTTCTTCTCTGAAGGATGCAAGTGGAGTCAGTGGTATGCGTGGGACAATGTCTAGTGGAACAAGGAAATGCAAAATACACTTTGACCAGCCCTCTCTTCTAACAGCATGGTTGAAGATATTGTCTCCAATAAGAGGAGCCCCAAAGGTCACACAAAATGGGTGTGCTTGATTAACGCTTCCTCGTCTGGTGCACTTCTCAAGAAACCATATAGCAGCAAGGGTGGCTATTGAACCTCCTGATGAATGGCCTGTGAATACTACGCGTTTCTCCTCTGCCACAGCTCTTGATACCTGCATTTGTGGGGAAATAATTACACCTTATGTTCCCTTCGGTGACAGGATAGTGAAAAATCCATATCTAATTTATCATTTCAAGAATATCATTTTCAGTTTAAAACATCGATATCCTTCGGTGACAGGATAGTGAAAAATCCATATCTAATTTATCATTTCAAGAATATCATTTTCAGTTTAAAACATTGATATTATATACATCATGATATAGAAATAGTATCTGTGCAACCAAGACTATGAAGGCCTATGATTTATCACCCATAAGAAAAGAGCAAGAGAACAGAAATCGTGACTTTTTTCCCCTTTGTGTGTGTTTGGACAAATGCAATATTGTTGATCATGAAAATGGCACATGATAACACTAAGCACCTGGATGGTTGGAGCTGGAGCATCGAAGTCGCAATGTTATGAATATGCTATAGAACTTAACTGTCTGAATTTTTACCAAGTCCTAGAGTCTCATCACCTCCCCTTCTATGTTTTATAAGCCTCAAGTAAAACAAAAATAAACAGAAAGCACAGATAAGATTGAATATTTGCTAAAATATTTACATTCTCTACCTACAAGACTGTTTCATAATCTAAGCCTAGATGCAAACCTGCTGTGCCAGCCTTTTATGAAATATAATTATATAAATATGTTTCACTCAGACTGGCTGCTTTATTCTAACTGTGTTTCTGCTATCCTGCCCCAGTCAAGAGATCTGGGTTATGTAATGTGAGTGAAAAATGTTTTGCTTCCTTTCTCCAACAACAATGGTAAAATCAAAAAATTGCCAAAGAAACATCGTGTCACAGACCAGCCAGAAAAGATGCTCTTGGTGGCATCCACTAGAGCAAAGAAAACACACAAGTATAGCTGTATCTCCAATCTCATACTGCTGAGTGCTGACTAGCTCAATATCAACCAATACATACATGACGAGGCATACTGATACTCCCTCTGCCCATAAATAAGTTGTGTTTGGTTTTTGAGAAAGTCAAACTTTACAAATATTGACCAACAATTGTGTCAGCAGATTAATAATATTCAAAATACTTTGTTTGTTCTGAAGCAATTGACAATATGGTCACTGAGGAATCAATGGTCAAAAACTACTTTTTAACGACGTTCTCATTCTAAAACATGCCTTAAATTACTAGACCGAGGGAGTATTTCATTACAGCAGAAACATGATTTAACACACCTCAAGCTTAAAACTTTAACCCATTTATTATACTTCATACATATTTTGGAAGGAAAAAGTTTCAAAACGACCAATATAATCTCATCTTCAGCTCTTAGTCTCAGTATAATTATACTATAGGTAATATCATTTCCTATTTGGGAACATATCTAGTGCAAACTAACTTCCCGTGAAAACCCGTGCAAACCATGACAAAAAAATCGTTTAAATTCACTAAAAAAAATCACACATGTAGATGATATGATGATACACAACCTTATAAAATATCTTGTCTAAACTCGACTTCGTTTGTGAGATATAAAAATAATAAATTTCAAGCCAGAAAGTTGTCTAGATGATTTGTTAGAAATTTGTTATTTTTATATCTCACAAACGAAGTCGAATTTGGACAAGATTTTTAACAAGGTTGTGTATCATCATATCATCTACATCTGTGGTTTTTTTTGGTAAATTTAGACGACTTTTTTGTTGTGGTTTGCACGGGTTTTACGGGAAGTTAGTTTGCACTGGATACGTTCCCTTTCTATTTTCCTTTAGCAACGATATCTGGTCACAAAAATTCAAAAATGGTTTACAAGCTACCTCTGACTGGAGCGTCGATCCGTCGAGCAGCCGGCGGAAGGCCCCGAGGAAGGCGGCGTTGGTGCGCGCGGGGATGCCGCTCCCGACAGCGCGGAGTGACGGGAAGAGGGCCGGGTCCACCTCGGCGTCCCCGAACGGCAGGCGGCCGCCGTCGCCTCCCATCCAGTCGGCGGCGGACCAGGAGGGCGGGAAGACGAAGGCAGCGCAGGGGTAAGGGTGGGACGCATGGTGCACCTGGAACTGGAAGGAGGCGGAGGGGGCGGCGGCGTGGCGGCGGGGGGAGCTGGAGGGGAAGGAGAGCGCGGCGCAGTGCGCGACGAGCAGCCGGTCGTCTTCGGACAGCGACGCCGACGCTGCGCTCGGCGGCACGGTGTCCGTCGGCATCGGGAGACGGGAGGGGTAGGGCCGGACGGACCGGGAGGAGGACTCAGGACTCAGGAGTGGAGTGCTTGGATTAGTTGGATTTGGAAGATAGAGGAATGGAGGTGTTTGGACTTTGGAGGGACTAGGGAGGATGAGCAGTGCAGGTCCCTCCTGGGTTGACTTGATGCCTGATGGTACGACAACAGCCACGGGACCACGGTTGATCAGCGATAGGTGGACGCTCTTTTTGTCGTAAAAATTAGGCGGAATAGCCAAATTCATCCTCAAATTATCACCGAAAGCTCATTTTGGTTTCTGAACTATGAAAACGGCCGGTCTAGTCCTTAAACTTTCACAGCCGGCTCAATTTCGTCCATAAACTATAAAAACGACCGTTCTCTTCCATAAACTTTCGCAACCGACTCAATTTTGTCCCTGATCCGACGTGGAGTGCCATGCTGGCCCGCCTCGTCATCGCCCAGTCAGCTGAATCAGTTTCTAAAAGCCTGCAACTGATTTATTTTTATTCCAACTGGTTGCAACTAGTTGTAACTCTTCAATACAACATCCGATGAAGATGATTTTTATATAAAAATTATAGATCTCGATAAGATCTATAACTTTATAATTTTAATATTTTTTATTTGAGGACCTTAAGATGCTCTAAAATTAATACAAAATTTTAGCACCATAATAATTACCGCTCACGCTTGTAATTTGATTTAGTTCTTTGTTAGAAAATTAATATATTTTTATAAATTTATCGCTTCAAAATAATCGCGTTAAAAATTATACCACCATAATAACCGCGTTCTTTTTCGCTTGCCGCATTAGATAATTAATATATATTTTTTTTGTATGGAGTTAAATAAATTTACCTTTTATATTGTTTATACCATTTCAAAAGTGGTTTTCTAATTTGGAGAGATGCTTTTAGAAACAGCAGCTGAATCAAAGTGGTATAAACAAAGAAGAGGTAATTATTATGGTGCTAAAATTCTATGTTAACTTTGGAGCATCTTAACGTTCTTAAATAAAAAATATTAAAACTAGAAAGTTATAGATCTTATTGAGATCTACAATTTTATAAAAATTATATTCATTGGATGTTATAGTGAATAGTTACAACTAGTTGCAACCAGTTGGAATAAGAATAAATCGCTTGCAAGCTTCCGTAATTCGATTCCAGCTTGATCTGGCGATGACAAGGCGAGTCAGCGTGGCGCTCCACGTCCGACCAGAGACGAAATTGAGCTGGGTGCGAAAAGTTTGAGGACGAGAAAGATCATTTTTATAGTTTAGGGACGAAATTGAGCCAGCTGTGAAAGTTTAAGCACTAAAATAGTCGTTTTCGTAGTTCGAGGACCAAACTGAGCTTTCGGCAATAGTTCGAGGGTGGATTTGGCTATTCTGCCTAAAAATTACGGTAGCCCTTGCGCCGTCCGGACGCCCGGACGGGACGCTCAAGGTCTGACGCCTGGGCGCCCGCCCCCCCTCCGCTCCCTTACACTCACACAAGCCTGCTCTTGCACTCCGCGCCTCCACGCGAGTCCGGATCTGTTCTCCGTATGCCCACACGGGTCCACGCCTGCACTTTGCAAGCCCACTTGAGGACTGTTCCCCCCATCCCCCCCAACCACTTCCTTCACTTTTCCCACTGGATGTTTGTGCCTGCTCGACTACACTCACTAGCTGTAGCAGGCGGTTGGGGCAAAAAAAGTGCATCATCCAACAGTAACAACACCTACATTTGAAACATTCAAACGAAACATATGCAACATCCGTCTGAATACATCTGAAACATGTGTGTATAGCCAATTGCATCATGTACTGCAATTTTGAAAAACATGTACTGCAACGTTGAGAAAACATGTACTGCAACATCGATTGCTGCAACATCAAAAAATTCTATGCCGCAACATAAAAAATTATTTAATGCAACATCTCAAAAAGTAGTACTGCAACATCGATAATTATGTGCTGCAACATAAAAAAAAACTGTGCTGCAGCATCAAAAATATTTAATGTAACATCTCAAATAGTAGTACTGCAACATCGATAATTATGTGTTGCAACATCGATAATTATTTAATGCAATATTTCAAATAGTAGTACTGCAACATCGCAAAAAATCAACCATAAATACATAGGTTTGGGAACATTCGAAAAGCATATGTTGCAACAACCAAAAAAATCCCTTTGCAACATTCAGAAATCATCCATTGCAACATTCAGAAATAACAAAAAAAATACAAAAACAGCAAGCGGAGGGATTCGATGTGCAAGCTACTCTAACTCCAGCCCACCACCTTCGAGCTCGCTTGGAGGTAGGAGAGAATCGCCAGAACACTAGCCACCTGAAAGGTCTTTGTTTGGTTTTGGTAATTGAGTGACAACCTAGGTGGGCTAATTGTGTTTATGTTTATGTGAGATATACAGAGAATTAGTCCACAGGTGATGAAGGAGCTTAATGCATGATACATGACAAGGAGTCATGTGGCTAGAGGTGAAGATCAAGACAAGATTTGGCTTGATGGACCGGTCGTAATGGTGAAGGGCAAGTTGGAGGCTTTGAAGCCGTTGGTACCGAGTGTCGGGAGGCTTGAGTAAAGACTTGGCGCCGAAGAATCGAAGCGATGGTGAAGAGCAAGTGAGGTCAAGATCGATGGACCAAAGGCCATATGATGATATGAAGTGGATCATATCATTCATGTGGATGTTGGTGCATATGTTGCATCGGCATTGAAGGAGATGGAGTGGAAAGCGCAAGGCAAAGGTATAACCTAGGGCATTTCCATTTCACCGGAAATAGGTGTGTAGAGAAGTTGATGACCGGATTTAGGATAGATGACCGTACTATCAAGAGGGGCAAACCTGTTTGCATATCGGTCATCTAGTGCCACTTGAGCGATCTAACTTTGCATCGTGTTGCTAGGATCGAGTGGTGATGTGAGAAGGAGTGAAAACCCTTTGAAAAATATTTGTGAAAATGCTAACACACTTGCACATGGTAATGTACGCTTGGTGGTGTTGGCACATTTGCAAAGGGGATGGTGTTTGCTGGGAAGAGAGGGGTTTGGGATCTTCTCTCCCTCCCGCCGAGCTTGCGAGGCGGGATCGGCGCTTTCGTGAAAGTGAAGTGCTCATTTTCCATTGCACCGGAGGCCGAAAATGGAGGCGAAGTCGTCAGAGTGTTTCTCGCTGAGAAACACTCGACCGACGCTGGTCCAGGGGGGACCGGACGTGTCCGGTCAAGTGTGCGCGTCCGGGGTGATTTCGGTGGTCACCGGACGCCGTGGGACCGGACGCTCCGGTGCCGCGTCCGGTCGGTGTGTGAGGCTAGGCGCAGCGCGAGCCGAGGTGGACCGGACGCCGGGAGAGTCCGGTCCAAGATCGACGGACGCGTCCCGGCCAGAAAAACCGCTGAGCTCTCGAAGTTGTGACCGGACGCGGACATTGCGCGCCCGGCCGGTGGGACAGGACGCGGGCCCCGGCCACGGTGGCGTGGGCGAGGTGACCGTTGCACGCCAACGGCTACTTTCGAAAAGCGAGGACACGTGGCGCCACGGGGGCGACCAGACGCTGCGACCGGACGCGTCCGGTCGTCTCTTGGTGCGCGTCCGGTCAGTGCCCGACCAGGTTTCATGGCAACGGCTCTTTAGCCCTTGGGGCTATAAGTAGTTGCCTTGGCCGGCTTTGGCTGGTGGCTGAGCACATTGGGGACTTTGTGTCCTTGCTTGGTGGTGCTTGAGAGCCCTCTAACTCACTAGAGCTTGTAGTGATTACATCCAAGAGTGAGCTAGTGATTCTAGTGCGTTGCATTGAGAGATTGCAAGGTGTGGCACTAGGTGAGAGAGTTGCAAGCCGGTGGTGCTTATTACTTTTGGAGGTTGCCACCTCCTAGACGGCTTGGAGGCTTGTGGGCATCGTTGTAGCACGCTCGGAGATTGAGTGGTGCTCCGATTGCTAGTCACGTGCGGTGACATTGTGAGGGGGATTGTGCTCACCCCGCGGGAGATCGCGAAGAGCAACTCTAGTAAAAAGGGAGACACGAAGAGCGACAAGTGGTTCGACGCGGTCAAGTGCTAGAGCTCGTGGTGAGCACTCCGGTGGGAGAGCGTGACTTGAGGGTCACCGCTAGCAAGAGGACCAGCGACAACCTTGGAGCTTGTCTCAACGAGGACTAGCTTGGTGGCAACCAAGTGAACCTCGGTAAAAAATCGACGTGTCAACTTGTCTACTCTTCTCGTCGGTTTGCAAAGTCTCCGATCACTAGCTTGTCTTTACTTGATTCATTACTTGTGCTAGTGAGTAGTGTTGCTCTTGTGTAGCTAGTTTGCTTGTGTAGCTTTCTAGTTACCTTCTTAGCTTGTGTAGCATAGAAGTAGTGATTGCGTGGCTAGTTGGCTTGTGTAGCCTTGCTAGTCACTTTGCTTAGTTTGTGTAGCTAAGCAAGTGAGCTCACTAGTTAGGCTTGTGTAGCCGTGCTAGTGAGAACTACTAGTGTGCTTAGGCTTTATGCGCTTTGCTCACTAGTATGTGTAGGTGCTCCCCGATTTGATTGAGTACTAGCTGCTTAGGTTTGTGTGACCTTGCAACCTAGTATTGGATAGGCGAGCACTATCTAGCCTTGCACCTTAGTGGTTCAACCTAGGACTATTTTGTTAGGTGCTTGATCATAGATAGAGGGGTGAAGTCTTGATTAGACCGATAGTTTTAATTCCGCATTTTATTCGGTCATCCGCTGCGATTAGATTTTAGAAAGGACTATTCACCCCCCTCTAGTCCGCCATCTCGACCCTTCACGTGGTATCAGAGCCCGGTCTCTCATTTGTGGTCTTCACCGACCCGAGAGGATGGTGACTAGTTGGTTAGATGATGATTGCCACACGCATATTTTTGATGGCACGGATTTTACACGGTGGAAACACCATATGCTTAATCATTTGCGTGCAAAAGGTCCCAAGGCGTGGTGGATTATTGTTGTAGGCTTTGCTCGAGATGCTTTGGATGAGAGCAATCTAACCAAAGCTCAAGAGGATTGCTTGCAACTTAATTCATGCGCCCTCTATTATTTAACATGTGCTTTGCATGAGAATGTTTACAGGCGTGTGTGGGACATCGAGAGTGCTCATGGTGTATGGGAGGCACTTCAAGCCCTCTATGGTGATCACTCCACAAATGATGATGGCAAATTCAAGGTGGAGGATGATCACAAGGAGGAGGTACATGAGGATGTTGAGCATCTTCACAACTTGGTGGTTGTGGAAGATTGCCCCACCTCATGGTCAAGTGATGATGATGATGCTATTTCAAGCTCACTTGACAAGAATGATGATACCACAAGTGATGCAAGTGATGATTCTACCTCAAGCACACTTGATGGTGATGATGGCTATGAGAGTGATGTCTCCACAAGCTCACCGACAACACCACATTGCTTCATGTCACATGGTGACACAAAGGTATCAATTGCTAATGTGGTTGTTGATTGTGATGATCCAAGTATTGAGCTTGTATGTAGACTCACCAAGGCTTTAGAAAATGAGATGGCTAAAATAAAGAAATTACAAAATGAAAACTCATTTCTAAAGACCACATGTGAACAACAAAAGCATCTATTTTATGTTACTACTTGTTCACATGAGGAACTTAAATTGCATCATGAGGAGCTTAGTGTTACTCATGATAATTTGGTACAAGACCATGCATTTCTCACTAAGAAGCTTTCCAATGAAGAAACTAAAACTAGTGAGAGCTCATTATTTGGGTCAAATAATCAATCACATATTGCTACTAACCCATGTGATGTAGGCAAGAAGAATATATCCACCTCTTGTGATGATTTATTAGCTATGCCATGTTCTTCACATATAGATGCTTGTTCTACTTCTATGTCTTGTGGGACTAACCTTTTGAAGGAGAACAAGGAGCTAAATGATCAGGTGAAGAAGTTGAGCAATAAGTTAGAGAGGTGCTACAATTCCCAAGTCACCTTTGAGCATATGTTGAAGACCCAAAGAAGTTATGGTGACATGAGTGGTCTCGGTTTCAATAAGAAGAACATCAACAAGCCGAGATTTCAAGATGATAAGAGTGGCGTCCACTTCAACAAGGGCAAGATCAAAGGTAAAAGATGGGGCAAGAGGAAGTTTGAAAGAAAAATAAAGAAGCTAGAAGAGAAGAGGCTCTCTCATTTCTTGTGCTTCATATGCCAAGAAGTGGGACATCTTGCAAATGCATGCCCCAACAAGGAGAGGCTTAAGTTGAAGAAGGAAGAGGAGAGGCTCAAATATGTCAAGTGCTTTAAGTGCCGCACTTGGGGTCATCTCACCTCAATGTGCCCAACCAAGCAATTGGTGAAGCAACAAGAGAAGCCTCAACCAAAGCCACAAGTTGAGAAGCCCCAAGCTCAAATCAAGATCAACCATGAAGATGGTGGTGACTTGAAGATGAAGAAAAGAACAAGAAGGGGTGGGCAAGCAAGAAGGCATCTAACTCCAAATCAAGATGCCAAGATAGTGAGCAAAGAGCAAAACAAGAAGAAAGTTTATGCTCACATCAAGTGCTTTGAATGCAAGAAGATGGGTCACTTTGCCTCGAAGTGTCCCAACAAGCTTGAGAAGAAGGATCAAGCAACCCATGAGAGGCAAGGCAATGAGAAGCACAACATGAGTAAGGAAGAAAAGGATCTAGCAAAGAAGAAGTGCTACTCATACCAGGAAAGGGGACACATGGCTCATTCATGTCCCCTAGGTGAGACTTCTAAGCCTATTTCAATTGATGCAAATATTATGCTTAGAAAGGATGACAATGGTACCTCTTTGGTTGCTATTGCAAAACATTCTGCTATCCATACTAAGGCATTGCCTAGGTATGTTGCACCTAACTTGAGAGGACCCAAACTAGTTTGGGTACCATCAAAAAGTGGATGATTGTTTGTAGGTACCATTGGCATTGGAGGCTTGATTCAATTGGTATTCACGATGATCATTGATTGATTGAGTCAAACATTGAAGCCTAGTGCTATTCTATCCCAATGCCAAGTCTAATTGAGTGAAGTCCAAGTGCTACAACATACAAGTGCAATATTCTAGTTATGATGATTTATTGATTATACCCTTGATGGCTTGCAAATCATTGAGTTGAAGCTTGCTAGTGTATGGTCATAGGCATTGCAAAGGTATATCTCTTATTGATCACATGTCATTTGGGCGCATATGAGTTGATTGAATTGGATATATATTTGCATATGTTGCTTGCTATGAGATGTTTGAATTGTTAAATTCTTAGTAATCAAGTTTGGATTGGTTTGGTTGGATATGTTCATGAGACTTCATTTAGTGAGTGGTTTGAATGGATATATGTCTTGTGAGGATATTCAAACAAGTTGATTACAAGTTTGATCCATATTTGTTGAAGAATAGCTCAATGTGTCAAATCTGTTCAAAATTGAAAATTTGAGCTAGCTGTGATCAAGCCTAAGTTTGAAGGATCAAATCTTATTGGGTTGGCTTGAAAATTTGTGTACATGCTCTACACCTATGTTAGTTATTACTGTTCAAATTTCATGAGAATTGGACAAGAAATGCTTTGGCTTTGGAGTAGATCATATCAGCTATAGTGCAGCAGTTTTCAGCATGTACCCACTGAGAAAGATTTGAAATCTGGTAGAAATCTAGAAGTCCAATAAAGCTCAAATTTTTATGGGTGATAGATGACTTAGTGGAGCACATCTCCACCAAATTTCATAGTCATTGAAGCTGTACATTAAGAGATATGATATATTCTTTGAAAAGTACAGAATCTACCAGAGAAGTGATAAACATTAGATTAATCAAGAGTCACTTCAATTGAAAGGCCCTCAAGTTGGAGTCATATGTATAAGTAGTTGAGGGACCTATATTTGGTTTTAGATTGATCTAGAAGCATGACAAACAATGGGTACAAGACACAAGATTGAGAAGTGTGTTTAGCATACCAATTGGTACTCAAATTAGAAGATCAAGATCAAGCACAAGATGAAGTTTAAGTTCTAGTGATGATTAGAGATCACATGATAGAAAGAAAAGAACTTAAACAAGTAGAAAGAAAAGGACTTAAAGAAGATTTTAATGTTATTCATCATGACAAGTCTACGGATCAATCAATCAAAGGCAAATTCAAGTAGGTATCAAGATTGTTCTTTGGAGAGAGGTCACTTCTCCCTTGAGTAGGGGCTTGCCGCCTTTTGTAGGTTAACCAAGCGTGGCTTGGAAGGCTAACATGGAAGTGGTGATCTAAAGGACATTCGAGATGCTTAGTTGATGCAAATCAAAAGAGTTGATCATGAAATGCAAGCAACACCCAAAATAAGAGCAATTCATGGAGAATTCAAGCGGTATTCACAATTGGCATATATTGGTCTTATATACAAGTGAATATCAACCATAGTTGTCTCATGCAAGCAAAGATCAAAGAAGAAGCAAGCCAACCACAACATGAAGAGTGCACTTGATCATTAGTGGTTCATAACTCACATATGGGTGAAGAACGGATTCTATCTTTGATGATTTGGTCTTCACCAAGTTTTTAAATGGACTTCACATCACCTTTGTGGAGCTTATTTAAAATATCATGACTATCCTCTACTACAAGAAAGCAAAGGTGAAATTGGTTGTCATATGCATTCATACTTGCTAAGGACTTGTTTAGTGCATATAGACATATTTAGTGAACATTCATGAAAATCAAATTATTTTAAGTTCATATCATGACACTATTGCTTCTATGCTTTGTATGATCTAGTGGCTAAATGTGACTTATTCATGAGCATGTGAACCTAAGTGTTTGATCTAGCTAGATGAGCAAGAAAGGATCTAATTCAACATTGACAAGATAACCATTGAAAGATGTGTGAAGAAGCTTGTCATTAGTTCAAACCGAGTTAGATCACTTATGCAAGTTTGCTAGTTTGAACTAAGAGAGAAAGAAGCTCATGAAAACAATTCAAGTTCAAGAAGTAGAAGACAACAATATAAATGGATATCAAGTTCAACATTTACAAGTGGTATCTAGACTCATTACTCATACAAGTGATATACACATGGTGTCACACTCCTACATGTGGTATCTTCCTACACATGTGCTATATCAAGTGATTACAAGTGGTGTCTAGATCAAGCATTCAAGTGATATCCTACACTTTAAGTGATCCTCAACTTTAAGTGATCAAAGTCAAGAAAAGCTACCCTCAAGAAATCAAGTCAATAAGTGGGTGACCCTACAACAAAAGAGTTCTTACAAGTGGTGTCATCCCAAATTGGTCAAAAGATTATCTCCATTTCCAAGTGGTACTCCAACATCAAATGAAGGTGTCCATCAAAATGTAAGATTCAAGTGTCAACATCAACATCCTCGGTGCAACCCTTTGTCAAGAAGAACCACACCCTTTATGAAAATTGATGACAAAGGAGGAGAAGTTTTAGAACAAAGATATGTGCATACCATATGGGAAGTAGTTTGAGGACAAAGACACAAATTGGACATAGATATGACCAAGAGGGAGCAAGCTCATGAATACATGCTTGATGTATTTGATTGTGCATTACATTTGCTTGCCTGCATTGTATTTGTCTTACATTTCTACATGCTTGTGTGCAAGTGTTTGCTAGAACTAATACTAGGATGATGTTTGATGTTTTGTGGTATCTAGAGCCTAGTCTTAGTATAGCAAGTGGTAACTAGAAACTTGATTATAATGTTGATCTCATGTGGTATCTAGTTTTACTTGTTTCTAAACAAGGACTGATGCTAAGGATGTTGAAAATATGGTATACACGCTACAAAAAGGTTAATTCTCTATCTTGTATACCTTAGCATCACTTAGTAGTGGTAACACTTCCCACAAATTTCATATTCATGCATGTGTGCAAGCTTGAAACCAAACCATTTGAGCACACATGTAGGGGGAGTTAACACTACCAAATTGATTTTATGGTGCTTATCCAAATCATAGACCGAGTGCTTAAATGTTGGATAAGTGGCAAAAAATCCCAAAATGCTTAAATTCCATATCTTTGTAGAGTTGTCATCAATTACCAAAAAGGGGGAGATTGAAAGGTCCTTGTTTGGTTTTGGTAATTGAGTGACAACCTAGGTGGGCTAATTGTGTTTATGTGAGATATGCAGAGAATTAGTCCACAGGTGATGAAGGAGCTTATTGCATGATACATGACAAGGAGTCATGTGGCTAGAGGTGAAGATCAAGACAAGAATTGGCTTGATGGACCGGTCGTGATGGTGAAGGGCAAGTTGAAGGCTTTGAAGCTGTTGGTACCGAGTATCGGGAGGCTTGAGTAAAGACTTGACGCCGAAGAACCGAAGCGATGGTGAAGAGCCAGTGAGGTCAAGATCGATGGACCAAATGCCATGTGATGATATGAAGTGGATCATATCATTCATGTGGATGTTGGTGCATGTGTTGCATCGGCATTGGAGGAGATGGAGTGGAAAGCGCAAGGCAAAGGTATAACCTAGGGCGTTTCCATTTTACCGGTCATAGGTGTGTAGAGAAGTTGATGACCGGATTTAGGATAGATGGCCGTACTATCAAGAGGGGCAAACCTGTTTGCATATCGGCCATCTAATGCCACTTGAGCGATCTAACTTTGCATCGTGTTGCTAGGATCGAGTGGTGATGTGAGAAGGAGTGAAAATCCTTTGAAAAATGTTTGTGAAAATACTAACACACTTGCACATGGTAATGTACACTTGGTGGTGTTGGCACATTTGCAAAGGGGATGGTGGTTCAACCTAGGACTATTTTGTAAGGTGCTTGATCATAGATAGAGGGGTGAAGTCTTGATTAGACCGATAGTTTTAATTCCACATTTTATTCGGTCATCCGCTGCGATTAGATTTTAGAAAGGACTATTCACCCCCCCTCCTCTAGTCCGCCATCTCGACCCTTCACCACCGTCGCGTCCTTCAGATTCAGAGGAAGAGGAGAATGGCTCAGATCTGGAGGGAGAGGAGAAGGGCTCAGATCTGGGCGAGCCACGGTGCACAGGAAGCACCAGCATCGGCCCTCACGCTCGTGGGTGCCCTTGGCTTGGCTGAGGAAGACCTGAGGTGCCACAACACGTGCGCTCCAGTGGCCATGGCGGGTCTGTGGCGTGCAACGGCAATGAGGGCGGACGGCGAGCGACACATGTGACTGGGACAGGGGATGGCGCAGTGGGAGAAGGGCACGGCGCTGCGAGTGCGCCGTGAGTGAAGATGCTGGGCGTTGCAGGGCGGAGTTGGCGAGGATTTGTGTCTACGAGCTCACGCAGAGAGATGGGCGGAGGAGCAGATAAGGACAGTCGGGAGGAGCAGATAAGGATATAGTTTTTTTTAGAGAGAAAACGGATGAGCAAGTAAAAAGGCCGCACTGCACCGAGCCTGAGTTGCAGGAGGCCAAGCACGAGCGGTGGGTGGGGGGAGGTGCAATAGACGAGTGACACGTCCGAAAACGGACGGACATTCGTGTCTAATCATTACCGTAAAAAAAAAAAAATACAGGAAAAAAAGAGATGCAAACAACTAGAAGGAACAGTGGTTCATCCAGACGGAGCGCAATCAGATAAGAGAGAGGAGAGGAAGAGGAGAAGTCCGGAGATTCTGGTAAGGTCCATCGGATCAGAATTTATACAAAAATGAAGCATGTCAGATGCTGAAGCTGTCCCGACGGCAAGAAGGAGTGGAAGGGAACACTGGACCAAACCGCCAGAAGGTGCGCTAAAGTTAAACTGTGATGCATGCTTCTTTCCAGCCAAGTACCATGAGTGGAAGTTGGGGCTTCATCATGCGCGACTGGGGTCTGGGATGGCGATGTTGTTCTGGTTGAATCGGTTAGGGTGGATCACCTGCTGTGCGACTTCCGGGGGGGCTGATCGCATGTCTGCATGGCCTCCAAGCTGCTATAAGCGTAGTAGGCGCCCGACCATCAATCTTGGAGACTGACGCGTCCATGGACCATGGTACAGCAAGCGCTAGTGTCGGACAGGTTCAATCACTCGGCATCTGCAGGGCTGATATCTATATCTCCTATAAACGAAACCCCCACTAAACTAATTTTCTCTCCTCTCCTTGCGCCACGTCATACTGAATCATAGAACTGCATGGTAGCTGGCCTTTGAATCCCATTATTAATTTAATACATAATACAGAAACTTCCATCCATCATTACATCCCACAGGGAACACCAACCGGGCATGCGAGCTGTCCGTTCACCACTGCTGCTCGAAACAGCCATCGCTTCTCCTTCGGCTTCTCCTTCCAATTGCCTCCTTTAAATTCTCCTTGCTTGGCCTCACATCCACCCTCCCTGCTCTCGGATGCAATGTAGCAGCGTCCATGGCCATGCTCAGGTCCTTTCTTGCCATTGGCTAGCTTCTGGAAGGAGCAGAAATCCGCCTCACCAGCTCCACTGTATTTGCATGCAGGGAGGTCCTTGCCATCTGAATCCCCCTTCGGCCGTGGCACAGGCTTGCCGGTGTGGTTTTCTTGCCATCTGCAATGGCTGGTGCGAGGAGCCCACCACACAGGCACACAGCCTCAACCTTCAATGGACGCTCGCCATTCCTCGCAGATGCCAAAGGTTGCGCATCAAGCTCCACCAGTGTGCTCTGGTCCTTCAGATGAGAAGAGAAAGTGTGTTGTTTCTAAGGCTCCATGGTTGCCAGAGGAATGTGTCCAGAAAAACTTTTCGCGTGTGCTTATAGATGAGAATTGTTCCCGTAAGATCATCATTATTTCTCTTTGTCAATGGGTCTCATATGGGTGATGCGTTGCTTTCTTCCACATATTTTGATTTCCGCTTTTCCATTTCATCTCCCATGTTTATTAGTTACTTAAAAAACTTATGCATAATTGGATCTTACAATTTGATACTTGAGACATTTTTGCATGATACAAAAAAGAGTACGTTTATAATTTCGAAGTTGTCTGATAGCTAGGTATTTATTACGTTTCTAATTTACATCTAAAAGTTCTAAGTACTCCGTACTCCCTAATACGAATATAAGAACCATCGCTAATTCCCGCGGCAACGCGCGGGGAATTCTTCTAGTAGAAGAAATAATAAAGCTCCTGGTGGATTCCAACATGTTAAGTTTCCAGTGTGTCGGACAGGTTCAATCACTCGGCATCTGCAGGCCTGATATAGAAGAAATAATAAAGCTCCTGGTGGATTCCAACATGTTAAGTTTCCAGTGTGTTTTTAAGGCCTTGTTCACTTCCTCCTCCAACTTCCAAGTTTTTTCACTCTCTCTCCATCACATCAATTTGTACCCGCATGTAAAGAGTATTAAATATAAGTATAAAAAATAACTAATTACACAGTTTAGTTGTACATCACGAGACGAATCTTTTGAGCCTAGTTGGGCCACGATTGGACAATATTTGCCACATACAAACGAAATGCTACAGGACTTTTCAATCTCTCTCCATCACATCAATTTCTACCCTATATATGGAGCATTAAATGTTAGTAAAAAAATAACTAATTACATGGTTTGGTTGTAAATCACGAGACGAATCTTTTGAGCCTAGTTGGACCACGATTGGACAATATTTACCAAATACAAACGAACTGCTACAGGACTTTTCAATCTCTCTCTTTCCCCCATCTAAACAAGGCCTAAACCTCGTTATTGTAATCAGGCAGCTCATGAGCTTGCCGTCCTGGGTTTGTGTCGTGTTGAGGGAGAGGAGCACATTACGTGCGACGTCATTCTTGTAATTGTGGCTGACGATTTGTCAGCAAATGTGAATTGAGCATGCCCAGTTTTTTTTTTAAAAAAAAAGTGTTGCACGTACAGCTGCAGCCAGCAGCATACTCTTTGTTTGGACTAATCTATAGTTTCAGTCGACCAGTAGTGTTTTTCTCTAAAAAAATCAGCCAACCAGTAATGTTTTTCTTAAAAAAATCAGCCAACAAGTAATATTTTTCTTAAAAAAAATCAGCCAGCAACATCTGTTCGTTTAGACTTATCTGCTTTTTTTTTTTTTTTTTTTTTTTTTGAGCTAGCGTTGCAAGTCTCTTGTGTACCGCAATGTTTTGAGCTGTGCAGCCATGACGTAACACTGTAGCACTACTTGCGAATGGGGAGCTTGACACCTCCACAAGCACTGGCATTTGGATTTCATTAACCAAAACTTCACGTGATTCCAAAAATCTCAAAAATGTTCAGCTCTTGTAACATACTGGACAGAACAAACGGAGTAGTTTACCAAATTAGCATAACGCTGAGGCTCTTCTCAAATACCGTGGTGCAAGCACGGGTCTGAAACACTGGAAGGCAGTGTCAACAAAACTGTTCATTGTTAATAAAATTTTATCTGAATATGTCCATGATTTTTTTAAAAAAAATATACAATGGTAAAAATTGGAAATACTTTAGATGCCCACATCTGCTTTATTTTAAACTTCATGAAAATGCTTATACACAAAATAATACATATGTGCAGTATTTTTCTGCTACATGTTCCAAAGGGAAAAAAATCATAAAACCGAGTTACAGCAGTGAATTTGTCACTCTTTTACAAACTACACAAGGACCAACTCACATATGCCAGAAGCTATAAGAGTATATAAGACCTACTCGTGCAGTAATTATTTTATGAAACCTCATGTTCACAATGAAGAGAGGAAGAGCTGCAATATCCTATCAATGTAAATCCTGGTTCAAAGTATCCAGTGACAGATAAAATTCCTCACGAAGCAAAGTTGGTTCCAGAAATATTTTTCTCATAAATCCTTCGGCTGCTATAGAATTCTCAATGAGATACAAAAGCAAGATAACAAAAACAGCAGTAATAAATGGGGCAGTTCACTTAAAATATTAGCGGTGTAAAGCACAAGCCAATATTACTAACCTCAAGATACTCGGACAGGCTAGGTGAAGAATGGACGAGCCCTGTACTTGAATATGACAATGCATACTCTTCTATGTTCTCTAACCTGTTATCATAGTGATGACATATTGCTCATGAAACTCTCAAAAGGTATTCAGATCATTAGTACTCCCTCCGTTTCAAATTATAAGTCGCTTTGACTTTTTTTGGTACATCTATTTTACTATGTATCTAGATATAATAATGTGTCTAGATACATAGTAAAATGGATGAACCAAAAAAGTCAAAGCGACGACTTATAATTTGGAACGGAGGAAGTACATCAATAGAAGCATACCTGTAAAGATAATTGACCATGATACCTCCACTTTGCTGAATTCCCTTCTCTGATTGGTCGGCCATCCAGTTTATTCTCTCAATCATCTACCAAAATAGCAACTGCTGTTATGTGAAGCAATTGTTTCAAATAACTAGCTCTGATTTGATTAGGCCCAAAGTTACGCATAAAGTAGCATATAATGGCTTATATATACAGTAGTAAATAAGGCACCACAACATCGTTTTACAAAGTTATTAAAAATATTTTTTTTCTCCGGTTGAGGTTAACCAAACATAACTTCCATTTTTCAAACATGGCAAAATCACATCTGTTCCTCAGTAGCACCATTTAAGTGAAGTTTTGATAGCTTACCGCTCCATTTTGCAAGTGAAAATTTGCAACAGCGTCTAGAGCTTTTCCTCGCTTCTTCTCTCTGGCAAGATACCTAGACATAATAGGCATTAGCACAAAACTATCAATGATTCTGACTATTATATGATGTTTCACCTACTCAGGCTATGAACTAATTCATGTTTTCTAATGTGCACATACAGTGGAAATAATGCTGTTGCATACCTTGCACATAAACGCATAAGAGGCGATTTTAATGCAGCAGATAATTTGTTACATTTTATCCACTGTCTTGATTTCAGTATATCGTGCAATAGTTCAATCCCTTGTTTTCCATCAGCTTGTTCACTGCAGCAACAGTAACAACACAACTGATCAAAGATCAATAGGAATCTTTTGAAGTTTTTACCCTCTTGCTTTGTTGAATAGAAATATATTCACAACAAACATGAGCATGAGTTGATAAATTGCAGAACAGATGCATGTTTCTAAAGTTTAAAACATCCAAATTCCCAGAAAATGGAAATATGTGGAGTTACTAGGTGCTACTAAGTATTAACTTCCAAAAGGGACATGAATTTAGAACAGTAGAAGTATAAGACAAGCATAGTGCTGGCTACAGATGAAGCTCAATTTCAGACATTGTCTCAGAACATACATGGCATCATGAATCATTCTCTCTTCATCAGGAAGAAGGATAGATTCTTTGAAAGTAGAACAAGCTCCTAGTGGATTCCCCTCCTGTGACTCTGCCTCCGATAATTTTATTTGGGAGGCCAGCTTAGCAAGAAGCCATTGCATGAAACCAGGGATTGGGCTAAGTGTTGCAAAAATCTGCATAAAATACCAAAGAAGAAGCATATAACATTCAAAGTATTAAGAAACACAGACAGTGTCTTAACATGAGCTTTGTGAGCCTCATGAATTATTTATGTTACTATCAACGCCTTAACTAATTTTGAGGGAAACAGTAAGTACTACACTTTTAAGCGAAACAATTAACTGACACTCAGAAGCACAAGGCTATTGCATCCCAGTGGTTTAGAACAAATGAAAATAAAAATGGTGTATGTTTAACAGTAATGGTTAATGTTGGAATTGTTAGTGGTACCTGTACTGATGGCATATCTCTTCTCAACATGTCAATCACACGCTTGAGAAGAAACTTCCCTAGATTAATACCTGATAAACCAGGCTGATAATATTAATAGATGATTAGTTCGAGGCACCATTTTGTTGGTCAAGCTAGTGGCTATAATAGATCTATATTTTTTGAAATATGTTTAACAACTTTGATTACCTGGGTTGACGATATTGAGTAAAATAGAGCACAGATGGCTTCAGATTCAGGAGTCGGGGGTCATCCCACAGGACCTCCTACATGATAAAGGAAGAGCATAAGGTGCAGCAGAGGAATAGGATACCCATTTAATCAATATGAAAAACTTCAATTAACCTGTATAGATGCGGCCATATCTTTCAATAAGGCAACTTCAATGAAAATCAGGGGCTCCCCTAATGTTAAAAAAAAAAAAAGATAGTGAGAGAACTCAGAGGAAGTCAACTGCAGGAAAAGATATCGCAAACAGCTGATTGCTGCACTCAACATCTTAACCACTAACTATATAGATGCAAACATGCAGTCATGCAAAAATTTCGTCCTTATGGAAAATTGTTAATACAATTTTTAGATGATGGGAAAGTTGATACATAACAGGATAAGTTGAACCTATAAAACTGGATAATCTGCATCAGGTCAGGCACATTTGCATAGTTACTTAGAAGACTAGATTCGTTTGTAGCATCACTAGTAACAGTAGGCAGCAATACTCTAGAAGTGCAGAAAGCCAGACTAGCAAACTAATATTTTTATGTTTCTTATCAAAATGAGCTAGGAGATGGTGAAGCCACTATTTTTGGCTTAACCGGCTTCTGGCTCCCTCCATGTAAATTAGCAAAGAGCCAGAGCTGTATGCAGCCGTGCCAAATGGGACCTCAATCCTACCTGGTATTGCTGGATGGAAGTACCCAAAGCATCGGCGGCCAATGCCCAATCTTCTCTTCAAGTCTATCAGATTCCTGATTGGATGCACAGCCTAAATAATTGAACTCAAAATCATCAGTGGAAACACCGTAGTAACAATTCATGCTGAGCCAAACCTAATGAACAGGGAGCCAGCCACAAACTTCATATGCCACAATCTTCTCTAGCAAGGAGGCAGGATCGTCCCAGGTAATCTGATGAAGTGTCAGTGCCGCAGGACTAAGCCAAGTCACCAGCTTCTCCTTCAAGTACGAGTCCAAAGCCCGCAGCGCTGGAGCATTCTCCTCCCTGCATTGTAAATTTGGGATCAGCCAGGGTCCCAGGCAGGCACCATAAATCCCCCAAGTTTATCGTAATGAAAATAACAAAGTATGGCAATAGGAGTGTTAATTGCAATCAATCTCACCCAAGCAAGGCGAGGAGATCGGCGCGGAGCACGGCGAGGAACTTGAGTCCGCCTGGCTGAGCGTTCATGGCCTCGAGGAACCCGGCGTACCGGGGCCGGAGTGCGTCCCGGAGCCCCCGCTCCATCCGGTACAGCGCCGACGCGGCGCCCACCTTCCCCTCCTCCGCCTCCACGCCATCCCCACCAGACGGCTCGGCGGAGGTGACGCTCATGTACTGTCTCATGAGATCCCGGACACGCGCGCGGGGCACATCGTAGTCGATGGCGAGGGAACGGAGGACCTCGCGGCGCCCGACGAGGTCGAGGGAGCGGTACCCATCGGAGAAGCTGTCGAGCGCTGCGGGGGCGGGGAGGCAGCGGAGGCAGACGCGTGGAGCCAGTGGCGGACGGAAGCCACGGGCGGGGCGGCGGGGTCGGGATCCGTAAGCGGCAGAGTGGTCGTCTGCGGCTGCGGCGGCGGGGAGGAGATGGGATTGGGCTGCATGCGGGCGCGGAGGAGGACGGCGAGCGACTTCGATATGTTGTGTCTTGTCATGTGACGCGGCCGTGGTCGTCGCTGGCGAGGCGGCCGAAGGCCGGAGGCAGGGAGGGTGTCGACGCCGGCGGTGCCGCGGTGCCAACTTTTGCAGTTGGGTTCGTCCGGTGACCGGTAAGGTAGCGTGTCATAGGAGTCACCCAAACTAAAGTGAGGGTGGTGTTATCTGTTATTTAAGTGACCTATAATTTAGAACAGAGTAAATTTACTTTTGAATTTTTTTATATTTAATTTATTATATATCTAGATATAACATATATCTATATATAGTAAATTTGATGTAAACAAAAAATCAAAGCAACTAGAACGAATGGAGTACTCTCTTACTTGTTCTTTTTTTATAGCATTTCGCCTCAAGATATACACGCACATATATTCGTGTGGTTATATTGATTCTCGTAAGCATAGAAGAGTTGAGAAAAAATGGGAGTTTTTCAGTATTGCAAAAAATTCAAAATTAAGGTGGATTTTGGAGTCTTAGAGATGCTTTGTATGAGAGGATCATAGCTGATTAAGAGATGCATCTATAAAAAACTAATCAAAGTATGGGTTGGATGTTTTCTATTATTAGCTTAGCAATTGGTTTGTGTGTGTATGAATGTTTTTTTTCTTATTACTTTGTTTGCTCCTCAAGAGCTTGTTGTTATTATTTAGAGACACGGCTAGTTAAGTACATGAGTGACATAGATGGACAAAGGGTAGTGTGCGACCCATCACACACAAACAAAACGCTATATAGATGGTAGAATATAAATTTCGCTTTTTTAAATGATGACCCTTTGTCAACGAAAGGTTGGCGTCCAAATAATTATCGTTATCTTAGGAAAAGAGTCCACGTTGCCTCCCTTAATTTTTGTGGAAGTCTATTTTTCCTCACTAAACTCTAAATTCGGATAAATCACCTCTCTAAACTTTCAAAAACCTTTCGTTTTATCTCTCTAGTCTCGGTATAAGTAGTTTTGAAGGCAATTTTACCTTTTTATTTTAATTTTTTGAAAAAAAAATCTCTAAAAATCATAGTAAATCATAAAATTGAAAATCTAAGGTTTAGGGTTTTATCTTTATCTTTTTATGTATTTCGACGAAATCTTTGAAAAAACTGATTATAAATGTGAATATGAAATTTTCACTACAGTTAAAGAATAAAATAATTAGCTAACGGACTTTTTGCAAATGTTGAGGAAGATAATATGGACTTTTTTTCCTTTGTGGTACCATTTTCAAGTTTGGACAGAGTTTCAGTCACTCGATTGGGCTGGTTTCAAGTTTGTGGAATTTTCAGTCCATATATTATTCTTCCAGTGCCAAACACAAAGAAATCAGGTTTTCGCTTCCGATGGAAGCTCCAAACCTTGTTAGCTACAGTAGTACATCTCATCCAATCATCACACTTTTTGTATGTAAGGTGCTTACAGTTACAGAGCTTCCCTGTATCAAATCACGCTTTTGTCGACATACTTATACATTTAATAAAGAATTTTCAGAACGAAGAAGAAGAGCTGTAAAACTAAGAGAAGTAGTAGTGCAGTAGCAGTAGTAGCAATTATCTTGTACGTAGTTCTGTCCGTCCTCCGCCGACGAGACGAGAGAACTAGTAGCGTCGTCCTCCTCGTCAGGACACGACGACGCTCTCCACCTTGGGCACCTCGACGGGGAACCTATGGATCTCCTCTACCCAGGGGTTTCCGACGGTGCTTTCCTTGGCCGGATCGATGGTCCTTAGCGCGCGCCACACGGCGCTGTTGCACTTGAACCCCGAGCCGAAGGCGATCTGCCACGCGCGGTGGCCGCGGCGGACGCGCCCCTTGGCCTCCGTGTAGGCCAGCTCGTACCAGAGCGAGCTGCTGGAGGTGTTCCCCAGCGGTAGAGCGTCATCCTGGACGGCTCCATGTGCCAGGCGCTGAGGTCCAGGTTCTTCTCGATGGTGTCCAGCACCGCCCTCCCGCCGGCGTGGATGCAGAAGTGCTCGAACGCCATCTTGAAGTCCGGGATGTAGGGGCGGAGGCCCCGGAGGCCGAACACCCGGCGCGCCACCAGCGACGCCAGGAACAGGATCTGCTCCGACATGGGCAGCGCCAGCGGGCCGAGCGTGGTGATGTTGGTCCGCAGCGCCTCGCCGGCCACCGCCATGAGGTCCTTGGAGAGGGCCACGCCGACGCGCCCCGTCTCGTCCTCCTCCTGGAACACGCAGCGGTACGCCCGGTCGTCGGCGCCCTGGTGCGTCCGCACCGTGTGCACCAGCTGGTACTTGGCGCGCCGCCGGTCGGAGCGGCGGTTCGTCAGGAGCACCGCCGCGCCGCCCATCCGGAAGAGGCAGTTGGACATGAGCATCGACCGGTTGTTGCCCCAGTACCAGTTCAGCGTGATGTTCTCCATGCTCACCACCAGCGCGTACGTGTTCCGGTGCACCTGCAATGCAATCGTTGGTCAGGTTCAGCTCGATCGATCAGGAGCGAGGTCACGCAGAGTGCATCAATCGCGCCCACCCTGCCCCGTGCGCACTGGCATTGGCGCCCACACCCATGCATCTCCCAACTACTCCATGGAGGCATTTAATCCATGGCTCGCATTTATTCCGCGAGCTTTCTGTCAGCTAGCTGTCGTCATCAATGGCGAGGGCTAGAAGCTGCAGGCAGGTAGAGCTGCCCATGCCTGATGCCCTTGCTTGCAGGCGATGCGCGCAATGATGTGCACGGCCGACAGACCGGCCGCGATCCGACCAGCAGCGAGCTACCTGCTGAGTGCTGTTCGTTCGACGCTGCTGGTCGATCGATAACGGTGATCGATCGACCAGCAGCGTCGAACGAACAGCACTCAGCAGGTAGCTCGCTGCTGGTCGGATCGCACTCGGCAGCGGTGTTCTAGATGCTCCTCGTCCGGCCAGCGCTCCAGCTGCTGCCGTGGCCACTTGGAGTAGACAGTAGTGATCAAAAGGTGGGTGATGGTGATTGGGTGGTGGGTGCTCTTGATGCATGTAGTATGAACGTGCTTAACCGGCGGGTGAACGATATCGCCGTCCGCGAATTAAATGTACAAAAGTGATCGATTGAGCAGGGCTTCCGATGGTTCAGTTCCAGGGTGGCGGTATGGAACTAACTGTTCAATTTGCCAATCTTCCGAAACCAGCATATTTTTTTCACCCCAGAAATTAAAAGTAGGTTTTTCTTCTTTGTTCCATTTTCGCTTTCAAACCCTTCAAGACAAAATCTGCAAGACCTTCCTACTTTTTATGAAGCCAAGCCAATAGTTTGCTAGGCTTTTCCCAAACTCTATTAAGCTTTTGAGAACTTCCAAACTGCTCCAAATGTTGTTAAACTTTACTTTTGATGATGCACATTAATATTTTTTTTCCTTAATAGTACTTTGATGATTTGACACAAAATACAGGCGCATATATATAAATAAATAATCTCTGTGGCTCATTTTCAAAGGTCTTTGCAAAGCAAGCTTCGCAAAATTGCACTAGATTCCAGCTAGTAACTCAAATATTCTTCTATGAACTTTCCAACTTCCCCAAAAAATCGCTAAACTACGATCCTGCGTACACAGCCAAATTTTGCTGATTACTACTTTGATCCTATATATGTACGACTAGATTTGTGCCTACATATGTACAGCTAGATTTGGCGCAAGACACAAATGCATAAACAAGCTCTCTAGTTCAT
This sequence comes from Chrysopogon serrulatus, assembly GCA_015844335.1. NCBI lineage: Eukaryota > Viridiplantae > Streptophyta > Magnoliopsida > Poales > Poaceae > Chrysopogon > Chrysopogon serrulatus. Next base: position 240,250 of record JADLZL010004079.1, read on the forward strand.
AATACTAATACTGAATTCTTGGCAACTGTCAAACTAATAGTTCAAATTAATGAGTAATTCAATTTAGATGAGTTAACTAGTACGTAATTGCTACCCAATCCATTTCTATCTAGTAAGTATGATCAATTAATTTGTAACCTAATCATTAAAGTTGAGCTGAAACACCTACACGTGTGCTGTCGTCGTACTAGGCATGCAGAGTCAAACAAAAGTCAAAGCTCCCCAGCTTCGTCACTTACGCTTGATCTCTACCGTCCGTGCACGCATCACCGGCCACACAACTAAGCAAACAACCAGCAGAGCAGCTGCGGGCTAAACCACCCCGAACGCTCGTCACTCGTCAGTCCCTCAGCTGGAGCCTCTCGATGGGATCGCAGTCGCAGTCTCGCAGATACTACTAGCAGGAGGATCGAAACAGGAAAAAGAAGTAAGGACGTTTTACCTGGAGCAGCTGCTTGGCGAGGTCGATGGAGATGAGCCCGGCGCTGCACCCCATGCCGCCAAGGTTGTAGCTGGCGACGTTCCCGCGGAGCTTGTAGTGGTTGACGATCATGGCGGAGAGCGAGGGCGTCGGGTTGAAGAGGCTGCAGTTGACGACGACGACGCCGATGTCCCTGGCCTTGACGCCCGTCTTGGCCAGCGCCTGGTCGATGGCGCCGAACATGACGGCCTCGGCCTCGGCGCGGGCCTCCGCCATGCACGGGTTGGGCGGCGAGTTGAGCACGGCGGCGGGGAAGTAGGTCCCCTGCCCGAGCCCCGACCGCTCCAGGATCTTCCGCTGGAACGCCAGGTTGTCGCCCGTGAACACCCCCGCCGCCTCCGACTGCTGCATGAACCGCTCCCGCGTCACCACGTGCTGGGGCCCCGGCTTGTAGCACGCGAAGTCGAGCAGGTACACGGCGCGCGGCCGGCGCATCAGGTACGCCGTCGCGAGCGCGGCCGCGAGGACCAGCAGCGACACGGCGAGGGTGGGGTTGGCGGCGGCGGCGGACCGCGCGGTCGCCGAGAGGTCGTCGGCCAAGCTGCCGTGTTGGGATTGGGACCGGGACGACAGGCGGTGCGCCGCGTAGGCCAGGGCCGGGGCTAGCAGGAGGTACAGCGCGTTGGAGACCGCCAGGTGGTAGCACTGCTTCAGCGCGCTCGTCCGGTGCCGCGCGTTCTGGATCGTGCTGCCGCCGCCGCCGCCGGAGGCGGGGGCAGGGGTGGCCGTGGTTTCTGGTTGCTGCTGGCTGCTCATGGCTAGCTGCTGGCGTGGTGCGCTCGCATCGGCAAGGCGATGTGGCCGGAGAGATATAGAGAGAGAGAGAGGAGCTAGCCTGGGGGCGAGCGAGCGTCGTACGAGTTGGAAGCTGCGGTGGAGAGGTTGGCCGCGAATATATAGGAGTCGCCGGGGAGGATGGACGGGGAAGACCGGAGACCGGAAGAGAGAGAGCTTAGCTAGCGCGGGTCGGGGCGCCGGGGCCGGGTGGGTGCAACCACCGGAGCAACCATTAAGTCGTTGTCAGCCCTGACCCGTGCATATTGGCAATTTGGCATTGGGCATTGGCGTGAGAAGTTTCGCAACGCCACACCAATGCATTCCCAACTACTCAATGGAGGCATTTAAGCCGTGACTCGCATTTACTCCACCCCGCGAGCTTTTGTCAGCTCGCTGTTATCATCAATGGCGAGGGCTCTAGCTGCAGGGACTGATAAACTGCGTGCACAGCACAAGCGCTGCCCATGCTCTGACCCTGATGCCCATGCGAGACCACCACCGTGCAGGGGATGCCGGCCGATACGTGCGGCAGCTGGCAGCTAGTAAGCTACAGTAGACTGATGAGCCGCAATGATGATTGATGAGCACGGCCGACCGACTGGCCGGTCGCCATTAACGAGATAGGAAAATGAGAGCAACGCATCGGACGCGCGGACGGGAGGTAGAAGAAGCAGCAGTTGGTTGGTTGGTGGACTGGTGATCGACATCGACCAGCAGCGTCGAACAGCACTCAGCAGGTAGCTCGCTGCATGCTGGTCAGATCGCACACGGCAGCGCTAGCGGTGTTCTTCATGCTCGTCAAGCCGCCACAACGCTCCTGCTGCCATGGCCAGTTCGAGTGATTGGGTGGTGGGTGCACTTGCTTGAGCCTTGATGCATGGAACGGTGTATGAACGTGTGTAACCGGGTGAACGATATCGCCGCGCGCGAATTAAATGTAATTGAGCAGGGCCAACAGATAGCACGTTGTTTGGTGATGGTTGGCAGTTAAGGGTGATATGGAACTGTTCAATTTGGCAAATTGGAAGTTTCCAAATGTTTGTTAAACTTTATATATCACTTTGATCTACAATAAGATTTGCCACAAAGTATAGGCGCATAAACTCCGTGGCTCATTTTCAAAATAAGGTCTTTTCGAGGCATCGAGCTTTCGCAAAACTACACTAGATTCGGCATAATTAAGTAGTAGCTACCAACTCAAATATGTATCACATGGTCACATGAAATTGTATTGTTTTATGAGGTTCCCATCTTCTGCAAAATTTTGCTAAAACTTGAACTTGCGTACACAGCCAAAATTTTGCTAATAATTACTGCTTTGATCTTTATATGTGTCACTATGTAAAAATTAATTTGTATGAATACTTGGCTTTTATTTGTAAGGGTGGTTTGTGTTTCAACCGTCCTTACAATGGCGTGCCCAGACCCGGCTAGCTACCCGCCCTTACAAATGCATTTATAAGAGCGGTTCAATCACCAATCGCTCTTACAAATGTGTGATTTGTAAGAGCGCTTGCGTAAGGGTGGGTAGCTCGACCGCCCTTATAGAGGGTTTTGATCCGCCCTTATAAATGCTTAGCCTAGTAGTGTGTACAGCAAAGATCTGGCGCAAGGCACATATGCATAAATAAACTCTCTAGTTCAAATGATTTTCGCACAAAGCATAATGATCGATCGAGTAGTTTTCAAAAGTATATATTAGCGAAACAAATACCTGTTCATTAAAAAAATACTAATGGATCAAACAGCATGTTTGAAGCTGCTAATATATATAGATGTTAATAGTAGATCCAAACAGCACCATGTTAAAAATTAGCTAAGCTAAAATTTTTAGCACGTGGAGGGAATTGTGAAACTAACGATCTGCGTGTACTTACTCCGTATGTGCTGCACTGGATGGATCCCGATTTTGGCATGACATCACCAACGACCGTACGGCCTAGAACGCACGGTAGCTAGTACTTGTAGCTGCTTCGAGGCTCGCCTGATGATGGTCTTATTGCAAACGATGAGGCTTGCATGCAGCAGGGACAGCACAACTCTGAATCGATCTCTGGAATGAATGAAATCTGCTGGCGTCGCCCAGCCGCGCTCTGGAGCTGGACCGGACGGCCACGTACGCGTCGCGCCGACCGCCGAAGGAATGAAGCCGCCCGAAGCAAGCGATCGAGACGCCCGGAAGCAGCCGCGCCCGAAACCAAACACACGGCGACGACGCGCGCCGAGATCGGGTCCAGTCGACTAGTCTCTCGGGCCGGGGGCGGGTGGGCGGCCGGCCGCTCATCCATCCTCGCCTACATTACTGACTGACCCAGCCGCGCACGAAACGGCTGCTCCGCGGAACACGCCCCCGGCGTACGTTGTTGCGTGTTTGGCCGTGTGGCATAGAAAAAGGTAACCACACGCTGCGAGAGAGTACTCGTATGATGGAAGCGGCGGCCGGCCGGCACGGCGGCACGTTGCGCGGGCGATGCCGCACGAAACCAAGGCGTGGCGCGACGCCCGGCGGGTGCATCAGAGAGCAGTACGGAACGAAAGGTGCTGCTGCATCCATGCACGGTGTTTTGACGCTCTTTCTGGAGCAGCACGCCAGCAGAGCAGAGCACACACCGTACCGGCGGGCGTCGATCATAATATACCCCCTCGGGAGCTGCACCAGCAAGCAAACGTACGGTACGGCGACGGCCAACCTAACCCCATTCCTCAACAAGTCCCGGTGGCTGCTGGTGTGGACGTCTGGCTGGTGGTGGACGCATTCCACGCCGGTGTCAACGACTTGCCGAGCTCGATCTCTTTCTCCATTCTGTCGTTCCCAGCTGGGGCCTGGGCATCCTCTCCCCAGTCCAACCCAATCAATAATAACCAGCTGCATGCATGCATCTCATTTCCCGCGCGACGGACAACCACCACCGACTTATCGAGGAGCTCCTACATACTCTCTCTATCTTAAAAAAAAAAAGGTGTAACTTCTAAAATTGTCTTAAGTTAAATTTTTAAAATTTTGATCGAATTTCTAAAAAAACACTAAAATATGTGGTAACAAATTAGTACCATTAAATTTATCATACAATGTGTTTTTATAAAATACTTATTTTATTTTAATCATAAATATTGATGTTTTTTTTTCTATGAAATTAGTTAAAGTTAAAAAATTTAACTGGCACGGATTCTAGGAGGGACAGAAGGGGTACTCGCGTGGCCGCAGGCCGACCCTCCCACCCTCGCTACTATCTGCATGCATGCTTTAGAGGGTGTTTATAAAACAATAATAAATTGGATAGATTACGACTATTTTGCAAAATTAATATTTTAAATCTAACATGTGCTAATGATAAATTAATTATACTTACAAAATTCATCTCACGTGTAATTTATATTTTATTAGTATCCGTACATCCCATATAATATCAGATGACACAGATAAAAGTTTTATTAGTCACTTAATTAATCGGGATCAGCTGATCCTAGTAGGCCAGTTCTTGGATATGTCAGCTCTGCAGTTTTTTGGTTCCAATGGATGGTTGTCAACTAGGCATATTGGTCATGTTTAGTCAAAACTTTATTGTCATTTCAGTTTTCCTTTCCTGTCGTTGTGAACTGGTTTTAGTTGTACCAGGTGTGCGTGTCTTTGGACAAAATGTTGTAATAATTGGCCTAATTTAATCTATCGATCGATGAAGCCAGATATGAAATATCCTTTATCTAAAAAATTAATTTCCCAGCCGGTCGCTGCATTGCGGTGCATCCGTGCATGCAGCCACGCATTCATCAGGTCGGCTTGATTTTTATTTGATCGCAGGTTGGCTTGATTTGATGAATGCTGGTACTGCCCGCCCAATGCTCAGAATGCAGTCTAATCTACTAGTAAGTACAACTCTGAATTGCTCAGTCGATTTATGTGACCTGCCGAATAGTCCTAGGCCTTGTTTAGTTCCACGTGAGTTTTTTAGGAGAGAGATTGTAAAGTCCTGTAGCACTTCGTTTTTATTTGGTAAATATTGTCCAATTGTGGCCCAACTAGGCTCAAAAGATTCGTCTCGTGATTTACAACAAAACTATGTAATTAGTTATTTTTTATTTATATTTAATACTCTTTACATACGGCAACAAATTTGTGAGAGGAGAGAGATTGTAAAGTCCTGTAGCATTTCGTTTGTTTGTGGTAAATATTGTCCAATCGTGGCCCAACTAGGCTCAAAAGATTCGTCTCGTGATTTACAACCAAACTGTGCAATTAGTTATTTTTTTTATTTATATTTAATACTATTTACATGCGGGAAATAATTGATGTGATGGAGAGAGAGTGGAAAAACTTGGAAGTTGGAGGGAAAGTTGGGTGGAACTAAACAAGGCCCTATATTACCTGAACGAAGAATTGATCGGATCCACCCGGCGTGCCTGCCTGCCTGCACGGTACGGGCCTCATACCATGCATGCATGGATCTCCTTCAATTTCTGTGGCGCGCCAACCAACTGAACTCTCATTTCAGTACAGTACCTGCTACTAGTAGCATTTCCCAGCCGTCGTTGCCTGTTTGTTTCCTGCAGCTCCGCCGCCTGCGAGCCAACCAATTCATCAGGTCGGCAAGCTGCTAGCTTGCGCGCTGCATGCCGGCCGGTGTGTTGGAACTGGAATCAGATTCGCTGTGCGCTGCCGCCGCCTCAGCCTCCACACAACCGTACGCAGATAGGTACAGCTCTGTAGCCATGCACGGACACGTACGCATGCGTAAGACATACTACGTGCGCCCTCATTTGTCAGACGGATGGCACATGCAGTGAGACGTAGTATGTCGACGACGACGGGCATGCAGTTAACTGCCGTTCTTCACGTTGGTCAAACGAACGGGTGCGCGGTGCCCGCCGCCGCCCACCGGTTCATCTCCAACCTGACAACCACCACGCGCGCATGCGTGTACGAGTATTCTACTACTGATACACTAGTATAATGCCCGTGCTAACGCTACGATAACATATAATCAGACAAATAAAAGAACTAAAAAGCATATATGTCAAGTTACTAAGCATCACTAAGATTATTTATGATTCACGCAAGAAGAGATAACATGTTCTGGCTACATATTTCCACCAAGGCGGCCAACAATCTTACTTCACCCAACAACACTAATCAGCAACCAAAAAGACAATGCAAAGACAAATACATCTGCAAGAGCATACGGTCTGGCAGCAAAATGTCTTTAGCAGATCTTTAAGCTCCCCTACATTCAGAAGCCAGCAGGTCTTCAAGCTCCCCTAATTCAGAAACCGCCTTCAGAGCGGCCAAAGGTAAATGATCTTCTAGATGTCTAGGGCACCATCTGTTTAGCCAGAACACACTTTAAGAAAGAGGTGGTGAAATAGATTTTTCCTCCTTGCAGGGCTTGAAAAGTCAAAGTAACAAATCTTTGTGAAGATCAACACAGGCTTAAATAAAGAAATATAATAACCCAAGAATTTACCTACCATCTATCTAACAGAAGTATAGGAGGACCTGAGTTGACCCAAGAGAATAAAACATCAGCTGCTATTTGGTTAGAAATTAAATGACAGTTGAAGTAGACAGTGCAATATCCAACAAGAACCTTACAATTATTTTATAGAGCACCTCGTGAAAATTCTTGCATCTTTTCTGTCATAATCAGTAACCCACAAATTGCTTGCATCTTTTCTTCCAAACAAAAAAAAGATCGCTTCACATTGTTCTTAAGAAACCACGGAAATTCTTGGTAGCCAGTTAAAAGAGCACTGAAATTTAATTGGTTAACCAAAAAATGAGAGAAAGAGAATATTTCAGATAACAAAACCGGGTCAGTACTCATGAATACAGCATGTACCTACTATCCGGGATCAGGAACGAACCGTAAAATCCAAAAAGACAGTTTCAACAAAGCGACTCCAACTTTAACCAAAGGAGAGTCCCTTTCACTTTCTACAAAAGGAGATAGGCAAACTGTTGAAATCGACAACTCAAGTTCTTTGATCCTCCATGGTTTTGCTAATAGACCTAGATCCCAGGTATTTTTCACTTCTTACATGATAGAAAGTATCGTTCTCCATCTCTCCCATGTTTGTTTCAGTGCACAATTCTCTGATACGTTTTACACGAAAATGGAAGAAAACAGCATGATCGTGATGGTAAGGATGAACATCCAGTTCATCGAAGACCTGCAGCTCATTATTCTCGCTAGTCCAAAAAAAATTTGTCCTTAGCATCCAGTATTATTACCTTGATAACAGAGCATACCCTTCACATTCTACATTTTTCTTATTATGAATTGAATTGTTAGAGAGCTGTAGCTGAGAGCACCAGATTCTACATTTCAACCTGGATATTCCCTGTCCCACTATACAAGAACAAGTCAACAAAAATTGACGTGATGTTAGAATCTCAATGCATGAATAGAACAAAAAACCATCTAAAAAACCAGAGCATATCCAGCTCACCCAAAAAGTAGTTACTATTCACGCCGAGCTGGAGGCGACGGGGCCAGGCACGGGACCGAGCGACACATCCGCCAGTCTTCCGTCACCCAAAAAGTATGGGTAAAAAAAATGATGAAAATAATTGATACCTAACGTGACAAGTATTGTGAACTCAAACATACAAGTATAAAAACTGAATATTCCTAACACCCTTCATGAATCTGTATTGCCAAACAAAACACCGCATTAGTAACTACCCATGAGTGCAAGCATCAAGGCACCAGCAACTTATACAAACAAATTAAAAAAATCCATACAAACAAGACGTATTTACATTGTCAAACAACTGGATGTTTTTACCTCATCAAAAACAGTAAAAGCTCATAAAAAATCCATACAAACAACTCGATGTTTTTACCTCATCAAAAACAGTACAAGCTCTAAGAGGAGCTGGAAAAAATTTCCTGACTCTGTTCTGAGTTTCAGTCTGTTCATTAATTTCATCCATAGTCTTGTTGACATCATCAATATTATTTCTGCAGAGCATGGTAAATTATCATTTTGTAGTCTTGGTTGCACACATTAGAACTCCACTGTAAATAGAAACGCACCACTGGACATGTGCATGTCTTCTAAAGAACAAGTGAATACGTTGCTAATGGCATCTCCTAAAGAACAAGGACATTTGCATCAAGATTTACTATAATAAGAAAAGTATATATTTGCATAAACTGCACGACTCTGAAGAATGGAAGAGTAATTAGGATGGGGAATGGGGGTTCAGTTACCTGAAAATCTCGAATGCTGTCCATACTCGTAGATGCATGGCTTGCAGTGCCAACTGCTTGGGATCGATCACAGCATCATTAGATGATTTTGTAAGTATATACCAATAAAAAAAACATCTGTCAGTATAGATGGGGTTCGGTTACCTGAAAATCCAAAATGCCCTTTATACTGTCAAATTCAAAAATGACCATGTCTTCCTCGTAGATGGCTTGCAGTGCCAGCTGCTTGGGATCGATCACAGCATACCATCAGATGATTTTGTAAGTATACAAATAAAAAAAAATCTACTAGTATGGGAATAGTGAAATATACATCAATTTAATTTTTAATGTAACTGAACTTGCATTGCACTACTACTATAGGGCACAATTGACAATTCACGATTCAGTAGTCCTAAAAGTGGCGATCCCATGGAGAAGAATTGTAGGTTTTAATGATGATGAACTGAAACCAATCTCTACTACAAAGCTAGCGAGTCATAGATCACCTCGTCTTCTCATATCTGGCTATTGAACTGAAACTGCTCCTCTGAGAAGTCGTCATCAACAGTTCAACACGAACAGCGGCAGCCAAGGCCTCCAGCCAGGCCCCGGCCTCTTTTCTGTGCTGGTGGTTGGGGTGGGAGTCTCAGGCTGTCTGGGGGAAGAGAAGCGCAGATGCAAGGAGTTGGGGGCAGGCTGGGGCCAACGTGGCCGGCACGGCGGCGTTGGACGCACGCACAGCGACGCTGAGTTCTCGGCGACAGGGCCAGGCACAGGACTGAGAGATGCATCCGTGGTTCTTCCGTCGCTGAGTCTTCCGGGCGGCATGACCTGCTCCCTAGAACGGACGGCGAAGGGCAGTATTGCTACCTATGGCGAGCAGGCCTGCTGCTTCGCTCGTGCGGACTGGGCTCAGACGCCTCGTGCTCGAAGCTTTCGCGGCCGCCGGAGATGAAGGAACGACGAGGGCCGCCGGAGACGCTCGCTAGAGATGGAGGGATGGCCGGGAGTAGCGCGCCGCCAGCCTGAAGTAGCGCCCGCCGCCGCTAACCCTAGCGTGTGCCTCTCTTCGCGAAGTGCAGAGACTGGCACTGGAATAGACGGGGGAATGTTCGTGAAGGTGGCTTTTTTTTCCATCAGAAATAAAACAGAGAAAAACAAAGGTAGGTGGGAATCGAACCGAGAGCGGCGGGCGTCGACGAGGAGCTGGTACCGCGGGTGGCGATGGGTGCGTTGAAGCCTCAACGCGTTGAAGCCTTCCGAGCGTGACCCTACGATTGTTGTGAAGTCTACTCAGGTTAGCTCTGGATCGTTGGATTGTTGAGTGAGGATTTTTTTGGGTGCACAGTTTGGTGTGGACATAAGAAACATCATCACTGTGGGGGACAATTTACTGTGTGGACGGAGTATAATTTAAGTATTCCATTATAGTAGAGATTATCCAGTGTGGAGTACGCGTACATAGTATGCATCCCCGCAGGTGGCGTGCATCAGCTAATCAACCCAACACATAGCATCAGCTAGCATGCTGGGCTAATTAAGTTTATAAAAATACTAGATGAGATCCGAGGAGTAATGCATTGTTGGTATTTCTTATGCACAATTAAAATATGAAGGATTCCGCAAGCGCACAGAAAACCATTGTAGCATTTTACCGGGAGTATTCCAGGTATCGTTATTTATATTTTACCACTGGAAAGCAATGGATAAAGACATTGATAGTTCACCATCATGTATCTACTAACTAATATACCAACTAGACTAGAGTAGGGATAAATGATAGATGATAGGAATTATGCATATATAACACACACACAGAGGAATTCCATAATAAAAGAGTAAATAGCTAAAGTGAGAGGACAACGGGAGAGTTCAAGGTTCCTAAATACTTCTCTATTACTGGGGTTCTATAATAACTAATTTATGGAAGGTAAAGCAATCACACAATAACACTTCGGGACATCGGAACACTAGTCACGGAAACGGGTGTGAAAGGACTAGGAAGCTTCGACTACGGTCCTACAAACACCAACCATAACATGGTGGAATACGTCGGCCGTCAGGGCTGTCACCACCTGGGGCTACCACAACTATATGTTGGATTGGGTGCAACCTCGTCTATACTACGAATTACTACTCTAGTCACACGTAATAACTAGAGCACTTGATACGAGCGGAGATCCTATGCTAAGGTATGAAAACTATACTAATCACACAAATGAAAGGCATAAAAGTAAATAGAGAAGATGAATATATTAAAGCATAAGTATTACAAAGAATAGATACAAAGACATACCAAAACTCTGAAGACTCCTCCAGAACTTGAGCGAAGCTCGCCTCTTCCTAACTCCCATCTAAAACTAATCTACTACATTAGAAAGTCTAGCCCTAATTCTTTAGAGATGAGATGTTATCCATTTGAGGGACACCTCTACATCTCTACAATATTGTGGTGCCCTCAGGGAGGGGGGTCTGCCTCTTTATTTATAGCCCGGTGGGATGAACGTGCGCCGTTGGATCAAACCGACTTGGGCAACGGTGGAGATGCAAACCCTAAGGCAGTAGGAGGCCGTCCGTTGAAGCGGGCCCCGAATGGGCTCCGGAGGGCGCCGGATGGCCCGGGGTGGCGCCGGGCGGCCCCACCCTATGACAGGTGGGCCCCGCCTTCGGTGGGTCGCCTTCACGTGTCTTCTAGAGTCTTCTAGTGTTGATTTCGGTGTAGAATTGATATCTTTTGACTCGGACTCCAAATAGGACAAACCATATACCCGTTTTAATCGTCTCGACGAGCTCTTTACAATGATGCACTCCAAATTATCATTTGAGATACTTTTTTATTCTGTGCAAAATTGGATATACCCGCAAAACGATCAAGAAGAACACAACTCGTGGAACTCGTTAGAATCAAACCCTACAACTATGCTTTATGATTCTTTTCATATTAATTTATGCAATAATTGATGGTATAAAATAGGCATTAAGGACAATCAACAAGTTCCCCCAAGCATAACCTTTGCTAGTCCCTTAGCAAAGCCAAACTCAACAATGGATCAGGAGTTGCTGCAATATTTTCACTTCCAACAAGTACACAAACCTTCAAACAAAAATTCTCCTTTGAATTTAGAATAAATGTATCATATTATTCATCATGGGGCTTATTGCTCTTACCTTGGATTTTGAGTAACTGAAAGATAGAACGATCAAATCAAGTACTATGTCTCTAGTTCTTTCACTTTACCTTTTAATCTGGAGTTTTTTTTTTCAAAAGCTTAGAAACATATTGTTGTCAAACTAAACAAAGGATCCATAGAGAAAGTCAACACACCGTTGAATCGAGAAGTGCATGTGTATAAAAATAGAGTTGGTTGGTTTTTTTAATTTATCACTCTCTTCGCTTATTAGAGACACATGGCTATGAGGCTAATTCTACTATGGGGCACATACCTATTTTTTTCTGATATTCATTTTTCGAGGTTCCGGACACTTGTCCCTTTTTATTTCCTTAGGATCTATCTTTTGAGGTTTCGGATACTTGTCTCTTTTTATTTCTTTGGATACTTTTGCATAGCCACATGTCTTCCAACAAACTTTGGAGAGGATAGCAATAGATAATTATGAGCGTTTATGCGGAAAATGAATGGAATGTGTAAGTGATCTCAATTCAATAGCATGATAACTTCGCATAGGGTCAACAAAGTTTAATTTAACTCAATGCAATTATTAGTCATATTAATATTGGTAAATCTCCGGAACTCTAGTGTTGTTTAAAATAAGATAACAGTAGCTCAGATCATCACATCATACCCACCAATTACTTAGATCTTAGATCAAGCATTTGCTACCCATGCATTTAATTTCATTATAAGACATTATTATTAATTAAGAGAACTCGTGCTTGAAAGTAGGTACTGGAAAGAAATTACAATAGAGCAACTATTTATTATTTTCAAGATAAAATTTTATTATTCTTCAGTTTTTATTTGACTCTTAATAAACTAGACAGAATTGTAAACACACTCTATGATCACACCTTAATAAATAATTAAACTATCTTTATTTGGTTTTAATGATCATTCATCTTTTTATTTATTTTAGACTAATGGACTCATAAAAGACTCTACAGACGTGGGCCTTCATGTGCCCACATATTTTTGGTATTTTATGACTATAAGATAGACTTCGATAATCGTATAGATATACTTTTACGATAACTAGGGGATGCTCTCCCCAAGCTAGATGTTGTCATAGTTGAGCATTGAAGCTGAGTGGTCCTCACAGAGAAGCTCATGTTTGTAAGAGCGAGTGTTGCCAGGAATACTTCAATCTTATCACCCAAGATGTTACTTTCTTCACACAGGGGTTAGCTGTGTGTCGGAAAGGTGTATGTCGAGTAGTGAAGATGAAGATACCTAGATGAGCTGGCTCTCAGAGTCATCCTCATGGTGAGAGTTTGATGTTTTGAGTCCTTCGGACTAGACTCCTCCTTGCAGTGGTTCATTAATTGAGTACTTTAGTTTGCTCCTAAGGATGAGGATTGAGGTGGTGTCTCCACTAGTGGGCTTCCAATGGTGGTGCCACCTTTTTCTTTTTGTTAGCATCGCGAAGCCAATCTTATGTACATCATTGTTACTAGTTTAGAACTCCCACTTGTAGAATTTAGAGAATCTCCCCACAATTTGCTTGAAGTGTGTTCTGCTCTTAAAGATAAGGTAGAGATCAAATGCATGGGCTTTATTGGTGGGAAAACACCAACAGAACCAGAAATTTATTCATTCTCTAACCTTGGGCACAATAAGATTGATGTCTTTTTATATTGTTTATTTATAACATGGATGAAAAGATCAAAAGCATAAATATAGCATTTTAGCTTATGAGATAAAGGAGTGGAGTTGCTTAACCTATGGAAGGATTATTCATCTTTATGAATTATGTAGATTAACATAATGACTATCATCTTTCAACAAAAAAAGATATATTATATTTGAGCGCATTTGGTTAAGATCGAGATCAAGAGAATGGTGTTATGATGTATACTCCGAGATCAAGAGGAAATGATGACCACTTACCTTTAGGATGTTACCTTTATTACTGGAGCATGATGACACCATGTGATAAAGGCTAGATTGTCCTTGCATGTTGAGTTGTTCATTACCATTTTGTCTCATATGTTGTACTCTTTTCTCACTCTTTTAGATTTCTTCTCTGCAAGGGATTAGTAGACAACACATACCTGAAGGAATATACTATTTATTTGAAGTATGGATAGTGTTTTCCAAAGAGTTAAAGATTAAATTGTAGCCCGTGTTTTAAATAATTCACCATTATTTCAAATTTTCAAACAAGGTTAAGGCGAAGATATAATTTTGAAGAATACCTCTAACCTTGATTTGATTCTATGAAGTCTCCTAATATGATTTAAACATTTTTATACAGGAGAGGATAGTCTATATATACAACCAAATTCTTATACAAATATGCTTTGATGTTATAATGTTTAAGTAATATTCTGAAGCATACTTATAATAGACTAAAGAAGTTCAAAAGACTAAAGATATTTATTCAAATAGAACCAAGAATATTTAGGTGAACCAAAAGAGTATTTTATTTGTTTTAAGTTTTAGCAAACTAAACATGACATAAGGTCGGGGTAACCAAGAGAATTAGCAATATGGTATAAGATGTTGAATGTAGTTTAAAGTTGCATGAAGCTTGGATAAATGTACCTTATGTCTTGCAGGGTGATTGGTCCACTATCATGGTGAAGTGTAGAAGGTATTGAAGTGTTCTTTCATCCATTTCTTTCCATCTTAGTCCTTTCTATACACTTGTTCTCCTTTCTTTCCGTTTCGAACCATTATCGGACTTTTTATTCTTTCTTTCTTGCATGAATGTTAGTGGACACATACCCGAAGGATTGCAACAAGTTCAGAATATGGGTTATGGTCCATAACTTATATGATTTTTACCTACGCTAATGAAAATATGGGCTTTTAGTATTACTTTAGCATAAATTTCTTTTAACAAATTTTGTTGGTAGATGCACTTTTACATGGTCCAAGATAAAGATAACTTGCAACAAAGGATTAAGTGCATAAACTTTGATACTTACAGTTTTTCCATGGAGAATGTGTCTCTCTTTTGTGCAAAGTTATATTGGACTTCATCATATGCCTTGATTCATCTCTTGATGTGAGTTCATCTCTTGATGTGAGTTCATCTCTTGACTTACCCAAATTAAATTTGAGAGTTTCCTGTAGGAGTCAGTCCAACAAAGTATCCAATGTCTACTACAACAATTTCTAGTTCAATAACCAAACCAAACTCCATGTCTAATTTGATTAAGGTAGGCTATTTAACCTAAGCACCACACTTAAATTAAAAACCTACGGAAGTGTGGCGAGTACTTCCAAACCAAAGCATACTATAATAGATAAAGGTAACATAAGAGCATATAGAGATTTACTCAAAGAGATGAAAGCATAATCATGTATGGTGAGAATATTTTTTTTCATTTTTCAAGTAAAGATGCAAGTGACATACATGTGTGCAAGAAGCTAAACATGCTATGGATTTGATATGAGACGAAGTGGATGCATATGAAGACAAAGTGTATGCATATGGATTATTCAAAGTAAACATGCAGCGGAATACAACATGATAACTACTCATCAAATTTTAAGTCTATGAGCAAGACTTTCTCACCTTTCTTGATTATACTTACCATGACTCACAATAGAATTTGTGAGTTGTGCAGCAGCTTTTGTTTGTCACATGTGATGAACTTTGAATTCATGTGATGATGACTTTTTCTCTAATCTACACATGGTTAGATGAATGTATAAATATTTATACATACCTGTGAGATAGCAGGGCTTCATTGTTGATAGATCATGAATGTTCAGGCACCTTGAGTTCTTCAATATCTCCCTTGTCTTATTCTTGTGGAATTTTGCTAGAAGATTGAGACGGTTAATATCCTGCTTATTCCACAACTCAACAAAAACAGGGATAATCCTACTAAAGCTAGCGGCAGACTAGATTAGCAGATATCAAGATCATTATCAAAATCTTTACGTTAATTTTTTTCCTGGCAACGGCGCCAAAAATTGTAACACCCCCGGTGTTACGTTAACTTAAACCTGCCATGTCATCATCATCATTGCATAAGCATTTATGATTAGAAAACCCTGATAAGTATGACTAAAATGAGTTTACAATTTTAGGTTTTTGTTTGAGCTCTTTTATATCACATGTGTATGTGTTTACCATTTAAATTCCACTCATATGTTTACTTTTGTTTATAAAAGCAACCAATTAAAATCAACCTTGATGTTTGCAAGTGTTTGGCTAACCTTGACTTACATATCAAACATATTTTACAAATCAAATGAGGTGCAAGAAAGAATCAAATTTGAATTTGGAATTCAAATACCAAACCCTAGCTCAAGTGGCTAAGTGTTGGAAATTGAATTTCATTTTCAATTTTGATGAGCTAACCATAATTAATTTTCTAAATAAAAGTTGTTAACCATTGGCACTATTTCAAAGTATGAACTTTGTATTTTGAGAATATGCTATTGGTTGGGTTTGAAACTCATCACCACATCATTAATTAATTGCCCAAAGATCCAATTTGAAAATCCTTTTCAAAAGCGTAAATTCAAAAGCCTTTTGCCCCTTTTCTCAAATTCATCTCAAAATATTCAAAATTTGGGAAAACTTCAAAAATACAGATTGTACATCTCTTTAAGCTCTACAAGCTTGGTATATAAAGTTTTTCAAGTTTTTGAATAAAATTTGAAGTAATTTCAAAAGATCTTTAAATTGGAAAATGTCCCCTTTTGCACTTTTAAACTCCAATTCAAAATCTATTTGGTTTCATGAGAAACTTTCTAAATAAAAGTTGTAGATCTTGAAAAATGGAACAACTTTTATTTTGGGAGATTTTCATCTTTTATTCAAAATTTAAAAGTAATTTTGAAATCCTTGAAGTTAGGGTTTTTGCCCTCTTTTCAAATTTGAAATGCAATTCAAAAATTATTTTGAATCTGACTAAACTTCTTTAATGAAAGTTGTAGAGCATGAATTTTTGAGCAATCTATATTTTGGGATATTTTTGAATACAGTGCAATTTTTGAAAGTAATTTTGAAAATAAAAAGGAGAGGTGTCCCGCTACGACAATGATGCACGGGGGTGCCACCTCACCACGGCCCATGCCGGCCGGCCGCCGCCGCCGTGGCCGTTCCGTGCCTTCCCCGGCTTTCACGCGTCACCGCCCACCTCAACCCCCGTCGTGAAGCTACCTGCCACCTCACCACGTCGTCTCCGCCCTATAAAAGCAGTGCGTCGGCCGTCGTCGTCTCGTTTCTTCCTCCCGGCTCACCGTCGACACGCCTCTGTCCGCCGACGAAGCACACTCACCACGCAACGCCACTGTCCAATTGCGTTTGCACATAGCCCCGTAATCTCCTTGCGCTTCTCTTGAGCCGTAAAGTGTCAGTCGAGATGACCGGAGCTGTCCGCACGCCTTCATCTTCCCCAATTCCGATCACCGCCGTCGTCGTGAGCCCTCTGTTCTGACAAGCGCCGTTCGAAACTCCTTGGATCACTTTGTTCCTAGTTTTCAGTTGATCTTGAGGCGTTGATGCTCGTTGGCCTTTGCTTTTCCACAGTCGAGCACCGAAGCCGCGGGAACGTCGCCTCATCGTCGCGTTCGCGCCGTCGTCCACCCGCCACCGTGTTCCACCACCTCTGTTCCGTCTCCCTTCAATCCAACACGAGCCCGTGTTGTGGTGAGCTCCTGTAAAGCCTTAATCGCTCGTGTTTGAGTCGCACTCGCACCATAGTCGCCGTTGCGTCCTCGCGCCGCCGCTCACCGTCGGGCCGAGCCGCCGTGATCGTGGCTGCGCGTCTTTCGAGGATGGAAAAGGGGCATGGTATACCTTGTCGTGATCGGGAGAGTGAGAGGGATCCGTTGGTGTAGTTGTTTTCGCCGGAGGATCATCACCGGTGAAGAGCAGCCGCTGACCGCGCCGCTGCCTCTGTTTGTGTCGGAAAAGAGGAGGAGGAGGATGAAGCTGACAGGTGGGGCTGCCCTGTCAGCGAGAGAGAAGAGAAGGGAGCCCCGCGCACGCCTGTGCGTGAGAGCCGGCCGTGCGTGGGGTCTGTTGGGCCGCTAGGCTGCACAGTAAAGCCCACGGGAAAGGAGAAAAACTTTTCTTTTTCCAATTTAATTTCCAAAAGCTTGTTTTCATCATTTTGCTACAATTTATTTTGGGCAAATAAAGTTGTGACAAAAATATGTATGTGTTCCTTGTAATATGCTCTGTGCAGAAAAAATACTAACCTTGTTTTTTCCAATATGTTTTATTTATGCTATAAATGGCTCTTTTAATTAATAAATGCCACTTCCACGATTTTTAATAATTAAAATATAAGTCCAAAAATTATGAATTTTGTTTTGTGTGCTAATTAGATGATGATGATCTTAATTATGAAGTTTGATCATGTTTTGACTAATTTTTGTATTATGCTTAATTAATACCTTAATTAATTAATGTTTGATTAGTTAATCTCTTGATTAATTAATGTTTAATTAATCTCCAATTAGCAAGTTAATTAGTGGCTTTCAACAATTGTGAAAATGGTTAATAAATTAGTAATTAATCTTAATCACTATTAGGGTTGCTTGATTTTGGGATTGAGTGATGACCCTAGGTCATTAACCCTAATGACCTTCGGCATTTTATGTTGATTGCGTACCGTTAGTCCGTCGTCATCGACGCTAGCTATACTTCCGTAGTGCAACGTTACCGTGAAGGAAAGTTGTACTCAAGATAGACTAGTTGTCTTTGCATTATTATCGCATGCTCCTTTATTTCTTTGCATTGTAATCATGCATCTCTCGTCGTGTAGTAGTTGTCGGATCGAGGCGGGAGTTGATCCAACTCCTGTTCTCGAAGAAGGTGATCATCGTGAGGAGGCGGAATCTGATCTTGGTAATTGGGTAGTGGAACCTAACTGTCGAGCCCCAAGGCAAGCCCCGGATGCATTTAAACATTTCCTTGTATTTTAAAAAAGCTTTATATTTTATGTTCCTGATATGATGCATTAGGTGTTAGGAGTTGTGTGATATCCTACTTTGATGTATTTATCGTACCTTGATATATTACCCTGGATACCCGTTTTGATTTCAAAATGCTTAGTGTATGCTTAGCCTTGCTACTAGTGTAGGGTTTTGATAAACTGTTTTCCAAAAGTGTGATCACAATATCCTCTGAAGGAAAGTTATGAAAACCTGATGTTGCTTGTTGTGTATCCTTGTTCCGACGGGGTCAAGGGTACGCAACAAGAACATGATGATGAGTAAATCGAGACGTCGGTGGAGTGACTTGCACCAGGATGGGCTAGTGCCCTGGTGTAGTGTCGTCCACTTGTGTCGGTTAAGGACCGTCCGTTGTTTGGCCCTAGGATCATGAGGTTATTGGATAGTACTAGTCGCATGCTAATGGCGGTAAGCTCCCTTGTACTATCCATGACGAGGACGGATAACCGGGACGAGCGTAGCGTGTACCCATCCTACGGGGCCACCGTGGAAGGGGACCGCGGCTTAGGTAGATGGTGTACTGTACCCTCGTGGCTAGGACCCATTCTGGCAGGGAGAAATACAAGCGTGAGTTGATGTATGTAAGATGTTCGGTCCTGCATACATCGTGTGGCTAGGAAGCCCCAGCTGGGTATATAAAGCGATTCGAATCGTCGGTGCTCCACGATATGGGAGACTTGATCCGAGTCCCGGCATCGTAGTAATAATGAAAGTTGTGAGACTGGAAAGTTTTGAATTCGTTACATGTTTGACAAGTGATTGTTATAGTAAAATAAGGACTGGCTTAGTCTCTTTTTGCAAAGGTGTCATTTGATCTTGCTAAAGCCTCACCTTGATTCCTATTAGCCAGCATTCCTGAGTCTTCTCTCTAATTTTTGGTCGGGTAAGTCTTGCGGAGTACTTTTTATACTCAGGGTTTGTTTAACCCCGTTGCAGGTGGACCGTGTGAACAAGAGTGCTATGGCCCTTGTTGCATGACGGTCGTTGATGAAGTGTCTGATGAGGAATAGGTTGAGTGGCCCGTGGGTAGGGCACTTTCGTTGTGTGGATTGTAATAAAAGTTAAGTAATGATACTTTCGCTGTTATGTAATAATGACTCTAGTTTGTATAAGTTTTATAAATGGTTTGTAAATTAAGTTATTGTAAGTCTTCCGCTACTCTGGTATTTTGTATGAAAACTGTTGTAATACTGTGATGTCTCTGTAAGTATCGATCCTGAAGGAATTGTGGTTTATCAGGGGTTCACCTGACGGAACATTCTAGGTTATGTGGTGTACAAGTATAGCCGACAGAGGTCTTAGGGACAATGTCAGATGCTTGTGGGCCATATAATTTAGAAGGTTACGCCACAAAAATGCTTGTTGGTATTTCTTATGCACAATTAAAATGTGAAGGATTCCGCAAGCGCACAGAAAACTATTGTAGCATTTTACCGGGAGTATTTCAGGTATCGTTATTTATATTTTATCACTGGGAAACAATGGATAAAGACATTGATAGTTCACCATCATGTATCTACTAGCTAATATACCAACTGGACTAGAGTAGAGGTAAATGATAGATGATAGGAATTATGCATATATAACACACACACAGGAGAATTCCATAATAATTGAGTAAATAGCTAAAGTGAGAGAACAACGGGAGAGTTCAAGGTTCCTAAATACTTCTCTATTACTGGGGTTCTATAATAACTAATTTATGGAAGGTAAAGCAATCACACAATAACACTTCGGGACATCAGAACACTAGTCATGGGAACGGGTGTGAAAGGACTAGGAAGCTCCGACTACGGTTCTACAAACACCAACCCTAACATGGTGGAATACGTCGGCCGTCAGGGCTGTCACCACCTGGGGCTACCACAACTATATGTTGGATTGGGTGCAACCTCAGGTAACCAATAGTCTAAACGTCTTGTCTATACTACGAATTACTACTCTAGTCACACGTAACAAGTAGAGCACTCGATACGAGCGGAGATCCTATGCTAAGGTATGAAAACTATACTAATCATACAAATAAAAGGCATAAAAGTAAATAGAGAAGATGAATATATTAAAGCATAAGTCTTACAAAGAATAGATACAAAGACATACCAAAACTCTGAAGACTCCTCCAGAACCTGAGCGAAGCTCGCTTCTTCCTAACTCCCATCTAGAACTAATCTACTACATTAGAAAGTCTAGCCCTAATTCTCTAGAGATATGAGGTCATCCATTCAAGGGACGCCTCTATATCTCCACAATAAAGTGGTGCCCTCAGAGAGAGGGGTCTGCCTCTTTATTTATTGCCCGGTGGGATGAACGTGCGCCGTTGGATCAAACCGACTTGGGCAACGGTGGAGATGCAAACCCTAAGACGGTAGGAGGCCGTCCGTTGAAGCGGTCCTCGAATGGGCTCCGGAGGGCGCCGGCCGGCCCCGAGGTGGCGTCGGGCGTCCCCACCCTATGACAGGTGGGCCCCGCCTTCGGTGGGTCGCTTTCACGTGTCTTCAGAGTCTTCTAGTGTTGATTTCGGTGTAGAATTGATATCTTTTAACTCCGGACTCGAAATAGGGCAAATCATATATCCGTTTCAATCGTCTCGACGAGCTCTTCACAATGCTACACTCCAAATTATCATTTGCGATACTTTTGTTCTGTGCAAAATTAGATATACCTGCAAAACGATCAAGAACAACACAACTCATAGAACTCGTTAGAATCAAACCCTATAACTATGCTTTATGATTCTTTTTATGTTAATTCATGCAATAATTGATGGTATAAAATAGGCATTAAGGACCATCAACATGCATATGTAATGTAATACTACTATTTATGCATGTTGTGTGTGTTGTATGTATAAGATCAGATTGTAGATTGCCAACTAACTGTATTGTGCCTGATTAGTTAGGGTCTGTTTGGATCACCCTTGCTAAAGTTTAGTCCTATTTAGTCCCTAAACTTCAAACAATCCTTATTTTTGCTAGAACTAAACTTTAGTAGTTTAGTCAGTAAGGAGTGACTAAAAGAGACTAAAAGCCAAGTTGTGAGAGCACATGTCCCTCTTTAATGCGCTTTTAGTCTCTTTTAGTACCTAGAACCAAACACACTAGAACTACTAGGACTAAAGTTTAGTACCTAAATTTTAGTCATTAGAGAAACCAAACAGACCCTTAATCCCAGCCCTGGCTGTCGGGGGCCAAACAACCGGCCTGTTAGGCCCCCGGCTAAACGAAACCAATTAGGCCACAGTTAGCGGCCCCACGTACGGTCCAACGAAAGGCCGGACCAGCGGGCCGACGCTCGACGGCCCGCCGCAAGGCTGCGGCAGAAGCCCGCGGGTGAACTACACCGGCAGGCGGGGGGCTCGACCCGGGGCGCGCCCGGCACGACCGCCGGGGCAGGACTCCCGGGGTCGTGACCGGAGGCCGCGGCTCACACGACCCTCACGGGCGTCTCCGCGAAGAAGCGACCTAAGGCTTGCGCTCCACGCGTGAACCACGACCCCGCTGCCAGCACGACCGGTCAAGCCATATCTTCTTAAATGCTGCGCTCAGCCAGGCATGGGCCGGCATCTTGATCGCACTGTTTGACGGTGCAGGGCATGGAAACGGATGCCAGCGGCATTATTAGCCAGAGCAGGGCGTGGCTCGGCTCTTGACCACACTGTTAGCCAGAAGAAGGGCATGGCTCAGCGTCAAATCGCCCTGCTGGCTGATGGACCGAATCACTCACCCGTCACGACCCACTCCCGTGCCATACGACGTCATTAACTCCAGGGCAATACTCTAAGCGCTCCAATCAACTATTCATCCTCGCCGCCCACTGTAACGGCGTGGGCAAGCACTCCGGCGACACGACCACACCAGCGACAAGCATTGATCATCGCGTATGACGCAAGGAAGAAGGACGCCCGACCCCAGAAAGGCGGATGAGCCACTCCACCATCGTCCTTTTTCTTTCTTTTTCTACACAGCACGCCCATACCTTCTTCATGTTAGGCCGTTCCCTCCCTTCATCTATAAAAGGGAGGGCGAGCCATTTCACAAGACAGACTCTAATAGATAGCAAAACCACTAAAAACCCATCACACACACGCCACAATATTGGCACTACACTCAATCAGAGACTTGGGAGCCCCTCCCTCTCTCGAACCGGTTGTAACCCCTACTACGAACCGCCGCTAAGTAACACGATCCCTTCAAACTGGACGTAGGGCCTCACGCCCGAACCAGTATACTCCCCGTGTCCTCTTAGCGAACCATCCGGGCATAAACGCGCATCTATAAAGTTACTAGTTGGTGCTTTCACAAAACACCGACAGTTAGCGCGCCAGGTAGGGGCCTTGCGCGTTTCGTCTCAAAACCTAAAGATCCGGATGGCCAAATCCAACGATCTTCAGTTCCCTCCGGGCACCCATGTCCGGTTCGGGAACCTCGACTTCATCAGCATCGGGGTGGACTACGACATGATGCTCCTCCCTCCCAACATCAACGTCGACGCCGTCTCTGCGTCGTTCGCCGACTTGCACCTCCACGACAACAACCTAGCCCGGCACGACAATGACAACAGGTCATTTCCCGGCCTGGCGATGTAGGAGAAAAGACCGCCGCAAGAACCAGGATGTTCATCGTCGACGACCATGGCCTAAGAAGGGGCCTCGACACTTCTCCGACGCGCCCACGTCCAGCACCACGGCGGTCACCGCCGGACCCGGTCCGAAGAACGACGACAGCGATCGGCCCCATGGCACCCGCGACATCCCGGCCGACGACGCCGAATTCCAGGATCCGGAAGCGCTACTCCACTTCCTCGGCATCTGCGACTACCTCCTCAGCGACTATGTCAGCGACGACGACGACGGCGGCTATGAGCTCACTTGGCCGTGATTTCGGCCACGATCGGTAGACCCGTGAACTCGCCTCTCGGCTAAATTTCCGCGCACGTTACGATTACTCCGCATTATCCGCTTTATGTAACGCTTAAATTTCCATATTAATTTCGTACCACGAGTTTGTACTTAATTACGAAAAATTTAAGTTATATATGACAAGGTCCGAAAATAAGGACCGGGGTTCGCAAGCCTGCCCGCGGAGGGATCACGGCCGCCCCGGACTGATGGAGTGAGGGGCGACCCGAGAAAGAAGCCCACTAGCGGCCTAATTTCCCGAGCACACGAAGTGATTAGGGCTTTCTCAGGCCATGTTCGAGTCCAAGGTTGATCTTTGATTCAGAAATTTTTGCGGAAAAGGCATCGAGCCCACGAGCCCGCGGACGGCTTGAGAAAAGTACGAGTCGACTACCTGGATTAATGAGGCTGGTCACGCCGCGCGTCGCAAAGGCCGAAAACCTGGGCCTCACTTGAACTACCCATTAGCAACTCACCGGGCACTGCATCTCGACCCAACTGAAGGGAAGATGCAGCGTTGCCCACCTCCTCCAACCCCTAAAAGAGTCACGTGGGGAGAAGACTCGACCCCCAGATCGGGCCCGTGCGTTTGCAAGAGTGCGGGGGCTCGAGGACAGAAATGTCCGAAACTCAAAATTAAAAGAAACCCTGGGGCAAACACATACGACCCTCCGCGCCCCCGGGAAAATGTGCGCGCGGTCACAATCCCGCAATAAACGAACTAATGCAACCCCCCCCGGCGTGCGGGGGAGGGGTCGATTCCTCGAACGAACCGTTTCGTACCTACTCGTTTCTCGCAATCGTTCTTGCGATTTCTTTTCTCAAGTCATAAAACTACGAAAACAAAGTTGCACAAACTTGCGAGTTAACAAAATACTTTATTTCCCCCTTTTCTCTTACAATTACATGAGATGATTTTGCAGAAAAAGGGGGAGGAGGAGGTGAGATCGCCATCCCTAGCCTCTGACTCCCCGGGGCGAAGAGCTGGTCCACCGGGGAGAGCTCCACCACAACTCCCGCCGCCTCCTCATACCGGGAGCATGTCGGCGTAGTCCTCGAGGGACTCGCCGGCAGGGAAGCCCCGCGACGTCGGTCAGGTCGACGTCGGTGTGCGCCTCCGCCATCGCAAAGGGCGACGACCGCGCCCCGGCGAATCACAGCGCACCATAGAGGCGTTGACGCTGACGTGCGCCATCTCGAGACGCTCGCGGATGTTGCCGGCGGTAGCGTGGACTAGGTTGGCGAGCTCGGTCTCGGTGACCGCCATCGCCTCCATCTACGCCCGGCCTCCTGTGGCAACACGTAGGAATGTCAAGACAGAGAAGGGTCGAAAAAGGAATGAAACAAAGAGCAAACGAAGAAACCCTCACCGGCGCAGCGCGGTCCGCTTCCTCCCGCTGCCGGGGGCGACGCGATTCTCCTCCTCGAGCGCCACCACCACCGCCTCAAGGGCGGCGATGCGCCGAGGGCATCCCCCGCGGGAAGTGGAGGGGCCGACAGTTTACCGCCGCCGGAGGCGCGAGCGGCTCCGGCGCCACCCGGAATGGACGGTCCGGCCGCCGCTGACAAGAACCGGCGACGTAGCCCGCCGACGAAATCCGGCAGGTGCTGAGTCGCCGGGCCTCCGGCGTGTCCCCGGCCGCGCACGTTGCAGGCCGACGACCCTACGGACTCCTCCGACCTGGCCCTCCTCACTAGCGCACCTCTCCATGGCCGACGTTGAACGAAGGAGAAGCAAGGAAGGAGAAGAGTAAGGAGCGGGGAAGGTAGAGATAGAATATGGCGAAGCAAGGGGGGAAGGTCGTGCTCCACGACCCCTTTATGATCGTGTGGAGACCCCAAGGGTCACCACGACCAAGCGGCGCGAAGGCCCCCGCCTTCCCGCCCAAACGCCCGCCTCCTCGTCTCGCCCTGCATTAACTCCAACGCCCGGACCGAGGCGAGACGCCCGCGACGCGCCTCCCCGGATAAGTCCAGCGCGGGCTCAAGCCAGCGGCACCGGGCCGAGGCGCCGTCCGGCCTGCCCGACGGTCCAAAGACGCCATTATTGCCGGGGGTGAACCGTCCGATCGCACACCGAAACCGACGATCTCACTACCCCGAAGCACACGATTAAGTCTCTGCGGACGTGGCCCACATCCCTAGAGACTTGGGGACTACCGGCGGTGCACTCAAGCACCCACCGGAGAAGTCGGAACGACCCTCGACGACAAGTCCCCCGCAGCGTGGACCCACACCCGCAAGGACTCGAGGGCCACCGTCGGGGCCAAACAACCAGCCTGTTAGGCCCCCGGCCAAACAAAACCAATTAGGCCACGTTAGCGGCCCACGTACGGTCCAACGAAGGCCGGACCAGGCGCGCCGACGCCCGACGGCCCCCGGAAGGCCTGCGGCGTAAGCCCGCGGGTGAACTACACCGCGGCGCGGGGCTCGACCCCGTGGCGCGCGGGGCCCGCCACGACCCCTGC
Source organism: Chrysopogon serrulatus (assembly GCA_015844335.1). Taxonomy (NCBI): domain Eukaryota; kingdom Viridiplantae; phylum Streptophyta; class Magnoliopsida; order Poales; family Poaceae; genus Chrysopogon; species Chrysopogon serrulatus. Next base: position 266,172 of record JADLZL010004079.1, read on the forward strand.
GGGGCTAAAGGACTTCCGGTCGTGACCCAGGGAGGGGCTGCGGCTCGCCACGACCCCTCACGGGCGTCTTCGCCGAAGAAGCGACCCAAGGCTTGCGCTCCACGCGTGAACCACGACCCTGCCGCCCGGCCACGACCCGGTCAAGCCGTATCTTCTTCATCTACGCTCCGCGCAGGGCATGGGCCAGAAGCATCTTGATCGCACTGTTTGACAGTGCAGGGCATGGAAGCGGATGCCAACGGCACTAATAGCCAGAGCAGGGCGTGGCTCAGCTCTTGACCACACTGTTAGCCAAAAGAAGGGCATGGCTCAGCATCAAATCGCCCTGCTGGCTGATGGACCGAATCACTCACCCGTCACGACCCACTCCCGTGCCGTACGACGTCATTAACTCTAGGACAATACTCTATGCGCTCCAATCAACTTTTCAACCTCGCCCACTGTAACGGCGTGGGCAAGCACTCCGGCGACACGACCACACCGGCGACAAGCATTGATCATCGCGTACGATGCAAGGAAGAAGGACGCCCCGACCCCAGAAAGGTGGACGAGCCACTCCACCATCGTCCTTTTTCTTTCTTTTTCTACACGGCACGCCCATACCTTCTTCATGTTAGGCCGTTCCCTCCCTTCATCTATAAAAGGGAGGGCGAGCCATTTCACAAGACAGACTCTAATAGATAGCAAGGACCCCCGAAAACCCATCACACACACGCCATGATATTGGCACTACGCTCAATCAGAGACTTGGGAGCCCCTCCCTCTCTCGAACCGGTTGTAACCCCTACTACGAACCACCGCTAAGTAACACGATCCCTTCGAACTGGACGTAGGGCCTCACGCCCGAACCAGTATACTCCCCGTGTCCTCTTAGCGAACCATCCGGGCATAAACGCGCATCTATAAATTTACTAGTTGGTGCTTTCACGAAATACCGACACTGGCCAACCCACCAGCCCAGGCAATTGGTAATAAATTAGCTACGGCCGGACTAATGCGCCAGTCCTGCTTTCCAAACTTTAATTTTTAGCTCTGAATCTACTACGTTGCACCCCTTTTCCATCACAAGCCATTACTTTACGACGCATTGAACGCACAACTCAAAACCAAAACTATTAAACCTTAAAAGTTGATAACATAAGGCTAATATATGTTCTTGTAGTTTTTGAGTATAATGAGTGATGGTCAACGTACATAGCGCCTTGGATTAAGTTTACAACTAACCGAGATGTGATTTGAGTTGTGCAACACATCTCTTTGGCTTATGGTGTGCAAATATAGGAACTCGGAGATGGTGGTTGATGGCGAGGTGAAGGTCAAGTAGAGACAGACCATGCCGATGAACTGAGAGCGATGAAGGATTGACATGATGCTTGGACTGAGGACCGGAGCACCGACTGACCATCTGCGCTGGCTGACACACGTGGGGTCATCGACAAGTGCAAGAGTACATAGGTGACGAAGATGGCGTCAAGCAAGTCAAGAACGAGGCTGATGGCATCGTGGCACTTGATGAAGGCCACACACGCATCTACATGGGAGATTTAGATGGCACCATTCAAGTCAAGAAAGAAGGGCAAAGACAACAAGCTTGGCGGAGGCTGAACACATGTCAATATCAGTTAGCCACGTTTGGCAAGGCGTGCATGACGGTTTGCTAGTTTGGTTCTCAAAACAGATGATGGACGGTTAGTATTTTGGGCCTCAAAACCATCGATGAAGGTTTTCAGTTTTGAGCCACAAAACCTAGGATATAGTTCCAAAGAGAATTGGAGGTGACACATGGCGGCATTGTGAAGCTTGCGTCGAGCGGCGAAGCAAACTGGTCATTGGCACATGGCCGTCGGATCAACAAAAATTGAGTTTAAACATAACACCCTCGGAGTTAAGTGATTCAACTCTAATTACTTAGGGGCAATTTGTAAAAGTAAGCCCTATAAATAACGGGGAGGTTGATCAAACCATCCTCATCTGTGTGAGATCTATAGTTGAATTCCTCACAGTAGAACTTATCATATGTGTTCTTGGACCTTGTAGCTCATGATTCAGGTGGAAATGGAGGGTCTAACCTCCTCGTGTTCTCGTTGCCTCAAGATCTGAATCAATTTCATTTTTTATTGGTTTTGAATTTTTCCCTTTTCAGTCTCCTTCGCTTTGATCTTTTGTTGCATCTTTGGTTCCTAAGCTTTTGCGGTCTTTTGGAGTGGATCAAAATGTGCAAGGACATCTAAGAATCAATCCCACCAGATGGTTTGGGCAGATTCAACTCGAGCACGAAAATCCACTTTTTGGAGGGAAATTGAGAAAAACTTGACCTTTCTTGATGGATTTTATTGCTTAAGATTTGTTGGGTTTTGGGTGTTGATATCTTGAAGATACCTTCTCAACGCTCCCAAGAACATCCCTGCAAAGTTTTCAAGTTGATTTGGTCGAGTTTGGTCTTCAAATCGAAACTTTCTAAAATCTGCCCGTGCATACTAGACATGTCCGATGTGAATCTTGGACATTTCACCTTTGAGTTTGGAGCTGAAATTTGGTGGAGACCTTGCTAAAGTGTCTAGAGTCTATGGTTAAAATTTCATAATATTTGAATGTTGTTTAATAGGGTTTTCAATTTTCTCCCAAAGCTGCTTGGTGTTGTCCAATATACTGGATGCACACCGGACAAATCCAGTAGGAGGGCCTGAGCACTTTGTTATGTTGCTCGAAACTTGTGTGTTTGAGCTACAATTTGCGTTCCGTTTCTCTTCCGTTGGTTTCCTGCTGATCTAAGAATCTATCTAGGTACTCTTGTCACCAATTGAGTTGGATATTTAAGATTTAGGAACTCGCTTCTTCTCTATAGGAGTGAAGTATCCTAGTTTCAGTCCTTTAGTTCGGGAAGTGATTTTTCTCGCTTCGTGGTGTCCCGCTGTTTTCTTAGAAAATATCCGGTCTTTTCTTTGGGCCGAGAACATCATGGTGGTTGCTTCTGGTGTTTGGCGGTAATTTTGGAACAGTGGCCTAAAAATTTTGTGAGAAATATTAAGGCTTCCATTCACCTTCTTCTAGTCATTGTATTTTTCCTTCAACAGTTAATAGTATTTCAAATATTTATTATAGTTTATATAAATTTATTATAGTTTGTTTGCAGGTATTTAACTGAATATAGTGAGAAAGAAAATCAATTAATGGCTAAAGCTAAACTAGAAGACCACAATTAAAAGTAAACCACGATGTACATCAAGTATTTATTTATTATAACTCGAGGGAGCCATCAACCTGTGCTGCTCGGCGACACGCTTGTCGCTTTGGTCTCTGTGTCGTCGTCTTTCTTCTCACTTGCCCGCCACCTTCCCAACCACCGCTACATGTACATCTTCTTTCTTTCTTTCATCTCAATTTTGCCTTTTCTTCGTATCGGTTTCGTGTTGTGTGTCACGTTGGATGAACTACAGTTTGTGGTACTACTTGTGTTGTGTCTAGTCCTTATTACGAGAATAATAGGCCACATGTACACGTTCTAAGTGACCGAGTTACTGGGATCACGTACAATTAAGCTAATTGTAAGGCTTGTCTCTTCATGAAACGACTTTTGGCGCAATATTCACTCAACGACGTTGGTTGTGACGAGGGGTACTCCCTACATTCCTAAATAAATGTTACTATTAGCATGTCACAAGTTTAACAAAAAGTACATGCAATATTTGGATCCAAATATATTTATTAAAAAAATAGATCCAAAATTATTTTTAATAGTATTGGTTATATACTATAAATATTATTTTTATATATATTTAGTCAAAGTTGATTCCCGGAAAGAAAAAAAAAACAACAATTATTTAGGAATGAAGGGAATAACTAGCTATGTTAGAGAGTTCGCTAAATATTTCTTCTAAAAAATCCATGTTTTCTAAATCCTAAAAACATATTGGGAGAAAAAAAGAATAATTTATCCAATAGTTCCTAATATTTCGCTTCTAAAAATCAAAATTTATTTTGTTCCCGTTTAAGCAAAAAAACTTTCTCTCTTATGCTTTCTCACTTGGAACCTGTATTTTCTCTTTTTCCTTTTCCACTCTCTTCTTCTTTTTCTTCTAAAGCTCGCTAAAAAGCACGGGCAGTGTGGAGAGGATACACGCGATCTAGAGTCCATACAACTTTTTGCAGAATAGGGTGACCTTTTTGAGAACTAGCAGGAATCCCGCGCGTTGCCGTGGGCACGAACAGAGGAAGGTGTCCAAAGAAATAGAAGTTGTATGGTAGAATTATAAATTAGGCCACTTATTGGCTAGGTAACAACAATTTGATTCAAATATAGTAGTGTCCAATCAACAGATATATAGAAGCAAGATTGAGCACTGGGAAAGGAGGCCAACAGTTGTAAGCATGAAAGTTCTTTCTGAATTTATACACAATGATGAAACATTTTGGATTTGGAAAAGGCATTAAACCATTAGATCGATCAAGGAATGGCATTATTTGTCTATGCCTTCCAACTGATATTGACCAAGCTAATTAAGATCTTGTGGGCTATGTATCTGTATGTGAAAAGGGATAGTAAGACCTTAGTGTTGTAGCATATAGCCAATTCCCATAAATTACAGAAGTCAGAAGAGGAATCTTGCACTGGCAGTTAAATATATGATTGACACATATGGAGCCTGTTTCAATAAAGCAGAAAAACAAAAGGTATTGCAACATACCAATATACAAGTGTTATATATCACCTCAAGCTGCATGCCCCTAAAGTCCCTTAAGAATTATTCATTTATATAATAGATAGAATCCATAGCAAAGAAAAGAGTCACCAACTGGTCTATTATTTTGATCTAGGATATGAGGATGTTATCAGTTGGAGCACATAAAGCTGATATCAGTTCAAAAAGAAAGAATCAATTTGACAGCCAAAGAAAGTTCAAAAAGAAAGAATCAATTTAGGGGAGGCATGTATTGCTGTCAACATTGCGTTCCCAAGATCATTCAGGTGTCATCAGGCTCTCCCTGAGCCTTTATGCATTGAGGTACAGCCATGTACTGTGCTTTCTGTGCTACATCCTCAGTTCCACAGATAGTTGTCCTGGTATATTCATTATTCTATGATTAATAGAACATGACAGCGTTGTACATAATTTTTGTAAATATGATGCCAACTATGTTTAGATCTGCTATCTATATTTATTTATGAAGTACAGTTGTGTTAGCTGATGGCCTTGTACCTTTTCTATTACAGTTTCTGTTTGTCTGGTATTCCAGTTCATGTCAGCTTGCTGAAATTAAAGACATTCCCAATTTTGAACATGCAAACATTTAGAAACTGGGAACAGAGAAAATCTATATAATAGTTTGTTTCTATTTCTAGATATCTATTTATTTCTATATATGTATATATTAGTATCACATTAGGAATCAGGAGTATAAGATTAAGTGTAGAAAGCAAATACCTTAACAGGGAAATGATCCCCAAGCAGGAAGAGGCTGCAAAGGTAACTAAAAAAAAAGTGAAACTAATTCACGTTAAAAAGAAGTAAATGTCAATTTGAGTAAAGATATGTGATAGAAAAAAATATGATCAGATAGTTGAAGGTGAGTTTCCATGCAGTCCCATATTTGAAAAGGGTCTGATAGGGTATCTGAAGTGCTAGCCTTAATTCACTGTGAAACATACCTTGATGACATATTAATCTCAAGAAGCATGGAGTATGCACTGGAAAACAAATGTGTTTTTATATGAGAGCGAAATAATAGAAGAATCTTGTTAGCTGATATCATTCTTAGAGAGAGAATATGCAGAATCTATCTGAGCTACTGACATTGGGAAACTAATTTCAGGAATGTAAACTTTTGGAGAATGAATTTAAACACTTCTGAAGGTATTTGCTAATGGGCCATGTCAAAATGAGCAATGCATGTGCTGGTATTAAATAGCAGTGCAAAATAGCATTGATTATTTATTTAGCGTACCTAAAATCTATATATGACCGATGGGCAGGTTCCATGTTGACAATAACGTACAAACCTGTTTAGTATATTGTGTCAACTATTTGGTATGGTTTAAAAAGTTTACTGAAAGAACCATCTCCGAGCGCATAGTGATACCTACCTGACTGATTGGAAGTGGAGGAATGACAATACTATTTGCAGCATTAAAGAGAGAAGTAGGAGAGCAAATCTGTCGACTATAGCTGTTTGGGGCTGATCAAGCTATAGCCTGCTATATCCCGCTATATTTCCATTTAGCCTCCGCTATAGCTATTTTAGAGGTCATCCGCTAAATACCTTTAGCTGACGATTTAAAACCTTGGTTTCATGGTGCCGACTCCACAACAGGTCAGCCAATTAGAGATCTGACTGGCTGCAAAACCTGGAGAGGATGTCAAAGGGAACGCAGTGGCCACTGCCCTTCACATGCATGGAACGCCTCCACTGCGCATGCCAGCACGAAGAGGAAGGGAAGCTGCGGGGACAAATCCATTGAGGGGATGTACGGGTCCAACTGCGGACAGAGAGGCAGAGCGGGCTCTGAAGCATATGGAGCTGTGAAGGGGAGAGGCAGGGAGAAGCGGAGGGCTCGCCGGGGCCGCAGGACGGCGCGGCTTCATGCGTGCGGCTGGAGTGGGCCTGTTCCCCTTTTCCAATAGGACCGTGGGGCCTGGATGGAGCAGGAAGATGCAAGAAGGTCTCATGCTGGCCGTCGGTGTCGAATCGAACGGGCAAGAGAAGCCAGTGACGTGGGTCTCATGCTGGCCGTCGGTGTCGAATCGAACGGGCAAGAGAAGCCAGTGACGTGGCCTCGCGAGGGAGCAGTAAGACGAGTATAGGAATAAGGGGAAAGGTAGATAAGTATAGGAATAAGGGGAAAGGTAGATTACACAGTACTCACAACACGCACGCAAACTCTACCCCCTATGAGCACCTCTGAAGAACTGAGTCGGTAGGTATCGTCTACCCCCTATGAGCACCTCTGAAGAACTGAGTCGGTAGATATCGTCGACGGGAATGTCGCTTACCACTTAATACATAACGCCGATAAATTCTGAAAAAATCTCAGGAAAAGGTGCGAGCAACAGAATTTTATCCCTGGTGGGTGGCGTCCCACTGGACAGTCCTACCACTAGACCACAGGCCCATTCGCAAAATAAGGTGACTTTTATTGAGTTCTAGAAGATTAGGATAGATAACAAGATGCTGTCGAAGATGTTTTTTTTCTATTTTTTCTAAAAAATATATAGATGAGAAGAACGTTTCAAAAACTCTCGGACATGCTCTTATTTCTTTTCCTTCCCCCACTCCCAAAAAATAACCTTAGTATGTGACAGACAGAAACTGTTGCATGCATCATCGCTGAATGGCTCAGTGTAATTATAAAACTCAGTCTACTCCCGAGCTAATAGTGTATAGTACGTAGGACGTCACGTTGGTTGATGGTTGAATTGAATAATCCTGGAAGTGTTCCCCACTGATCCCTCAAAAAAAATAATCCTGGAAGTGCTGTCCGAACGAGCTGATCATTTTTGGATCACAGATGGCACCCGTTAGGCATCATCCTGATGCGCAGGACACATCCGGAGCGTTTGGGGTTTAGATTACGTGACGGATACGATGAATTTTGAGCGTGACCACCCAGCTCTGTCCATTATGGCGTGTTTTGATAGGCAGAGCAAAATTTGTCCTGTCTCATTGAATTTTTAGACACATGTATAAAATATTAAGGTTCTATTTAGATTCTACGAACCAATAACTAGTTAACTAACAATTATATAGTCTATAAGAATCTAAACAAGTGAACTAGTAGATGAACTAGTGGGTAAACTAATAACTAATCTAAGGCTCGACTAGTATTAGTTTATTAGTCTATAAAACCCAACTAATTAAACTAGTTATTAGTTTATTGGATTCAAACAGGCCTTAAATAAAGATACACATGAAAGGAAAGGAGTTGAAAGAGCTATGTCGGATTTTTTTTTAACAAAAAAATAGCTATGTCGGCAACGTACGTTCGTTCCAGGAGTAGATCTACCGGTCTGGCGGCCTACCTCTTCCTCGCGCCGAGCAATGGGCCAATGGTAACGCTCAGTTTCTGTTTTTTCGCGCGAGGAACACGAAAGTCCGTTAGGCCTATTGGGCCATGTACAGAACCCAGTGGAAGCTTTGAACCGTTACGCGTTACAGGCCTTTATTAGGCTTTAGCAGCGATGATTTTCCCTTTGCCTTGTGTCGATTCAATTTTCACAATTCTAGCACCATAGCCCGTAGCGCAAGTCGGCGAGACTAGCACATCACAGGATCGATCGCCCATCGCGCTAGGAACGGCGCCGATCACCGCTAGCCAGTGGCCGCCTGGTGCCAAGGCCACGCACCACCTATCCCGCGGGAGTATTCACGTCCTCCCAGCGCTTGCGTGCATTCCACGCACCTGCACCGTCAATCATAGGCTTTTTTTTTTTTTTTGTGGCAGCCATCATGCCTCAAAACTAATCCACCGCATCCGCCACCATCCACCCGTCGCGGCTCAGATCAGAGGCAGTCCCGCTGCTCTGCAGGTCATGACGCCGATCAAGAAGTTACTAGAACTGGGCGTGGCGTTGCCGTGCTAAAGTGGCCCTCCTTTTTTTGAATGGTTTAACATGTTTTACAATAAAATTGGTGAGGATTTAAGGGTTTAGAGTGTGTATATTTGTATTAAGTGGGTAATGTAATATATTAAATAACAAAGCACCTGCAAAGCCATTCAAAACTTGTATGTACGACTGTTTAGCAATGTTCGAAACATCAACTTTGATGTAACAAATAATATGTGTCATTTAAATTATTTGAAACATTTCTATGTTGTGGCTAATGACATTATACAATTTTTATTTTTGTTGATGTTATATGAATTTAAGTTTTAATATATCTATTCATATTAATTTTATGTTATTTAATTATTCATATATTGGTGAATTTTTTTAAAAATTACAAACTATTTATTTGTAAATATTATTTAGTTTTATCGATCTTTAGCATATTTAATTGCTAGAATACTATTGTATGCGGTCTTTGCTGGTTGTAGTTTTATTTTATCAGGTGTTGTTATTTGCAGGGGTTATAGAATTATATTTTTTTAATAAAACTATTGACATACAAATAGGAGGACGTAATCATATTAATTGTAGATCCGTGTCGTACCATGTTATAATTAAAGAAAAGAGCTATTTGCATCTATAACAATTACTGAAAATTATAAAAAAATGAATTGAATATATAGGTTTTTTATTTTAGAAGATTTTTTTGTGAAAGAATTACGAGGTTCGGAGTTAGGATGGATATAATTATATTTTTTTACTAAAACTATCGACATATAAATAGATATATGTTAGTTTTAAAATAGAGGAGGACATAATTATATTAATTTAGGTTCGCATCGTACCATGTTATAATTAAAGAAGAGGGCTATTTACATTTGTAACAATAAGTAAAAATTAGGAAAAATGAATTAAATATATAGAGTTTTATTTTAAAAAATTTCGATGGAAGAATTACGAGGTTCAGAGTTAAGATCGATATAATTATATTTTTTACTAAAACTATCGATAAACAAATAGATATATATTAGTTTTTAAAATAGAAGAGGGCGTAATCATATTAATTGTAGGTCCACGTCGTACCATGTTATAATTAAAGAAGAGGGCTATTTGCATTTATAACAGTTACCAAAAATTGTGAAAAATGAATTGAATATGTAGGGTTTTATTTTAAAAGATTTTTTTTATGGAAGAATTACGAGATTCAGAGTTAGGATGGATGAGTTATAAACTTCTTAAGTTTATTGGCAAAACGCAAATGAGAGGCATTTTTAAATAATTACCAAAAATTAGGGAAAATAAATTGAATATGTACGCTTTTATTTTAGAAGATTTTTAGTGAAAGAATTACGAGATTCAGAGTTACGATGGATATAATTATATTTTTTGTACTAAAACTATCGACATATAAATAGATATATGTTAGTTTTAAAACAGAGGAGGAGGGCGTAATCATATTTATTGTAGATCTGGGTCATACCATGCTATAATTGAAGAAAAAAGCTATTTGCATTTGTAACGATCAGTAAAAATTAAAAAAAAATTGAATATGTAGGGTTTTGTTTTAGATAATTTTGGTGGAATAATTACAAGATTTGAAGTTAAGATGGATGAGTTATAAACTTCTTAAGTTTGTTGGCAAAAAACACGAATAAGTGGCATTTGTAACAATCAGCGACAATTAGAAAAATAAATTAAATATATACGGTTTTATTTTAGAAGATTTTTTGTGGAAGAATTATGAGATTCGGAGTTAGAATGCATGAGATATAAACTTTTTAAGTTTAGTACCAAAACGTGATTAAATTATTTTAGATTTTTGGATGATGAAATAGAGGTTTAAAATATTTTGGTAGGCTCTAGAGTGGTTTTAGTTTATTCAAGTATTTTTTTCAGAAATTTTATGGAAACGAAAATGGCTTATTTTAATCATCCGGGTACGTTTCTCCTGTGCGTGCAGGAATTTTCGCATGAACAGTAAAAGTTGCGGATGAACAGTACATAAACAGTGATAAACAGTGCATTAGAAAGCGATTTTTCCTTTGTTTTGAGCCGCCCGATCGCGATCGGACGGCCGATATCCTTTTGGATGACGTGGCCGGCTCCTCTGCTCAGAACCGCGACGAGGTTTCACTATCTTATTATTATAGATGCCCCTTCTCTCTCCCAATCTGCTACGGGCTAATCTGCGTAGTGCGTATGTACGGTGCTCAACATGGCCCACTCCCGTACTGCTGCTGGTCGGCCTAGCCCTGAACGTGAAACATTGGTGCTTCTGTTAAAATTGATTGCTTCTCTGCATGTTGCTTTGTTGAAGTGCTTCTCTAAATATTGCACTACATACCAATACGTTTAGATTGATTCAAATCAAAGATGCTATTAAAGGATTCTATGCCTTTTTTATCCTCCAAATTGATGGGTTCGTGATGAGGTCTTCCAAATATGTCGTTACCAGGATCAGCAAGAAACCTGAAACTATATAAAATTCTCATCTTCTCTAATTTCGTTTGGACTATCACTCTTTAGTTCTGTGCTACCGTGCCACACTAGAACCCGAAGTCACCGTTATTGTCTTTTCTGAACATCATTTTTTCAAACATTTCTGAACATCATGTCATAACTATGTCGGTTCAGATTCCTGGTTTTAGTTCTTAATTAATCTATACTCCTATTAACATTAGATTCCTTAGTTTACTGTAGCATATGCCGCTTTGAGGATCCTTATCTATAATATTGTGTTATATAGACAAGTACGACGCGAGTTAAAAAAAACAAAACAAGTATGATGCTAACCAGCGTTGGCACTGAACTAGCGCCTTTGCTGCTCTCCGCGAATGGCCAAATGGCATCTCTATCAGCGTTGTCTTTCTGTAAAATCAAAGTGCGGCGGCGTGGCGTGCAGCTCTCTGCTGATGCGTCTGCGTTATCTCTGTGCTGGCCCAAAATCACACATCTCTACGCTTTAGCGGCGATTTGTCTTCGTCATCTATTAGCCGTCCAAAAATATTATGATGTAGTCTGTGTATCACGTCTAACGTGCATGCATGCACGGGTACAGCGGCAGCAATCTATCACCACGCAAAGGAGTGGGCGCGGCAAAGCGCGCCAACCATTCTTGTAAATACAGAAGCAGGGGCAAATAGCGATGCTACCCCCGTTGTAATACAAGGGGGAAATAAGGAAAGGTACAAGCGATTATGAAATCTGAATTATGTTCTTCTATAGGTTGTAGTAGTGAAACTGATCCAGCAATCAGCTGATGATTGAATGTCTGATACTTTTCTTATTGATAGTTGTGGGCTTGAAGAGGTACGTTGTATCGTAATTCTAGTTTTCAAGTAGATCAAATGTGGTTTTGATTAGTCATGTAGATAATTTTTTTCCTTGAAGATTCATCAAAAAAAAATCCTTGAACATGCAAAATATTTGCATATCGTTGTAAGAAGAAGAGCGTACTAACCTAGAGCTCCAGCTATAGCTCTAGGACGCACCAGACTCAAACGGATCCTATTAATCTGTAAGCAAGCAACCTAAGTTAATGGTGCCACCATGCACCCATGTCTCGGCTTCATGCTTGATCACTTAGAGAAGAAAGGTGTTAATTGCGTTTTTTCTTTTTAAAAGCACCACACCATGTTTCTTCTATTCCAGACTGTAACACCCCTGACTCAAGGCTTATTAAGATTCATAAGATACTCACATCAACAAGTTACAACTTCTTTTCTAAAAACCCATCTCCAAAGAACTCTAAAGTTAAGCGTGTTTGATTTAGAGAAACCTAGAAATGGATGATCGACCAAAAAGTTCTTCTTAGGTACACATGAGTGAGGACAAAGTGTACAGAAAAGACTGAGGTTACTTTATGAGGGCAATCTATGTCTAAAAAAGTGTCGGATGTAAGCGGGCCCAACCTCCAGGAGGCGAGACGTTAAAGAATGATATTAGAGCCGACTCTCATGTTTCACTGGCACGTGTGTCGTAGTTGTAACACCTCAGTGTTAAGCATGCATTAGGCACCTAATTAATTAACTTAATCATCACTAAGCATGGCATGAGCATCATTAAGCATAAACCCTAAGTTGCATTTTGTCATTTCATGTGCTTGCCTTTAATTCCTAATCTCATGCTTGATTGAAGTGTTAGTTAATTAATTAGTTTGCAAATGCTTGATCAAGTTTGGATTCATGTGCCCAGCCTTTCAAAATGATTTAACAAAATTATTGCAAAAAAGATTTGGTGCATTTTGGAGCAAAAAGAAATTATTGGAAAAATCCCTTTTTATGCCCTAAATTCAAAATGAATTTGTAATTCAAAATTTATTCAGAATTTTGAGATGAGCCTTAAATGAAAGTTGTTCATTTCAAAAAAGATCTACAACTTTTATTTCTGGAGCATCTCTTGAAAATGCTTGAAAAGGGTCAAAAAGATGCATTTTTATCAGCTTTGATTTGAATTTAAATTTCAAAAAAAAAAAAGAGAAAAACTTACCATGACAGGCAGTCAGCCGTGATTCTGCCCACGCCCCACGGCCCGCCCGCCTCGGCGCTGCTAGCAAGCCCGCTGGGGCCGTGGCGGGCCGGCGACGGCCCGGCGTGGCCGAAGCGCGGCCGGGCATCGTCGGTGGCCGTCGCCGCCGCCGCCGTGCCAAGTGGGCGGCGTGCTCGGCGAAGCGGGTCCCACCCGCGGCCGCATCACACCGCAGCGCCCGGTGGAATGCCGGCATTTCCATTTATTTCGCTTCGCTCTTCCTCAGCGCTCTCTCGCTTCGCCACCCATGGCTCCGTGCTCGCCGCCCGTCGTTCCGTCGCCGTCGAGCGCCGCGGCTGCGCCCGGCAGCGCACCACCTCCGCCTCGCCTTGCTCGCCCGCGCGCAAACCCACCGTCGCCACCTTGCGGCCCAGTAGGCGCGTGCGCGTTCACCGCAACGCACCATGGCCGGAGCTGCGAGCTCGCGCGCCACCGCTCACCGCCTCCCTCGCTCCTCCCTTCGCTCTGCAGGCGCACGTGCTCGCCACGTCTCGAATCGAGCATGCGCACGCTCGATCGGAACAATGCGCGCGTAGCAGCCGCCGCGCATTGCTCGCCGGAGCCTCTCTCCGCCGCCGTGCCGCCATGCACGCGGCCGAGAACCTCCAGCTTAATCAAGCACCCAAAACCCTAGGACTAGGTCCGCCTCGGCCGCACGCGCTGCGCGTCCCTCGTCGGAGCCCACCGACGCCGGAGACGGCCACCGCACCTCCGTGCCGGCCGCCCGTGCCGCCATCACCGTCGCCATCGTAGCTAGGGTTCACCTCCGCCCCGCCGAGCACGCCACCACGCCCGCGGGCGTCGCGAGGAGCACACCGGTGCGCTTTGGTTGCGCCGGTGAGCTCGCGCCGCCGAGCGGGCGCCGCCGAGGCAGCTGCCGCCTCGGCCTGGCCGAGGGGCTCAGCCTCGGCAGCGGCCCACGGCCTGCTGGGCCGGCCCGCGTATTTTTAGGGTTTCGGCCCTTTTCTTTTTATTGATTTAGAAAAATGATTTAAATGCTTTCAAACTTGTAGGCTGGTGCAAATGAACTCCAAATTTGATGATTCTTGTTTTGTTGAATTCCTGGTAAATAGATCTATCTAGTAAAAATGTGTGATGCAATTTTTGTGGAACTTTTCTGTGTAGATTTATTTAATTGCTTAAATGGCTGAAAACTGGTTAAATGCATGATAAATTGTAGAATGCTCTGAAAAATGTGATTCTTGTTTTGCTAGACTTGTTTTGTGATATAGTTTCTGAGAAAAATATATTGCATGCAGTTACTGTGTAAAAATATTGGAATATGATTTAATTTCATTTCTGGGCTGATTCTTATATGATTTTTAATAAATAAATTATAAGGAATTAGGCCCTGGTAATTTTTGGTGACTGTTCTTATGCTAAGTAGTTATAGATAAAAATATGAAATCTGTTGTTTAACACTTTTCATAATGCAAAGTTGTTAAATGTGCATTTCTGGCCAGTAGCTTCATCTTTTGTGTAGGCTGTTGTACTTGGTAAAATATGATGAAAAATTTATCATGGCTCTGTTATAGTATAGTGTAGCTCCTGTAATTTTTGTAGAATTTTCTGAACTGTCTAGATAGAGGTCACAGTTTAAGCCTATTTATTCACATGAAATGATGAGTAGTTGGATTAAATGATTTAATGAGTTCCATATTACTTCTTGAGCACTTTTAATTAAGTTATACTTGCTGGTCATGGGATGAAGTGTCATATCGGAAATGTGATGCTTGGCTAGGAGTAGTGTACTTCTTGTTAGTCATCTTTGTGTGTGTACTGCGGCACACACCACTCTTTTTTATGCACTTCTCTAAGTGCTTAGAGAAGAGATTTGCACATACTCGATAAATGAGTTCAGTTTGTAGTAGAGAAGAGATATGCACCTATTACGTCAAATGACTTGCTAATCATTCTCATACATGAGCATCATGTGTTATGCATTCGCCATACTTATGCACGTGCATCGCATCATACTGAGGTTCGCAAAGAGGACCTCCCATTTTCGGAGAGAGCGAGGAGAATCGTCGGAGGAACCGCAGCAAGAAGTGCCGCAAGAGGAAGGAGAAGAGGAGGAGCTTCGGAGTGCCCCCGACCACCGGCGTCGACCGTGCAAGGCAAGCACCGGAGCATCTACTTACCTATGCTTTCTAACCGTCTAATTATGATTTATGATTGCTGCATTAAGTATAGGAGTTGTGTGACACCGTTGCTTTGCATTATATCCTTGCTTTACCATTGATTATCCTACCTTGATACACCCCCGCTAGTCTAGGGCGAGTTTTATGCTTAGCTTGCTTAGGCGGTAGAAGTCGGGTGATTTCTGTCATCCGCGAGATAGGTGGTTACCTATGATTGATGGAAAAAGCTTATGTTGATATCATCCGGTTAATGGCTATGGTTGATAAATGGAGACCGGACGGAGTCTTGTGGGGTTGTTGGACCATAGTGATCCCGTCTGTGTCGGTTAAGGACCGCATCAGGTTGTTGTACCCCAAGTCATGTTGAACGCATGCCTCATGTTTAGGCTGGCCGGATAAGTCGTTCGACCGCTTGAAGCCCAACACTATCCGGGCCGGTTCTCGATCCGTTCGCACCGTATTGGAGATGGATGGGGGACCACGGGGCGCGAAGAGTAAGTCCGAGGTCCGGCATGGTGGCTAAGGCGGTCGGGCAGCCCCCGGCACGGTGGTTCCGCAGGCGAGTCCGCGTGCTTGTCTTCCCGGATACGTGCCATGGTGATACGTAGCTCACCGGCGGGTGAGTGTGGTTTGCATGAGGAATACCCCCGAGCTCGGTAATAATCGATTCGAATCGCCATCGTTCTGGGACGGTGAACACTTGACTTGAGCAGCACCATCGTAGTAATGATTATGGAATGTGGTTAATGATGATGATGGGTTAAGCTGATATTTATAATTATGGATACTACTTGCTTGCTTAATCTTGACTAATATACTGCAATGATGAATAGTATAGCTGCTCACCTAGCATATATAGGAATGATTAAGCTGAGCTATCTCTTTAAATGTTTCTACTGCTTTCCGCAAAAAGAGTCAAGCTATCCCCTGATAAAGCCTGTCATCCTCCTTGGAGTCTTTTACTTTTGAGTCAGTCGGGTAAGTCTAGCTGAGTACCTTCTCGTACTCAGGGTTTTTCCCGCTTGTTGTTTGTGCAGACGGGCATACCTACCACGGGTATTGCGAGACCTGTCTTTTCCCAGTGGACTAGAAGGCCTGGGGCAAGGTTACTCTTAATATTCTCCCCAACTGCTTTTGATGGATAGACTCGGGTAAAAATCTGTAATAATCTTTAAATGTGTGAGTTGGGTTGAGTTTTTCAAAACTATCTTGTTCCGCTATTTGGATTTGAAGAACTTGGTTTGTAATAACTTTATTCCGCACTCTGATGTTGTCAAACTATTTGTGAAAGGTTGTAACGTGTGGATGGTGACGCTAAACTTGTACGATCTTGGTTGATGATGTTGGGTTTGAAATCCTTCGAGATTTCCGGACTACCGGGTTTATAACGGCTTAAGTGTGACAATTGCTTGCTTAGCGAAAGTGATTTTTCACTTATGCTTTTATAAATTGGTCGGTTCTGCGGACAAGAGTTGCTCAGCTTCGGCTTTCACGAGTATGTGTGTCGCAGCTTGCTCAAGCATGGTGACGCCGGCACCGGATACACGGACATGGCCGTGAGAGGAC